>CAHIKZ030004120.1:1227500-1555000 GCA_903632075.3 Acanthosepion pharaonis
AGTCGCCCACGAAAAAGTAGGTATACATATTTGTGTATTTATTAGTATATATATATATATATATATATATATATATATATATATATATATGTTTGCTCTGTCTAACCACATCAAGTACTATTACACCTCATGAATAAATCTAATGATTATTTATTTGCTTGCTTGTGTATGCATGCTGACATGTGAGTATATGGTTGTTTTTATATCTGGTGGTCATTTTATTTACCTCTCTCTCTCTCTCTATATATATATATATATATATATATATATATATATATAGGTGTGTTGTGTGTGTGCATGCATACATTTGTATGTATAAAAGGAAGTAATAAAATATTAGAGAAACTAATTTAGAAACTTAAAATTTCTAAATTACTGTCTCGATTCAAAAATTAGAAATGGAATATGAAATAAAAATAAAAATAAATAAATTAAGTTTAAGTCAGATTTGAAGATTTTAAATGCTGCAATTAATCTTAAGTAAGCCTTTGATTTTTCTACAACCAAAGATTAGGTTTCAGCCATGGTTGTTCACATTTAGAAGCAATATTCATTTTCCATGTAATCAGTAGATTAGTGATTTAGTGAAAATGCTTCTATTTAAATTATCTGATAAATCAAATGAGAGACTGTACCATTAGATAAGAGCACTATTATGTTTTGTAGAAATTGAACACATTATGAAAATAAGATATAACAATTATTATTTAAAACATAATGGGCATAATAATATATAAAGTTTAATATATAGGAATACAGAGAAACAAAAGAAAATAGTAAAATATCATAACAAAGAAACATTTTTAGAAGACATTTTCTTTAATCACTTTAGAGAAAACTGAACACATTACTTTTTTGTTTCATCCATTTTTATGCTTGCAATCTGAAAAAAATGGAATTTTTGTCATGAGACTTGAAAACTGAAAGGATAATTCCTAATGATACATTTTCATTTTTAACATTGTTTTGTATACAAAGACAAGCTTCCTGTCATTGTAATAAGATTTTTGGTATTATGAAAAAATATCTTGGATAAAAAATGAAAAAAAAAAGAAAAGATTTAAAGCAAATAAAAAATTGGTTGAATAAAAGTAATAATATCAACTCTGGAATCAAAGCTACAAGTATACAAACAAAGTTATTTAAGTACATTTGACAATAAAAATTGTAACATGAGGAGTGAACAAATAATTCTATTATTGATATTTGGCTTCTAATATTGTTGGTTTGTGGTTGTTCTGTTTGTCATTTTCAGTCCAAAGTCATTTTTAGTATTACAGTTTTGTCATGGCTTACAGCCCACTTATAACAATAACACCTGAAACTATATATATATATATATATATATAAAATGTGTTGCAGTTCAATTTATATTACATGAATCATTCATACAAAAAGCAGATTAGTAAAGTTAATGATATAAATGGTGAAAACATCTTCGCAAACAAAATTCTTAAAGTTACATTACCCCACGAACCTCTTGATGAATGAATGTTATGATCCTTGTTTTTAATAACTTCAAGTTGTATAAGGTCTTTTTTTATTTGGCTAGTACTTTCAGCTGTACTTACAGCCATCCTCAGGCATGGAGATTAATTTGTTTTTTTAGTAAATCCAGGTAGTAGCAGGACACGAAAGATTAAATGTTAATTGAAATATGTTTTTTTTTAAATTGTGTTATTATCAGTGGACAAGAAATTTTGGAGCACTTATTTTCGAGGTTCGACATGTAGAAATTGCTAATTACAGCGAACTAAAGAATATAAAACAGACACTTATTAATAATAGCTTTCCAAACTATATAGTTGATGAACAAATAAGATGCTTTCTTAGAAATCTCAATAATAAGCAAATAGTACATAATACTGCTTCTACTGATCTCAAATATATTAATCTCCTATATCATAATCAAATGCATACTAATTATAAACAAGATAAAAATATACTAAAAAATTTAGTAAATTCTAATATATCAACTACAGATCCTAGCAAAAAAATTAAATTAATCATATACTACACGAAATCTAGTATATCCAACTTAATACTTCGCAATGATTCTTCTCCCCCGGTTAGTGATTTGCAAAAAACCAACATAGTTTATAAATTCAAGTGCCCTTTGGGAGAGTGTATCTCCAACGAATTAAATAATATTTATATTGGTCACACCACAAACTCGCTTTCACGACGCTTGACACTACATTTTAATTGAAAACTCTAACATTTTTAGGCATTTAAAACAACATGCCTGCCCGCACACACAATTCCGTAAAATACTTGTTGAAAACACAACTATACTTCGACATGAAAACAATAGACAAAAACTAAAAAATACTTGAAGCATTATACATCAAACAGTTGAAACCCAACCTAAACAAAATCAATTATGGCATCTCTACAAATATTCTTAAATGTCTATAATTGGTAACAGAAGCCATTGGTTTATACCAACGGCTTTCCATACTTCATTCTCCAATTCACTCTCGTGTGGTCATATGTGACGTCATGAGATGCGGTGTGATTTTCGCTTCTAGCGTCTTATATGCGCGTGTTTATCGTTGCTTAGTGATCCACTATGTAAACAATGACAGACTATCATCACTGTCGTGTCCGTATATTGTTTAATATGTTTTGTGATTTACATCTTTGATAATGGCTTAAGTCCTGAAAGCTTAGATTATATTAAAAAAATATGGATCAATATTGTGAATTTCTTTTTCTTCGTTTAACGATAATGTTATTAAACTTATCAGATGTTACGAAAAAAATTTACATAAAATAAATAGACAACACTTGTCTATATTATTTAATGAAACGTGTATATATATATATATATATATATATATATATATATATATATATATATTACTTGAAGGAGGCACAGTGGCTTGGATTGAGGAATCGGAGAGCTGAGTTGGAATTCCAATTTGAATCCATTACATTCACTTATGTGAATGTAATACCCTTGGGAAAGGTATGAATCCTCCTCTTCTCCCTCCAGCTATGGGTAAATAGCAGGACAGACTGGGTTCTATAGCCTTGGATAGCAACTGGTCTAGGAAAAGGACAACTCTGAATTCAAAACCTGTGGAGGGGCATTTGGGGAGACCTTGTGGCACGTAGTGCACCAGGTCTCTGTATTTGGCCCTTCAAAAAGTATGGTTGGTTCTGCACAAAGCCTTCACCACTATAATCAAATCACATCTGCTGGTGTCTGGCTGTCAGTTCCTAAGAACTGAGCTGCTTGACCCTCATATGTTGAATACGATGGGAGAGTTGAATATATATATGTACTAGCTTATGGTGGCTGCTTATCCTATGTGGATGTAAATTTGTTTCTGTGAAAAGTGTTCAAACTGAGGTAAAACCAGAATTATAGAAGTCCTCTAAAAATTGCTACTTCCAAGGTGCAAGTATAGATGTTTACTCCAAAAACTAATACATTTGTTACATATCTATATATTTGGTTGCTTCTCTAAGGGTCTAAAAGAAATAAATTAGATGAAACATTAAAATTTTAATGATGAAAGCTTTTAACAAGAAATAACTATTGACTTTACTTTGTGGTTTAAATCTCTTCTTAAATAAGAAAAGGAATAAGAAAAATTTTAATACTAAGGTTCATGCAATACATGGCTGGAGAGTCACTCAAAAAAAAGAGTTAATGTTAAAATAGTAATGGGTAATGAGGTGTGTGATTTTTTTAACAATCATGTTTACCATGTACAACAGTAAGAGGCACAGTTTATTCAGATATGTGGGGAAGATAACAGTCATACATGTTAAGATTGTAGTAATCAGATAAGCATCCTCTTAGAAGTCAGTTCCACAAAGTAGCATTTTACTGTATTTTAATAATTAAATTTTCTATTAGTTAATGAATCTAAACTTAACATATTGCTTATGAGATTTTACCAGTGCCATACTCATGATTAAGTTCTTCAAGTTTTCATATATATAGATAACCTTACAATTACTGGCGTCTTGATACCTTCATTATATGCATCAATCTATTTATCAATTTCAAAATAAATTAAAATCAACATGATGTATTAATAGAAATTATTTCACATGATGTATTAATTAACTGAAATTGATTCACATGATGTATGAATATATTGAAGTCAATCACATGATGTATTAACTGAAATTGATTCACATGATGTATGAATATATTGTAGTCAATCACATGATGTATTAATTAACTGAAATTGATTCACATGATGTATGAATATATTGAAGTCAATCACATGATGTATTAATTAACTGGAATCAATTCATATGATGTATATCTGTAACTACAGGAAAACTTTGTCTCTCTTGAATAAAATAAACAACATCCTTGGTGGGTGAATCAATCAATCATTTCTTTGCACTTAGGTCTACTTGACCCAGTCTTTGTAATAAATTACAAGTTGATTTTATGTGTACCTCTTTTGCCTCTATATTTAACTTAGGAAGAGATTTTATTGTGTGGTTTTAAATTAATCTTCAATAAAAAATTCCAAATTTATTCTCAATTTTCTGATACTTCATATTCTTGTATTTTTTTTACTTAATATATATTTGTTAGTTTTATTGAGTTGTAAGTAAAATTGAGAAAACTTTCTATACTCATGAGAACCATGTTCTATAAAAATATTCAAACTTCTTAAACAATTTGATAGTTTTTTGTTTTTTTGTATTTGAATGATACCTGGAATGAGTCATTTTTAAATGCATAATTCACATGGAAAGCCAAAATATGATTTGTTGCTTAAGAAAATTAAAATCAATTATTAAGTTTAATATTTTGGTGCTATAGATTTTATTCATCTATTTTTACTCAGAGGGAAGTTAGAATTAATTTCTGCACAGTCATTATATGTTTAAATTGTAAGGTCCTAAATAACAAAAGATTTTTCTTTTATGTTTAGATAAATTGTAATTTTTTATGTGGATTTCTGAAGTTTGTCTCTTGAAATGCAACTTTTTATTTTTCATACAAAAATACAATCAACATTGAGTAGCTATGGTTTTGAACATTTATCTTTCAGCTTCACTTGTAAGAGAATTTCAATCTTTCTTTTTTCTTTTTTTTTTATTATTACTAAATTATTGATATTGAATATCTGGGAGTTGTCAAATGTATAGGTTTATTCCTGTTGTGCTGAATATATATGACTTATTTTGTGATTTGCTTTATTTTATCAAATTGTGTCATAATGAGATGCAAAAGAAGCCAGTAAATCAAAGTTTCTGATCATTGTAACATGGATAAGTTCAAGATGGGGCATTTCTTTCTCCACACATTTTTATTCACTCTTACAACCCCATCACACAGTGTGTAATAGAATAAAATTGTCATATATCATTACATCTGGTTTTTGCAAAATTCAACTTGGCAGTAACTTTTTGTTCTTCTTGCTTGAGTGCATAAAAATTCTTCACTTTTGATAATCACATTGTTGCAAATATTTCTTTTGAAAATTTTTTCTGTATATATTTCATACTTAGTAGTTGGCTAGTGTTTTTCTTTAGTATACTATATACACCTTTCTAGCTTATCAACTTTAATATGGGTCACTGAAGGATCTCTCTTTGCTTTCTTGCTTTTTGAAAATATTTTCCTATTTCTTCTGATAAAATTTTCTGAGTCATTTTCAAAAAATAACACATAAAATATAAATTGTCACCATTTTAAAATCAATACCAACTTAAATTTTTTAGGAATTTATAATGAATTTTCCACTGAAAATTCTTTTTCCTTTTTAAAAAAGTTTAATCCAGAAAAATTTTTTTAATTGAGTTCACCCCAAGCTAGGCAGTATAGCCATTAAGGCACAAGGGGTTACTGAGTGTAGATGAATTAGAAAACAAAAACATTACTAAGGAGTGAAAACAAAAGAGTAATCAAGTGGTTAGTAGATAGTGATTAACATTGTATTTAAATTTTTGAAGGTTAAAGTTGGCTGGCAAGCATAGAGCTGAAAGGGAGTTCCACATGTAAAATTAAAAACTGTTAACATAGAATTTACAGTTACATCTAGCCATCTCAACTGTAAATTGATGAGATCTCAATGCCAGTCTAGTACTGCACTTAAATTTTTAAAAAAGTCTAGGTACCATAGCAAAGAGCTCATCCAAACAATTACCATGAAAGTACTTATAGAAAAAGCTCAGGGAGGCACCATCATGGCGGTGGGAAAGCGACAGAAGCCGAGATGCCAGATCAGGATCAATAATATTGCTGATTCTTCTTTGTTTTTTTTCAAGTAGCACTAGATTAATAGCAGGAGAACCAGGCTATATGTGGCAGCAATATTCTAAACATTCATCTGACCTGAACTCCTTCCATATCTATTGAACAGGAGTAGGGGGTCATCTCTTGTTTCCTGCTCAGTATATGGTTTACCAGTTCTCTTTCTTTCTTCTATCAGGGCTGCAGTGATTTAACTGTTTTAATTTTTTAGTGACCCAACTAATTAGTGGCTGTGACTTTTGTGAGTGTACTGGGTTGGCAGTTTGCTGGCAGCTGCTTCCAACTGGTTGTTAGGAGTCTGAAAAATTTGGTAGTACTTAGAGAGGCTGCTCTCATCAACAGTCACATAATATCAGGTAACTATAGTACAATGTTATGCATGGACAGGTGTTCCTGTATGTATATCCGGTAGGCAACACTGAGGCACCGCCATACTCTGGCTGGTTTGTATTAATATTGATGACACGTAGTGACAATTATGGTGTTTTCAATCTTTTCAAAATGAATTTCATGGAAAACACAACAAAAAGAAATACAACCAAACCAGTAAGCAAAAAAAATCACCTATCCCACTAAGCCTTTCTTTCATTAATATTTGTGATATCTGTTTCAACTTTTGCAGCATAGAATATTTCCTCTTGGAACAGTCGCCAGATATTTTTGCCCTCTGTGAAACTAAATTCTTCCATTGCTATCAATTTAATTCCTGGTTCCAGGCTATCTTTGCCTTTGCTAAAAAATTTCAGCGTTCATATGCATGGCCTTGGTATTTACATCCAGGATAATCTTTCAATGGCCAGGGAATTGTCTCTCGTGGGGCCCCAGACTACTCTTTCATGTGTTTTCCATATTTCATTACTAAACTCTGTTAGCTATCTCTTTTTCCTTTATCACTCCCCCTCTTCCCAGAACTGCAGTATATTAGACATAATTGCTGACAGTATAGAAAAGGCACTTTCCCTCCACCCATCTGCAAACATCTTTGTCTTTGGTGACTTTAATGCTCTCCACAATATGTGGCTTAAACATTCTAAAGGGACTGATGTTGCTAGTATTCAGGCATTAAATTTTTCCATTGCCCAATCTTTTACTCAAATCATGGCCTTCTCTACTCGTTTCCCTAGTAAAACTAAGCAACATGCTTCTTTACTTGATTTATTTCTTACCTCCTCTTCTTACACCAGCATACAGACTCACTCTGTGATTTTCTCTGCGATGCACCTTGGACTGATATCCTTAAACTCCCAATTGAAAATAGTGCCACTGAGGTCTCTTCTTGGGTCAAAGCCAGCATGAACACTTTCATGCCTTGTTGGAAATACCAGATGAAACCGCAATCCTTTCCGTGGTTCATAACAACAACTATTTTTGACTATACTAGCATGACGGCTCTCATCACAACAGGCACCTATTCATTGCAGCTTGCAATAAATGTAAGCGAGTCCTTGAAGGAGTAAAGTCTTTGTTTGCTGAATGAGGCACCGCATGGCCTATAAGAACTTTGGCTCTCATGATTACTGACGGCTCTGTAATAGGGTATTAAATAAGTGTAAGGTCTCTATTCCTTTACTCTTCAATCAATATGAGGTCTTATCATCTTCTGCTAATAAAACTTAATCCTTTGCCTATAAATTCTCCACAAACTCTACTCTTGACTCATCCGGAATATCCCTGCCTAACTTCCCTCCTAGAACTGAGTCTTTGTTGTGTGATATGCATATAACCTCTTCCATGGTTTCTGCTGTCATCTCTAACCTAAAAAGTATGTGGACCTGAGGGTATCCCTGTAACAGTCATTAAGAAGTGTGCTCCCGAACTGGTTCCTGTGCTCACTAGACTGTATAATAAATGCCTTGCTGCCTCCTGCTTTCCTGCCTACTGGAAGTTACCATCTGTTGTTCCAGCTTTTAAGAACTCTGGTGAGCAATCTGACTCTTCCAACTATCAGCCTATTAGCCTTCTACCTCTTTTTGAGAAACTCCTAGAGGCCTAATCAATGCTGAATTGGTTCATCATCTCTCATCGCAGGGCCTTTTCTCAGGCAAGCAATATAGCTTTAGCTTCTCCAGGTCAACTGCTGATGTACTGAAGATATTTGAAGAAAGAGTTTATTATGCTCTAGATAAAAACAGTGAAGCTCAGGCTGTTGGATTAGACATCTCAAAAGCCTTTGACAGGGTCTGGGATTCAGGTCTTTTCCACAAGCTGAAAAGTTACAGTGTCTCTGGACACTTTTTTGAACTGATAAAGGTTTTCCTATCAAATTGTGAAATGAAAGATCTTGAACAGCCACTCATCTAGATTCTTTGGTATTAATGCAGGTGTCCCCCCACCAGGGCCCCATCCTTGGTCCTACTCTATTTTTAATTTTCATTAATAACCTTCCTGATCACATCAGCTCTCAACTTGTTATCTATGCTGACAGCACAACAATTTACTCCTACCTCAATAGTAAGGCTTATCAGTCGGACATGATCAAAATAGCAGCCAATGTCCAAAATGACTTCAAGTCTGTTGTTCTTAACTAGGGCAAAAGATGGCTTTTTAATGTTAACACCTGCAAAACTAAACTTCTCTCAATTAATCATCTGAGAGACACCTCGCTGTCTTCCATCAGCATCCTATTGTCCATGAAAGTGACTCACTGCACCTTCTCAACCTCATGTTCTCTGGTGATATGAAGTGGAAAGACTATATTGAATCCATTGCTAGGTTAGCTGCTAAGAAAGTTGGTTTACTATGTTGGGCAAGATAATTTTTCTCTCCAGAATCCATCTTACATATAAGTCTACCATTCTTCTATGCTTAGACTATTGCTGGCACATATGGTCCGGTGCACCTACTATTTACCTTGAGCTCCTTGATAAGATCCAAAGAAGAATCTGCAATATTATTGGTCCTGATTTGGTGGCTCAGTTCCAGTCACTTTTCCACCACCTTAAGGTTACCTCTCTATGTCTTTTCTATAAATACTTTCATGGTAATTGTTTGAATGAGCTCTTCGCTATGGTACCTAGAGTTTTTTTAAATTTAAGCACAGTATTAGATTGGCATTGAGATCTCATTAATTTACAGTTGAGCTGGCTAGATATAGACATAAATTCTATGCTAACAGTTTCTTCTCTCACACTTCTCACTTGTGGAACTCCCTTCTACTCCATGCTTTCCAGCCAACTCTAATCTGCAGAAATTTAAATGCAATCTCAATCGCTATCTACTGTCCACCTGATTACTCTCTTCTCTTTCTGCTCATCATTAGTGTTTCTGTTCCTAATTCTTCCACAACCTGTAACCCCTTGTATTTTTATGGCATTGCTACCTTGCTTGAGCTGATTCCAATTAAAAAAAATATTAGCAAATGGTAGACTCATAAATATGAAAGAGAGAAAATTGTCTATAAACCAACTTTCTTAGCAGTTGACCTAGCAATAGATTCAATATAGTCTTTCCACTTCATGTCAGCTGTGAATGTTAGCCTGAGAATGCACAATGAGTCACTTTCTTGGTTAGCATCAGCCATGCTGATGGAAGGCAGAGAGGAGTCTCTCAGATGATTAACAGAGAGCAGTTTAATTTTGGAGACATTAAAATTAACAGGCCATAACTTCAAGGACATAGTCCAATTTTGGCTTGCAAAATTTTGAAAAGTAGAATAAACATAAAATTAAATTAAAAGAAATTAACCTTCATCCTGTTAGACACCAGGTATATTTTTGTCACTTATTTCAAGTAACAATGTGTCTTTGATGCCAGGGAATGTTCTAATTAAATTTATTTCAAATCATGTTAAATAAAGTTTTGTGATACAACTGCTTTATCTTTGTACAAAGAACAATGAGTTAACAAACAAGAGCATCCTTCTGTCATTGTTACATAGATTCAAGCAAGACAGATGTATGTCTCCTACTGGCATTGATAGATAGATAGATGTTGAATGAGAAAAGATAAAGATGAAGGTTGTAGAAGGAATCAATGTTATTGATTAATTTTACTGGCAAAGTGGCTGCTTTTAGTGGGTTGTGTAGTGAAATGATTTTATAGGTCTAGCAGCTATGATATATGAATTCTGTTTTCATTTAGACCAACATTCTACCTGATAATGTTGCAGTCTTATGCTCATAAAACTTTCACTTCCTGTCATCACAGTATTTCTTTCTCCTTCTCTTACCACATTGGCCAATAGGGTTTATTCTCAATGACAACAATGCTTTTTTCCTTTCTCAACATTCCATTAGTTATTTTCCTTGCTTCTAGTTCTGTACTTCTTCATTTTCTCTTTATTATCTTCTATATTGCTCTTCCATATTTGTCTTCATGTTTGCTAGCTTGATATCATTAAAATTCCTTGCAGAAAAAGTATTTTAAAAGCAATTATAAAATCTCTGGAAGAATGTTGTAATTTTGTCATTGTTGTATTGTTCTAGGCAATTGAGTGTTGTTATTTATAAGAGAGTGTGTACTAAATTGATCAGCAAATGAGGATCCTTTATTGGAATCAATCAAGAGATTAAAGAGGAAAATATTTGTGGCTATGTCTTTATATATATTTTTATTTATTGAAAGAATTCACTTACAGGAAACTACTCTGGAACTGTCCTAAGTAATTTCAGCATGAAACTCTGCAAGCAATTAACATTATTAACTTGCCACATTCAGCTTATGTAGCAATGAGGTTATTCTTGATTGTACAAACACTCATCACTATGACTGCCATATAATTTAACTGCTAGGGTTGCTTATCAAACACCAAACAGGTTATTAGTAAGTGTGTGTGTGTGGGGGGAACTCACACTGAACATAGATACTGATATGAGGAGATATCAGCTCAAAGCTGCAGGAATTAAAGGAGTGTTTGCAACCATTTGAAAGATATGATTATTTTTTATAAAATGAAAATTCTTTGTTTTGTAGTTTTGTGCCAAAATGAAAACTTTATCAACATATAATAAAGTTATTTATTTACATTTAAAAACATGAATGCCATGGTTAACATAAACACAATGTCCTTTCCTATATAGAGAGAATATGTCAGATGAACTTACCCATCTGGTGGAGTGAAATAGGCCCAAACTACTTGTATCTTTGAACCCTTTGTAACTGGTACCATGGCAGTGGAGAAGATCCCCTGCATGTCACTTCAGAGCAGATCTGAATCTCTTCTCCTCATGGTCATCTTTTTCCAAATCCACATGGTTTTATTAACCAATGAGAGGCCACCTCATATCATCTGACCTATCTCTACATATGGGAGCAGATGAATTTTACAGACCCAAGGTTAGAGTTGATTCTGGAGAACACACTAGAAAATTAATTTCACAAAAGGCAGAATTCTATTATAATATAGAATTTTTTCCTATCATATATAAATTCAAAATTATACTAAAAATGAGCTTAGACTCAGAAATTAATATTAGTCTTATAATCAAGCACATTTTCTTATAACACTAAAAAGGATAATTCCAAATTTGAAGAAATTAGAAATAAACTACAAAACTAAAGATGTCATTTTTACTCCTGCTTCCAAACACATACTAAAGGCAGATCATAAATCTATAACTTGACACAGTTATTAGCTGAATTTTGATCTGAAAGATTTATTATAAAATATTTGACCTGTATGAGTTATTGGGTAGTATTAAGTGCATTAATAAGGAAGCTTATTATGTTGAAAAATAAATAATTATTGTGTAAAATGCATTTGTTTTTCATGGTTAGACTATAGAACTTTTCATTAGCCTTTGTATAAAAATGATATTCTTGATTGTAGGAGAAATTTTATTAAGCAAAATTATTCATTACCTATAAGAATGTTTTTAATTCTTTATATATTTTGCATATATTGCTGTATATTAATGCAAAATTATTTTTCAGAGATGTTAATTAATGAGCAGGAATTTCTATAAATGTGAGATGTTTCATATGTATTTATATATTACTGTCAGAAGGTTGAGACATATTAGTTATTTAATACTTTTTCTTTGCATTAGCTACAGAAACATCAAATGCATTAGTATTTAGTGGAGAAGAAAGCAGTATTCTTTAGTTCTAAAAAGAAAATGACATGCCTGTTGCATAATTATCTTTGGAGAAAAGTCTGTGAATATTTATTCTAAGGAAATTGTAGCCTCTTAAAATTACATTAACAAGAATCAATTGTATAATTTTATATTTTATCTAGCCTTTAAGTATATATGTGATTATTTAAACATATTCAAGTCAAAAAGCTTCTTTAAAGTATATATAATAATACATAACTCTAATAATTTGAAGTATATATAATAATATACATAATCATAGATATCCTAATCAATAAACATGAATTCACAAAGATATATCTGATTAATAAACCCAAATATATAATTTATATATACGTATTGTTTTATATATATATATATATATATATATATATATATATATAACCATATATAAATGAACAGACAAAAGAAATGCATACATATATTCTGACCTTCTAGATTAGATTCACTAATACCTGTATCTATGTGTATGCATGTGGGTAAATATATAACAAGAATTAATCATTGTTTTAAACAATTCTACATATTTACTCATATACAATAACTTGTAATCCATATCTACACAACTTCTTTGATCTCTATGCATAAATGCAGATACATACATATTTGTATAAGAATGTGAATGTGCCTCTAAATACACTTCAAATGCACAATGATATGTAAATAAACCACACACAGAGATTATATACACAGAGAAACTGAACTTTAAACAAAAATACAGAAATATGTACACAAAATAATAACTTTGAGAATTCTTATACACAAATCTACATGTATGCATATACTTAAATAAACAAATAGATTTTAAGCTATTTTTTTCAAATCCCAAATCACAATCTTTCTTATGGAGTTGACTGAACTAAGTGTTTGGAAGTAAAAGAAAAAAATCAACAAAATAATACAATAAGAACAATAAACAGGCATTATATACATTTACAAAAGAAAGAGAATGTGTTTAGATCAATAAAAGGAATATATTTGCAGATGAATATCTGAAATAGAGTATTTTATGGTAATAGATTACTTAGCAGAAAACAAAATGATAGCAGATTGGATACAGCCTGCTTGGGATAAGACAAAGAGATTGTCATTGTTGCTATAGAAACAAGCACAAAAAGTCTTGAAGCAATTTTTATTCTATTTGTAAGCAAGATAAAGTGGTACTACATTGATTTAAACATGTTACAAATTCATAATTATTATTTGCTGGTTCACATTGTGGCATCAGATTTTGTAATTAATAATATAGCAATTAAAATGTAAAAAAATATACCAGGTGTAATAGCAAAATTGTCCAAATCATGTCACAGCATAATTGCCTATCCCTCAAATTGTTTAACATCTAAAAAAATAAAACTAACTGAATTTCTGTTTTCCAGGTTTTCAGATAAGATGTTTAGCCCTCTTGGAACCATTTGTCATAAGAATCACTGAAAAAACCTTTGAGTTATTCAGCTAGAAAGAGAACAGGTTAAAATCATTTTGTGTCAGCCCCACTGTCTTCTCAAATGAGCAATGGTGAGAGGAAAAAGGAAAAAGATTATTCAAGCTTTCAGTAATGGTATGAACATTCATACTCTGGCTTTTATCTTCAAAGTCCATTCAAGAACCATCAATAGAATGATGAATAAGTTTAGAAAAGAGGGAACAATAGAGAGGAAAACTGAATCAGGAGGTCACAACAGGAATAGGGATCATCATTTCAACTTAGAGCTAAAGAGATAAATTAGAAAAGATCTAACTCAATCCATAATTGTTTGGAATATGAAAAGAGGAGTTGCAGCTATGATGGTCTAAAGAGCAGTGAAAAAAAAATTGAAAATGAAATCATGTAAAACTAGTGAGGCACCTTGTTATACCAGGACAGAAAGTTAAAGAGGGCAAACATCAGCTTGTAAAAGTTGGAAATGATCCAATATATATATATATATATATATATGTGTGTGTGTGTGTGTGTGTATATATATATATACACACACACACACACACAAGTTGATGTTAATTACACACACACACAATATATATATATATATATATTTCAACTTTATTTCAATCCTTCATGAGCTTCCAATCCTTAACTAGATTAATTAATGATGAACATATCATTTTCATTTATGATCAATTTTATCTTTGATACTTCTGTTAAGCTTGGAGAGTAATTATACATCCTTATTGCTCAAAGTACATTGTTATAAAACCTCAGACAATTCCAGTAAAATATCTTTAATCATTTCTAAGATACACTGGTTCAAAGCTTAATCTAACAAATGGACAATTTTGCTGTTACATTGTGTATTAGAAATAGTGTACCTTTTCAAATCCTTATCCACACGGGGAATACAAAGAGCCGAATGAATATCTGAAACTATAGATATTAGTGAACACTACATACACTTTTTCCTTTGCATATTAGAAATGATAAAGTTTAATTTATAAATTGGGCACAATATGACATTAACAATATTAACTAGGATTAAAGCAGAAACAACTATAATAATATAATAAACATTATGTGACATATAGAATATTCATTCTTACTGTAGATCTTAGCAACCTGAGGATACGATTTTTCTTCCCTTGTTAACTCAAAAACTTATACATAGTCAACTTTATTTAACATATTCAAATTTCCATAATAAATTCATCAAGAGGACCATTACCCTGGACATATTCAAGGTCTTTTACAAGGTATGACATCAGGGGTTGCTATATATATTCTCCAGCTATGAAATCCCTGGAAAGGCTCTCTCAATTATCAAGTCCTTCCTAACAGGTCATTAATTTCATCAGAAGTCCTTAAGATCAATGACGGCATCCCACCCTCTTTCTACTGTATATTAATGATCTGTCTAAGAGCATACTCTGATCATTAGTAAATATCTATGGAGACAATACAACAGTTTACAGGTGCACCTCCAAAATCTGGAAGACTAGAACTTAGCAGTTCATCTATCTCCTTTGACCTAACCTAGGTGGTTCAATGGGAAAAACACTGTCTTGTAAAATTCAATATCAGCTAAAACCAAACTAGTAATGTTCCACCACCAAGCAGACCCTAACCTTTCACCTATCATGATGGATGGGTGTTATCTCAAGGAAGCTCCTTGTCTTGAAGGGCTATTAAGACTCAACCTCTTCCCAGACCTCAAGTTCGCCATTCTCTCAATTTTTGTGCACACACATCAGCATGAGCTGTGTATGTGTCTACATGCTCGTTCAGTTCTCTATAATCTAGTACAGGGCGCACTTTTCCCTTGTTCTTTTGTACCACGGGCATCAACGGGATGAGGCCTCTTGGAGGACCAAGCTCTTCCTTGGGATACAGAGTCAGCCATCCATTGTCCAGCCACACCTGCAATTTGCGCTGGTATTCTTCCTTGACGCATTTGGGCACTGAATATTCTGACACTCGGTTCTGGATCTTTTCTGGTGAGTTATTTTCCGACCATTTCCAAAATGCTGTCCATATCTTCGTCCTTTGGTCGAACTCTGTGCTAAAGTCGGGTTCGTTGATCTTCAAAGTAGCACAGATGGGCGGATCAGAAAACTTGACTTCACCCACCTCTGTAATGCGTATGCCGCCTAGCTCCTTAATAATGTCCATCCCAAGGAGCAGATCGAAACCTAATAACGCGCTGTCCATGACCAACACACTGACTGTGATGGGGTCACCATTGTTGATACTGAGTGTGATGTTTCCAACTCCCCGGCTTCTGAGAGCCTTTCCATCAGCCGTTAGTACGTCCATCTTTTGTCTGCTCTACTGTCGACAAATCGAACCGCTCGTGAGTGACCGAGAGCAGCCAAATCTATTAAAGGGGTACGCGTTATTCCATTGATGCGCACCTTAATCACAGGGAGCGCCTTCTTTCCTGGAAAAAGTGGGGAAGAAACTGGCACTGACGTCGCCCCCCCCATTCCATTTCCCGGACACTTTGACGCAATATGACCTACTTTATGACATTGGAAGCATTGTAGTTCGAGACATGCCTTTTGCGCTGACCCGCTGTGCATTTCTTTGCAGTCTCTGGCACAATGTGATTGATATCCTCTCTAAATATAACAAGCTGAGCCTATCCTATCCTGCTTTGCATGTCAGCAATTTACATCTAAATTTTAAGTAAATTAATGTAAAATCATGCCTTAGAAATTTTATTTACTCTTTTGTTTACAATTTATAGATGAGTAGAACATTTTCAAAGAATTAAGAGTATCTCGACCAAACTTAATCATGCTCATATTTTCTGAAAATAAAAACATCTCAATTTGTCCACAGCAGATTAAATTCTGCATAAACAGATTTATAAATTTTTTGATTATTTCTGAAAATACTTTGAATATTCAGAGGCACAGATTTAAATACTATAAAAGTATTTTAAAAATATCTTGCTTTTATCTCTTCATAAACTTTTTTTCTAAAATCTGTAAGTATCAAGTTTTCACTATTTATTGTAATAATTGAAGCAGTGATTTAGGCCCGTACTAACTGGAAAGTTTCTCTATACCTATCATCATCAGCATAACTGCATCATAGAAAAGCTGTTTGTAAATAAAGAGATGAATTTATTTATCCTTAATATATGACTCATTTTTATAGGATTGCCTTATTCCTCTCTGTGGATTTTTGCTTGATTATAAAAGTCAGATTATTTGTAGATATGTGTGTGACTGTATAGTTTTCCATTTTGATGTTACATGACTTCTTGGGATAACTGAGAGAAAAACATCTTTTGGCTTAGGCTTGTTTTTCAAGTTTTAGTCTAAAAATTGTCAAGCAGTCTAAATATATGAAACTTTTTACTGTTTGTTATATTAAGTCCATTAGGTCATTCAGCTCAAGTGACATGGATCAACTGGTAAATGTATTATTCATTAAATAGGCATGTTAGAAAAAAAAAACTCTTTTCCTATAAACTTTATACAAGCAGTCAAATATGTAGGAACTGTGAAATCTTTTAAATGTTATGCATTCAAATCAGTTACCCTTATACTCCATAAATAAAACCTACAGCAAAATAATTTTACTTTCATGGAAATTATTAAATTGGAAAGAACAATTCTAGTGGCTAAGTATAACCACCAATGAGTTTCAAATTCTTTATTAAGCTGAGTCATAAATAATTTGTTTTTGTTCATTAGCTTTATTCTTAAAAAAAAATTAAAAAAAAAATTAAAATTACATTTTATTCAGTTATATATTCACCATTATTTGCAATATCTTGCTACCACTTATCAGGCAACTCTTCAATATATTTTGAGTAAAATTCTGCAGTTTTTTAAGAAACTCTTCACTCTGTTTTTTATTAGAGAAAGTTTTCCCTATTGTAGGGATTACCCCCACTTGGTCTGCCAAGACGCCATTAGGTAGTGCTGTGGGAGGACAGGAATACTATTGCATGTTCCTCCTAGTAATAGGAAGATAGCAATATAAACAAGGGACTCATCCCCAATGAGGACAATATCTTTCACCTGGGTGACTCATAACTAAATTAGACACACATATTTATAAGTTTACTATTCATTCGCATATTGAATATTGCTGCCATGTCTAGTTTGACACTTCTAAGTATTAAAAGATTCTTGATAAAATCCAAAGAAAAATCTGCAATTTTATCAGTCCTGAATTGGAAATTCAGCTTCAGTCAGTTTCCCATCACCATAACATAGCTTCCCTGTGCTTTTTCTATAAATATTTTCATCTTTGGTACCTAGACTTTATGAATTTAAGCACAGTACTAGACTGGCAGCTAGATTTCAATATTTTACAATTGAAATTGTCAGATGTAACCTTAAAATCTATACTAAAATTTTCTTCTCTTGCACTTCTCACTTGTGGAACTCTCTTCTGGCTTCTGACATTGCAGTCAACAATGTTAATTGTTATCTTATGTCTTAATTCCTGTTCTTTATTGTTCTCTCTCCTTAATGATTTTTTTTTCTTTTTCTCATATTCTTTCACGCTCAGTAAACCCTTGCATATCAGTGGCTTTATTGCCTTGCTTGAAGTGAAATGAATAAAACAAAATTTTCCTAACAGCCAAGTTTAATGTCTTTCCTACTTTTTTCAGCTGTATGCCCATTAGTGTATTTTTTCTTTTGGTTAATCTTTTATTAGTTTGTATAAAAATGCAAGAAAATATCCTAATGTTGAAATTCCTTCCTCCCACTCATTTCACATTCATTCCATTTCCTTTTACCTCTGCAAATAATGACAAACCATCATTTACAGGTGAAAATTTTGGTAGTGACTGCTTTTAATCTAGCTAGGACCATTATCTGCAACACCATCAAAGTATTTGTTCTTTTGAATTCTGTTATAGAGAGCTACTACTGTATAATATCTTTATTATTTATAGGTAATATTGTAAACTGGATAATTTGAAGAATATGTACCATATCACTGTAATTTTCTGTTGTGTTTCCAACCAATGATAAACTTATTTCAATAACATTCAAAAAGTGAATATTCTTATAAATAAATAATTCCACAAAATGTCCTAGAGATGAATTTTCCTATTTCCTATTTCTGTTGATGGATAAAAATTGAGATGAATTCCAGAAATAAGTTTTTGATAAAAAGACTGAGGAAGAAAAAGTAAAACATTTTAGATCATAAAGGAGACAAATTAATCAATTTACAAAAGAAAACAAGTTAGGTGATATTTGAAAATAATAAATGGTAGATCAATCAATTGATATGGAATACTGTATTGTTGCCAATGAGAAATAAAAGGTCTTTCATTCTTTTTTAAACAGTAAAAGCTACTTCCAATCTCACAGCTTAAAGCTTTTTTAACATAACTGATTGAAAAAAAAGATTCTATGATTACACTCAATTAAAAATAAACAAATTCTGACAGAAAAAATTATGATTCCAAGAGAAAAAATGAAATAAAGTTTTTAATCAGGTACAAAAAACAAACATTGGCTAGGGATATGCCCAGTATAAAGGCATGACAATTTTAAACAATTATATGCCATAAAAAAAACATAGGGTATAAGTAAATTTACATTGTATTACTATTAATAACATTAGGATTTAACAAAGATAGAAGTGATAATATTAGGTACAACTTAAGAGATTTTTGTAGTCTTTAATGTCAATAAGTCAAGGTTACTTAAATAAATGTAAAGCAGTACCTATCTAATCTGAATATAGACCTATATATTTACATGTCTACAATGATTTATTGGTTCCATCTAAAAGCAGAGAGTTGTGTGTTGACTTACAATATAATGTCATTAGCAATTGATAAGCTTTATTGTTAGATTTCTTCATTTCAAAACTGACTTCATGTCAGATACGTGTTTGTGAATATTTCTATACATATGTTTATTCTTATTGATGTACACCTAAGTCATTGGTGTGCAGTGTGGGAGCAAATCAGTGAGAAGAGTTCAAAGGCTGTTGCATTCTCATTTGTACAAATATCAAATACCCTTGGGAAAATTATGAATCCAGCTATGGGTTAAATAGTAGGGTAGACCGAGCTCTCCAGCCTTAGCTATCAGCCTGTGTAGAAGGACAATGTTGAACTCAAAACCGTTGAAACAACCAGTAAAATTGCTGTATTCAGCAATTTTCCTGGAAACTCCTGCAAAGGTGCTAGAACCATGTGTATCAGTACTTCAACTTTCCATGAGATTATTTCAGTGACATAAAGAGGGGAACCTACTGCATAGATAACAATCTATCCCCCATATCTACTTATGCAGGTCTTGTACACTGGAAAGATCATGCAGAGTACAACTCCATAATCTCTTAAGATTGATGGATGTCTAAGAAGATTAGTATGAATATAATTCTACCTCTTTCTCTTTCATAAATATATTTTAGATTTAAAGTCACATGATTCTATATGTCCTAGTTAACAATAGGCATACTATACTATTTTAACAATTTAAATTGATTACTTAGTTTGTAAAAAAGTTAGTTTGTAAAAAAATTTAATCAGACTGCCATGTTAGTAATATCAACCTTGGCTTTCAATTGTCTGATTACCTCCAACCTTTCTCTTTTCTTAATGACTTTTGTTAGCTAACTTTTCTAAGCACAAACTCAAATCAAATTTACCTACAAAATGAATGTAAATCACAATTTTTAAGTTTTGTACACTGATTTACATTTGTAGTGACAACTGATTAAAGAGTGTGTTTAGAAATACAGAAGGAGATAAATATATTAAAATAGACAACTAAATGCTTCAAATATTGAATAATGTTTTTAACCATTGCAAATCACTGTTCTTTTTGTCATATTTGATAAAGTAGAAGGATAAATTTGGTGTCAATTCTTTGGCTTAAATATTTAATTGAAGATAATTGCTAAATTTTATTATGAAAATTATATACTGACATGGCTGATTATAAATAAAAGTGATGTTGATGGTAAATGATTGGTCCTTGTCAAGGCTGACATTAGAGAGTAAGTGTTTTGCTTTTACTCCCTTGGTAGATATCATCATTATAGGAGAGAATGTTAACCAAATACACATTTTTCTTTCATCAGCAGCAATTATACCATCCTGTAACATTTTGCCTCATCTAAAGTAGCATGCACTGGGCTCAACTCAGATCATACCAAAATAGACTTTGCACTCAGTGTTCTACAAAGAAAACAAGTCCAGTTTTGACCTGAGGGATGTACTCTTAGCTGGGTGGAGGGACCCACACTTAAAAGGATGTCATTAGCTGATTGACAGGTGAACATGTGGCCCAAGCTGCATCTAAAAATGTACACATGTGGGGAAAAAATTGATGACAGACAGCCTAGATACAAAATCTCTTAGATAAAATCTGAAGTGAAATAAAATACAATGTTATGTATGAGAGATTAAGTCTTGTGTTTTCAGGACTCTGAAGTTGATAATATTACAGTAATGGAAAAATAGATTTATGACTTTGCCAAGAGCACCTGAAAGTCACTTTAGCCAGTACTTAAACTTATTTTGTTGATTGTGTTTTCTGTGTTGACAATAGTTATTGCACATGTAATGGAAGAATAGGAAATCACCGACTGCCAATTCAGCTTCTTTCTGATTTCTTTTGTCCTCTCAAATATTCTCATATCAAATTAAATTAACTTGATCACTGGGAATTAAAAAGAGCATTTTTACTGTGAAAGTCTTATTTAACATGATTATATATATATATATATATACAGAAATGTGTGGTGCACATATTTACATTTATACATTACAGATTTAATTGAATAAATGAAAAAGTTTGTTTATAATGATTTTATTGTGAATGTCTCCAAATCCTTAGACAATCTCTTTGTTTGTTATTTTAAAATTTCTTCAAGTTTTATCCAAACTTGTTAGAATTTCACTTTCATTTTTCTGGTTTTATATTTAGAGGTCTACTGTTAACATTGATAGTATGTTTTCTTTTTTCCTTTTTGCTTCATTTAGCTTTTAGGAGCGTAGGCCACAATATAACACTGTATCGCAATGGTTGAAATGATGGGTCTTATTTTGATTATAACTCTAGCACTTCTTTTTGTTTTTCACAATGTAACTTTCATAATGTGCCAAATTCAGTCTGTAATATTGCATGCTTTTGTGTTCACTTTGTTTCTTTTTAAATCTTTTTACAGTAAAACAATACAGAGTTTTCTCAGATTGCTGCTTGCTTATTCATTATTGAATTTGTTTTTATCAAAAATGTTTTCAGCATTCTTAATCTTTATCTTTTTATCTCTATTTGGTTCTTTTGTTGCTTTCATGTTCTGCTATTCTAAACAATGATTCTTTATTGCCTCATTATATGCAAGATGTTCTTTTATCTAATGTGCACTTAGTAAAGTGTGCAAGATTTTCTAGTTATGGTTTTCTCTATAACATGGATGCATAGATTTATATACACCATTAACTTTCTGAAGTGCATCTTTGCTATTATTTGTGCTGTTTCATCTAAGTTTATCTTAATTTTTATTTTACAATATAATTTTCAATTTATCCATCTTATTTAAATATTTTGTATATATTTTAACTTTTTCTTTACTATTTCTCATTTTTTGTTTTAGTAGCAGTTTTTTTTGGTGTAAATATAAGGTCAATATTTATTGTTCAGCTTTTGTAAATATTTTAATCTGTTTTGTATATTGGTGTTTAACATAGCATTTAAAGGGTTTTTTTGTTTCTCTTAGGAAGCTTTTCTGGTTATTGCACATAGCTTTTCTTCTATTAAATCTGCTTTTGTAACTGATTCTTCATAATAATATCAGATTTCTGTCTGTTGTTGATGATAGGTGTTTATCATGGTGTACTTTTTCTATACTTCTCTTAATTTTTGGTTTCTATTGCCTCTTATTACAACCAGTTAAAATGGTAACCTGTCAACTACTACCTCAAATAACATTAATATTAAAGATGTGAAGAAGTACTCAAAAAAGTGTTACTAATTCTTTTTTAGTTTTGCTTTTAGGCAGCAAAAACATTGAATCTTTTAGTATTAGCTTTTCAACTGAGAGAATAATTTACACTATATTTTGAGAGTATTTTTACAAGTAGAACAGGCTGAATGCTATTCAGACAAACAATGAGGAGTTCATTTCTTCTTCAGTGATGCTCCTTGCTTTCAAAATTGGCATAATCTAACAAGGGCAAAGAACCTTTTCTAATAAACAAATTTCAAAGAAAAGGAATTTTCTGAAATATTTAATGAAATTTTTCCCACTTTTTCACATAACTTCTTATTTTTTCTATAATAGAAGAATTATATAAAATGTTTCTTAAGTGTAGTGATCTGACAGTGAGTGGACACCCAACAAAATAAAAAAAAAATGCATGTATAAATTTTTAATCTTCATGTTCATTTCAAAATAAATTAATATCCATGGTGCTGAAATAGATCAAAAGGATGCTTAATTTTTAAAAGACTTATGAATATACAGAAGATCTGGATTTATCAAATTAAATCATATATCAAGTTGTTCACATTTTTTTAATCTTTTCACTCCAAGCATAGCAATAATGCCACTAGAACACAGGGAGTGAAAGAAATGAGAAGACTTTAGTGAGGAGAAAGGACAATAAAAGAACAGGATTTTGGAAAACAGAAGATTGCGATTGGCACTGTATTTAAATTTTTGAAGATTGTAGATGGCAGGGAAGCAAGAAATCAGAAGAGAGTTCCACAGGTGAAAAGTGTGAGAAAAGAAACTATTATAATAGAACATAATGGTTACATCTAGCTCGTTCAACAGTAAGATAATGAGACCTAGTAGCCAATCTAGTTGTACGCTTAAATTCATGCAGTCTAGGTGCCAAGGAGGAAAGCGCATCAGAACAATTGCAATAAAAAATTTATAGAAAAGACAGAGGGAAGCTACATCACACCAGTAAGAAAGTGACTGAAGTTGAGATGCCAGGTCAGGATCAACTACATCACAGAATCTTCACTGAATTTTGTAATGGTGATATAAGCAGTTTCCTCATAAGGAAACATTAAAAGTAATAAGTATTGAGGTATTATTTATCATGATTTCTTGGCAAAACATTTGGTTAGTATCAAGAGGACTTTTTCTTAAGTAATCTCTTTGGAGATAGATGCTGCTTTTTGATGCAGTTTGAATATGTACATCTTAGATTCCTTGAAATTAATTCAAGCATTATAATATTACAGAAAAAAAATCATTGTTAGATACATGACAATGATGCATATACATTTACAGCAAAATGGAAAAACTAAAATCAAAATTTAGAAAATAAAAAATACCATCGGTGGAGATAATAAGTGTGTACACAATTTTTCTTTTAGCAATGTATGTCATATATTCTGGGTATTTTTTGTAAACAAAGATCTGGGTAAAAACATCTTGGTCAAAGGTTACCTTGAATTAATTGTTTTTCTTTATATTATTATTTATATTGAAATTTTATTGTTATTTTATATTGTTTTTCTTTATATTTTTATACAAAATCTGTTCAGAAATGATTCAGCTGCTTAATATTAACAAAAATGTAGCCTACCTAGGGAAATGGTGCTTTAGTCCTCTGCAAAGTACTGTTCTTGAGACATCACACATTTATGCTAGAGTCTCTCTTTAGTGACTGCTATCAGCTATTTCATAAATTCATATTCTCCTTAATCTCACCCACAGTCTGAAATCGCCTTTTCAATGGGGAAACCAAAAGTTGCTAAGAGCCAAATCTAGATTGTTTCTCAAGATATGCACAATGACTGGATAGTTTCTCATAAATCAAGAAGTGTAGATTATTTCAACAGCATCCAACGGAACTAAAAAATACATCAGTCATCAGCACCTCATAAGCATTTTGATTCTCAAATTATTACTTGGAAAATTATTATTGTATGTTAAATAATCTCCCAAAAACAGCTTTCATTGTAACATGAGAATTTCAAAATTTCACTTTTTTTTGATTAAATTTTCTCCCAGTTTCTGAGGACCATTTACACTATAATTTCTTTTATAGAGAAAATTCTAATGCACCTGTAATTGTGTAAATGAACATTTCTATGTATTTTACATGTAAACATATTTGCTACTTTGCTAGTTGTTCATGAATAATTGAAATTAAATTTTATTCAAATCGTATTGACAAGACAAAGGATTTTAAAAATATTCTAATTAATAATTCATTTACAAATAAACATCATAATTCTAATGTATAATAATGGACAAAATCTTTTAAAAATATTTTTAAATCTTTGATTGAACACTAAAATCTTAAACAATATTGAGACTGGTCATCATATGGATCTCAGGAGGATTCTAGTGGCTGCAAGTTACAAGATTGTAATAATCATCTTAGCTTAGTATGTCAAAGGAAGGCTATGTCTTGTCTCTCGTGTGAAGACCAGGCTTATGGCTTAATATCAAATGTCTGGTCCAATTATGGAAATAAAGATGTTTTGAGCTTCCACTTCTCCCATGATGGTAACCCAGTGAGAATAGAGAGGAAAGAAAAAAAAATACTTGCTGTTCTTATATAGAACTTTTATTCTTGGTGGAACTTGCTATTATTTGAGAAAGTTCTGCCAACATGTCAAGAGTCTCAAATGTGAAACTGATCAGAAGAAAATGATTATACTAAAAAAAGCACTTTCTGGTTACACATTAAGCAACATTTTCTCTCTCTCTCTCTCTCTCTCTCTCTCTCTGTCACACATTGAGTGCTGGTGTTAATAAAATAATGCCCGATGTAGAAGAACAGAGCTATAATTTATATTTTAATAATGAATATACACTTTTTTTCCTTACTGGGAACAACACAATGTTCAGGTGCTGATTGTTACATAATTTAAATTTTGATATATATATGCCAGACTATAATTATAGTGGAGCCATCCATATTATTTACAGGGTGGTTTAAAAAAAAATAATAGATGTAAAATAAAAAATAAAAAAAAATAATTAAGTATAAATAAATAAAAATAAATGTTATCAGTAAAATAAAATTCACAAAATTTTCCAATGATCTGCAATAAAAAATGCATAAGGATGCTTTACATATAAAGAAAACATAAAATAATTAAGCAGATAAAATGGGTAACCATTATAAAATTGATATGGATATGCATTACAGAGCAATTACTAAAGAAGCAAACAAATCTGACAAAAAGGCACCTAATAGTTGAGAAAATGACATCAACAGAGAAATAGCTACTGAATTAAAGATTGATGGGAGAATAAATAAAATAAACATAAAGAACAAGCATTTATCACTATTAAAGACCATAAAATGAATTTGAAAAACAACCCACAATATAGACTACTTGAATCAACTAGCAGTTAATTATCAGTCAGCACTTGAAGATTGCATTGTGCAGGAAACTCAGAGTTTTGCTACCAGAGAGAAAAAAAAAATATATTTATTTATTATATTATATTTTATATATATATATATATATATATATATATATATATATATATATATATATATATATGTGTGTAATTAACATCAACTTTTATAAGAATTGAAAATTCCTTTTATTACATCTACTCCTCTTAGAAGAAAAAGTTAATGATTTTAGATTATGTGTGAAAAAGAAGAAAGCTACCAAGAAAAGGGGGTTCAACTGATTTTTGAATTTTACTGTCAAACTTTTCAGTAAGAAAGGTGATTGTAAAAAGTGTTGAATCAGTTCTAAAGTGTGTTATCCTTCTTTACTAACACGTCAAATATGACAAATAAAACAGAATTAGGTCGCTTTGTACTTTTCATCAGAGTGGGTTAAGTTTAAGGTTTGTGTTATTACTGTGGTTATGTTTATTTGTAAAGCTGCATTTGAGTTATTTATGGAAGACGTGTGAGTCAGAATAAAATTTAGGTAATATTAAATTGATATGACCAAGATGGGTATAAAATACTTAATTTTCATGAATACTATAGCACTATTACAGAAATATATCTTCTAAAACATATTAAATTGGTCCATATAAATCATTAAAGTTGATGACTGTCTGGCAAAGTCATTTCCTCAGTCATGCAAGTTTGAATCTACCTGATGTCTAAAAATCAGTCTTGGTCAGTAAAATGATAAGAAACATTGTCATTGTAGCCGGTTATGTAGTGATAGTTTCAAATTTGTTTTAACTTACTGAAATATCCAGTGTCTAAACAGTCCCCGAAAGATTCTTTGGATAGTCTACTTTTTTCTATTCTTTTTATACAAAATTCTCATATACTAACCAATTTTAAAATATAAAAGATGAAAGTAGTAGCATTAAAAATTATGCCTGTAGAAAACCTGAAATTTGATTAACAAACAGGCCATTTCTATTAAAATCTCAACTCAGTATCTATGCTGATGACAACTATTTGCTCTTGTCTTAATGCTCAGTCTACCATTCATCCATGCATTGAATATTGCTGTAACATCTGGTCTGGTGCTTCTATTATGTATTTAGGGATTCTTGATAAAATACAAAAAAGAAACTGCAATATTATTGGCTCTGACATCTTGACATCAGTCACTTTTCCACTGCTACAACATGGATTCTCTGTGCTTTTTCTATAAATACCTTCATGGTAATTGTTCTGATGAACCTTCCTCTTTGGTATGTTAATTTTATGAGCTTAAGCATACTACTAGATTGGTGGCAAGGTTTCATCATTTTACAGCTGAAATGGCTGCTAGATGTAACTGTAAGTTCTATGCTAACAGTTTCTTCTCTCACACTTCTTGCTCATGGAACTCTCTTCCAGCTTCTTGCTTCCCAGTCAATTTTGATCTTCTAAAAGTTAAATACAATGTAAATTGTTTACTTTTTTTTTCTTAATTCCTGTTTTTTGTTCTCTCTTAATGTTTTCTTTTTCTCATATTCTCTCATACTCAGTACCCCTTGTGACTTAATGCCTTGCTTGGAGTGAAATGATTAAAAAAAATTATATCAGAACATATATAATATACCTTATGTAACAGAAAATTTTAAGTACAAAGAACAGAAAATATACTGGAAGGAAAATGTATCAAAATTTCAAAAATAGATAAAAAGAACTTTTAGTAAGAACTGAATTCATCCCCAACTTGAGATCAATATCCCTCCCAGCCCAGAAACAGTTTACAACATGATCTATACTTCTTATTAATTTACTTTGTTTTAAGGGAATTTAATTCAGTATTTGGACAATAAATTTAGGGAAAGTGAAAGGACAAATAAAACAAAAGAATAAAAAAACAAAACAAAGAAGTTTACCAACTTCAGAGATCTGCACCCTTATCTTATAAAACTTCTTTTGTCTGTTGGAGTAATTTCAAGCCTGTCAACATCCTGTAGTAGAAGTTTCCTATAGGTTGTGCATGCCTTCCTGCCTATGTTATGGTGATTGCAAACAAAAATGGACTGTTCATTTGTGTTTTGTGCCATATATAAGCCAGCATAATATTAGCATTAGGAGCTTAACTTAATGACAGGTTTCTTATATTTACTGTGTATCTCATACTCAAAATAAGGGATATAACTCTGGCTTTTCATTAGATTGCTTCCTTTTAATTGTAATTCATTTTAATTCCAGTAATTTCCTATAATGATGGCAAATTTATGATCAGAACTGTTGCAAGGTTTTAAATAAGTGATTCAATAGTATTAAAGCTATCCTGGTATAAAGCAATGGCAAGTAAGTTATAAGAAATATAATCCAAATAAAGACATTTCATTTCAATGAAGCCCAAAATCCAAAGACAATTTGCCAGAAAAAGACACCAAGGAAATTATCATGATGCTATGAACACTATACAAAAGTTATATAAGTTCTCATGATATTAAATTTTTGAAGAGCATCTTTGTTTAAAACGTCAAAGATCATCATGACAAAGTAAAGTAATAATTCTGGTAATAGGCTATTAACACTTAAGCTCTATTGTATAAGCCATAAATTTTATAGCCTCCTCCTTCTTCTTCTCCTCCTCCTCCACCTTAATATTATACCATTCAGTTTATTCTGGAACTGAAGTGAAGTCAGTGTTTATTAGAAGTGTAGCGGGAACAGTAACTTACCGGGTTCAACAGAGAAAGAGAATCCGGTTGTATTTTGCCTGCTTGGCTTGAACTTGCGTCATTCGGAATGCAGAAAAACATGGTTTAAGCAAACATGATGTGGGACACATAGTTTGATTCAAGTGCCCAGATGTAAAAAGCTGTGTGGGTTCTGAGATAGAAAACAGTGAGAGGAAGGTTGGGGTGGGGGCAGGTTGCAGGGTTACAATTCATAAGTTGTGGATTTGAAATAGATTCCCTACGTCAATTTTCACAACAGAGAATACAGATGTTACTGTTGCCAACCAGTTTACAAGAAGATAAATAAATAAATGTAAAAATGTATTTTAAAATAGTAGAAAAAGAATTGTTTGAATCACAGAAATGTTCTTTGATATTCCAGGAGTGAATTATTGGTTTTCAGAAATTATCATGACATTTTGTATTGCAGAATACATGGTATGTCAAATCCATTCATCTTTACAATGAAATGGTTCTGACTTGGAATTTTCTTAAGTCTAAATTCATTGTCCAATTTTTGATATTGTTCTAAGTTGCAGGGAAAAGGGTGATTTTTATGTAAATTATGAGGTCAGTTATGGAATAAAAAACTGATAAGACAAAGGAGGAGGAAGAAGAGAACTAAAAAGAAGTAGGAAAAGTGAAATGAATGCTGACAGCAGTAAAAACATGAGAAAGAAATGAATATAGAGACAAAAAAAGGGAATGGAATAAAAAATAAAAAAAAAACAGAAGACAGAGATGAAGAGACGGAACAGAAAGAAAAAATATCAAGAAACCAGATGAGCAAATATTTAATGCATATGTCAAAGAAGGATTTAGATTTGAAAGATGAAAATGAGGAGAAGAATTATAAAGCTGACATACTTTGATGGCACTGAAAACTCTTTTGACAACTCAAATTTTATTCCTTTTGAAACTGAGAAAAAGAAAATCTGACTGAAGAGTAGAAGGAGAGTGAAATAGATAAATAAAGACCTGAGACTTTTCAGAAAATTTAAAGTTAAAATGTTGTCTTTTAGTAGCAAAAGAAAAAGTGTGAGAATGAATACAAAACAAAACATGAGAAAAAGTTGAACAAAAAAGTTAGTGGAGAAGAGATGGAAAAAGAGAGGCTATAAAACTGTGAAAGAGAAATTAAGTTTCAAAATAAGGAATCAAACAAGAGAAGTAAAGAAAAGAATAATGAAATTTGACTTTTTTTGTTTATTTAAAACTTATTTGTTTCTTTACAAACAAAATTTTATGTTTTAGACCATTTTTCCCTGGGAAATTTGATGGAAGATTGATTATGACAAAATGAAGCTACAATGTAAGCAAGTTTGTAACAAGCAAAAACATGACACAATTGATATAAGTCTCCCAGGAATAACCAAATAATGTAAGATATGCATTGATTATCCATAAAATGAAATGGAAATATCTGTTGGTCATCTGGAAGTTTCCAATGTTCACAAGCAGTATATGATGGGGTAACTCTTCATTAAATATTTGTGCGTGTTTCTAGGAGAAAATGAGAGCTACATGTAAAAGAGTAAATTAAGTTACACAATTACATTGCAAGATACAGATGAGAACAAAATTATTGCCTACCCCACTAAAAATTGAATTATTTAAAAAAAATTTCACAAGTGCTTTTTTTTAACAACAGCATTCTTTTAGAAAGAGTAATTTTTAATAAAGCATTAAAGAGTGATTTTTTTTATTTGCATACAACAGAATTATTTCAAATTAAATGCACCAGAGTCAATTATAATTTCCTTTTTTAAGAACTCACCATTGTGCTGAGCAATAGCACAAACTACTGTTATAAGTTTTAACATATTAATATTCTAAACTTGTGAACTAAAGTTAAGATTGAGGTTTATCTTCCAACATATACACAGTATAACAACTGAGGATTTGTGTTATCATTTGTGAAAGCATCATATCCAATGTTAGGAAGAAAACTTCAATCCATTTTTGTATTCTTTATTTCCATTCTCTAAGACAATGTTTCTCAATTGGTGTTCCTCAGGAGGTTACAAGGAGTTCTGTGAGAAACAGTGATAAATAGGTTAATGCTTTTTTTAGTAATTTTTGTTTGATTTTATATTCATAATTTTACTAAACACATATTGAATATTGTTAGACAATCCTTGATTATAATAAAGGCTTCAACATATAGGTACCACCAAAAAAATTGCTAAAAGAAGAGTATACCATAATGAAAAAAGCCTTGAACTAGATAAAAAAAAAGTTTTATTGTCAAAATCTTTGTTATAATTAAGAGGAAAGGTCAAAGTATTTTTTCATTAATTTATTAAATTTTTTTAATCCTTCCTACCACATTTAAAATTTTGGTTAAAAATCTCATTTTTCTTATGTCTGTGGGCAGACTAAAGATTAGTATGGGAAATTTAGCATCTTTTTTGTGGTAAAAAACACGGTTTTGAAAAATCTTGCAAAAATCAAATAATTGTTGGATTTTAATTAAATTTTCAGAAAATTAATGTAATTATTTTTGAAATTTTTTAGAAAATCATGGTAAAAAAACATTTTTTTTGTTTTACATGTTACCCTGAATTTAGTTTTTTTATGAAATTGAAAAATTAAGATTCCAAACTCTTCATATATATATATATATATATATATATATATATATATATATATATATATATATAATTATTTATTTAAAAATTATATCATAAATATGTTATAAAATCATTACAAAAATAACCATTTTGTTTCAACACCTCCGGTGTCTTATCAAGTGATGATATTGAATGTAAAATAAATGGTTTTAAAAGTTTCAAATTAATTAATGATCCTTCAAGGAAAAAACGCTGTTACTTGGGTATATATATATATATATATATATATATATATATATATATATATATATATATATATATATATATTAGTTAAAATCATAAATAAACACCATTTACAGAAAATCTGTTCTGAATTGCAAAATAAAGAATGCAATAAAATTATGATATTATTTAATTAGAAAACCTTCTAAACTGCTTTTATAAGTAAGATATATTGAGAACAATATTATTTTAAAAAACTTTTTTCATTGAATAATGAATTTTTACAAGAATTGTTTTTGATATTTTTAAAGTTTTAATCAGAATAATTTAAGTTTTAAATCATTAAAAATTCTATATTAACTTCACCCTTTTAGATGATATTGTTAATAAAAACTACATTTGCTAATCATAAATGGAAAAACTTAGTACAAATCATCAAACACTAATATATTTAAAAGAATTTTGAATTTTTTTAATATATGTATAAACATGCTGATTTTTGTAGATATGTTTAATCATACATGATATTATTAAAAAATAAGAACAATAAGAATAGTAAATTTAAAGCCAGAAAGTATCTAAAATTCAATGAAACATTAAATTATGGAGAATATTTTCTTAATTTTTTAAGATTACTGAGTACTTAAAAATGATATATAAAAGGCACTAATGTTATATTCAATTATTTTTTATGGCTAAAGCCTCCATAGAACATTAGATAAACATAAATCTGTCATCAAGCTGCCAAAATATCATCAGCTCAAAAAATGTATTTCTGAGATTTTTAAAATTTACATAATATTTGTTTAATCCAGATTAATTGTACTTTAAATCCACTTATATTCCTCAAATAAAGTTTCATTTTATTTTTGAAAGATTTTTTATAAAGTATATTACACTGTGATGCCTAAAAAAAGAGTGTTAATCAGCTATTTTAGAAAAAAGAAAAAAAAAAACTCCATCCAATTAATTTAAATTAGTTTTTGAAATACAGTAAAGCATCTTGCTGATTGGAAATATTAAATTTGATCTATTAGCTTGAAATTAAAACTAAAAAAAAGATTTTTCATTTTCAAAAATTAATTTTAAATCTTAGGTATTGCATTTTCTGTGGTGATACCAAATCTTATATTATTTAAAATTATAATAATCATAGTGAATTTATTTAGCAATGTGTATATATAGCATCAATGTGATCTGGTCAGTGGACAGGATCTGTACTTGGTAGATTCATGTATCATTGAGTGACTCACTCAAGTACAGGATGCATGCATGGTGTTAATATATTATGTTTACCATGTGAACTATGATAAAAAATATGAAAAAGATATTAATAATGGTATATAATATTTTTTTATGTAGGGGTTCCCTGTGATGTGAAAACTAGGGTTAAGAAATATGTGATGTGAAAACAAGGGTTAAGAAATACTGCTTTAAGATATAGATAGATATACTGCTCTAAGATATAGATAGATATACTGCTCTAAGATATAGATAGATATGAAGAATTTTGAACAAGCATTTTGTGATTAATACTATAATGAAATACAGTTTTTCCTCCATATTTATAATATATCACTCTTTTCACTCTTTTTTTCTTTATATGCCCATTTAAGTAACAAAAAGCATTAATTTAATTGAAATATTTCAATAATCACAAATTTTGATGGGGTGAGAATACCTTTGGCTTACAGAAGTTGTATATATGGAAGTGTACATACAATGCCTTTGGATGCAAAGAGAAATGTATTTGCATATTGAAGTACCATACATACTCTAGTATAGTGCAAATTTTTTTATGATCATTTTTTACACAAAAAATAGCAGGGTGGTGTTTCACTATACACAGGTAATTTTTTTGAAGAGGTTACAAATCATGCAAAATGTCAGGGATTTCACTATACATGAAGTTGGCATGTACACAAGTATATACAGTACTAACAAGCTTCACCTGTTCACTATCATGTCGCAAAGTAAGATATATTCACTACTTGAAATCTTTGAAACAAAAAGTTTAAATGAACATTTCATTCATAAATTGACTTATAATTAAGGAAAGTTTTACAAATAGAAGCTAACTTGTTGAAGACCAAGTAAAATGCAAATTTCAAATACTTTTCTGCACTATATAATATGATATACCTAAACAGATCTATTTTTGATATGAAAATTCAGAAAGGCAATGTTAATTCTGTTACTGAAATCTTTGAACTCTTCAAAATGATCACCACAAGTGGAAAATCTTACAGTGAGAGAGATTTCATAAGCAATATCTTGTATGTCGAGAAAAGTCACACTTATTTCAAGACATTTCATTCAGCAGGAACACTGTTACTGAATGGATTGATGAAATGGCAGGTGATTTGAGTTGACATTTGAAGACTTTATCATCAAGTTTTGAACATTTTTCTATTGTTCTGGATGACACTGTTGATATAGGTGGAATAGCACTGCTCGCCATTTTTATCAGGGCTTTTGACAATGAATTTCAAATTTATGAAGAACTAATTGAACTGGTCCCAATGCATGATACTACACAAGCCAGGACATTTTTGAGAAAGTTGAACAGCTTCTCCATGAGCATGGCCTTGATTTGAGGTTTTTACCTACTGATGGTGCTGTCAATATGGTTGGGCGACATAATGGTGTTGCTGCCAAGTTAGGTACTAAAATAGGAAACATATCCAGATTCAACATTCAAGCATTTTCACTGTATAATTCATCAATAGAACTTATGTTCTAAGATTTTAAAATTAGATCATGTGTTGAGTTTTGTCACAAAAACAGTGAACTATATGAGAGTTTGTGCTCTGCATCACTGTCAATTTAGCCAGTTATTGAAAGACATGAATAATCAGTTCACAAATTTCCCATTCTACACAGAAGTTCGGTGACTTTTATGTCACAAGCTACTGAAAGGATTTTTTTTATTGCAACACGAAATTGTTATGTTTTGGAGATGAAGGGTTAAAGCACAGATAAATTGAAAGATAAAAGCTGGCTCCAAGATGTAGCTTTTTTCAGTGGATATTACTGCCCAATTAAGTGACCTTAATTTGAAATTACATGGTAAAAATAAGCTCATCACTGAGTTATATAATGATATCAAGTGTTTCATTGCAAAATTAGCTTTACTGGAGTCCCAGTTGTCACATGAAAGCAAGGAGTTTGAAAAAACTACCAATAATGAGTCTGTATTTATCTTTGCTAAGTATGGCAATTAGCTGGAAATCCTGTCAAAGGAATTTCAACGAAGATTTTGTGATTTTTCATCTTGTGAATATCGGTTTGTATTATTCTCAGCACCATTCACTTTTGATGTTGCTCAGGCAGAGGAAAGTCTACATATGGAACTACTGGAAATGTAGACTGTTGTAGAAATGTTGACTCAACACTCAAAGGGTACCCAAATTTTTTCATACCTTCCTCAGACATTTAATAACTTCAGAAAGTTTGCCACAAAGATTATGGCGATGCTTGGTTCCACATGTTATTTTCATTTATGAAGGCCAAAAAAAACATCTCACAGGACCAGATTAACTGATGAACATTTGTCATCTTTGATCAAAGTGGGATCTACACAAACATTCCAACCTGATATATTGAAAATAGTTTGTCTAAAGTGATGTCAATCATCAGATTAAATTGTACTACCTTGTATTGTAAGTATTTTGTATTTAAAGTTTAGCTACCAGTAGCTGTGATTAATGTAAGAATGTAAGCAGGTACAGCCCTCAACATGCCTGATAAATAATACAGATATTGAGCTTTTTGTGTGTATACTGAGAGGTGCCCTGCCCTGGGGAACAGCTGCCTGAGGCCGCACCCTCTCATTGTTGCAACGGGGGCTCAGGGAATTTTTGTTCCTAGCCCAGGTGTATGCACTTGGGCTCTTGACATTAAACTGGCCTTGTGTCACAATGCGAATCCATGGGGTGGTTTTTTTTTTTTAGGGTCGAGTAAATACCAAATTACTATAAAGTAGTTTGTAACATATTTCTTTATCATCTTTAAGTTGTGTCTCTGTCTTTGGGCAGTGTGTGCTCAGGTTGGCTCTGTCAAAGGACAGAGTTGCAACTGAGGAATATTATACTGAGAGGTGCCCAGCTCTGGGGAACAGTTGCCCGAGGCCATGCCCTCTCATTGCACCAGTGAGAGGGATCGGTGCAAGCACTGAGGCCAGTGCATCTGACAGTTGCAGGGGTTGAGGGAATTTTTGTTCTTAGCCCAGGTGTACGCACTCGGGCTCCCCACATTAAACCGACCTTGTCTCACAATGCAACTTTGTGGAAGGGTTAAGTAAATAACTAATTACTATAAAGTAGAGGTGGGACTTTTTAATCTCAGAATTCATGGGAGAATTGAGCTCCAATTTTGCATTTATTCATATAGATTCCATAATATAGATTTTACTTAATTTAACTATTAAGTTTCTCTAACTCTTCAAATGTTGAATGTATAACTAATTTTAATTTTCCCCATCTTTACACTATATGAATTTTATCTTATAAATTGTCCCCTGTTCTGTCGCCCATAAACTAAAAATAATTGTTTGTACAGAAAATAAGGCTCTACATACATCAAATCATCTTTAAATTAAGTGGCAGCAGAAGAATTATCATAGAACTTTTAAAAGGTAAGCTTAAACATTAATTCAGTACTTAAATGCAGCAATCAATTTTGAGTTCTTCTGTAGTTTATTGATGCCTATCGCACTACTCCTCCCTAGCTATTGCAATGATGGCCAAACCAAGGAGCTAGCTTAAATGCCACCTGATAGAGTGGCTTTTAAGCTAGCTTAAAATTTTAAGCTAGGTGCAATTTTGGGTACAAAAGGAAATTAAGAGTTACTCCCTTTGAACCATGAAAGCAAAGATAATGGCTAGTATAATATATATTTTTAAACCCACATATTCTGGCAACCCTGAATCTGTGCTCAACGAAAATTGTTCCCTATGACTAACTTTTCTAGGGCTTTTGAATGAGCTATGAATCATTAAATTTGGACCAGTGGAGCAGAGGAGTTGCTTGGACACACACATACACAAACATACACTGTACTTTATATATAAGAATGTATAAAATAAATAAAACCCTTATATATTACGCACACACACACACACATATATCTATATATATGTGTGTGTGTGTGTGTATGAGTATGTCAGTACTTGTATATACTTACATGTAGGTGCATGTCCTATTTGCTCTCTACACTAGAGTGAAGGGATCCTGAGATAACCCCCTTTCCTTCTGAAAATGTCACTTGTGATCATAACATTCAATCTTCATTCATTTTATTTTAATTAAAGACTTTCTGACACTTGTCCAGCATGCACAAAATATTTTGTAAAGATAAATTAGAAAAAAACTCAGTGAAACAAGATAAAAATTAACTGAGCATTACTAAATAAGAACAAGACAAGATATCCGTAGGTATGGACAATAGAACAAAAACAAACTACTCCTGTTAATTAAATAAATGGTTCAATTAAAAAAATTCATGAGGTTTACTTGGATTGACAAACATTTGAAGGCAGCCAGAAGGTACACTGACCAAAATGTTGCAATAAGAACAGCAAATGTGAAGATATTAGTTTTAATGTAAATAATTTACATTTCAGAAATTCAAATAGGAATTAGAAAAGATTATATCAAGAACTACAAGAGGTTATATATGGAAGCATTCAGATAGAACTAAACACTTTTCACTGAATTCTATTGTGATGAGTGTCTTCAATCTTTTTCTCCTTTTTCTTGTTAAGACTTGTTTCAGTGCAGATACAGAAAAAACGTTAGAGAGATAAGTATTAAGAAACTTATACTACACTAAGGATCTGGAGGAAATTAAACTTATCATCAGATGTTTGTTGGGATAAAATGCTCTCCAATGGAAAATTAGTTTGTTTGAATAGTATTAAAATATTACAGGCTCTCTTCTCTTGCATTTTGCTTAGGATGTACATGCATATTTTTATTCATCAGTATTGTATATTTGTGAGACAAGGCACATTATATCTAGCTGAATCTCAGTTGGGATTTGTGTTAGGTCATAGTAAATGAGAGAAAAGATGAACCTGCCAGCAGTTAAGATAGAAAACATCAGTTATACATGGGGCAAACATCATCTAACTTGTTATTCCTTATCAGCCTGAAGATGAATCTTTCATGCACAGAGAGGCCCCACTGTTCAGTTTGTTTCAATCTAATCACTCTTTTCAAATATCCACCAAAATGACTGGATAGTGTTTCACCAAAACCCTATCAAGAAATAAATTTCCTTCTCTTGAACTTATTTCAATATTTTGTTTTCAATGTTTTATTTGTATTTGTTTTGCCATTATTGTTTTTGAATACTTTGTTAAAAGGAAAATATTTCTATATTCAATGAGTTTTGCATGAAGAAAACATTGATGAACATTATTTAAGCTGGAATCAAGAGGAAAATGTTTGGGATTTGATATCAGGGGAACAGAGTAAAGAATCTTAGAGAAGATAAAGAATGGATAAGGATAGGTTAAAAAAAAGAGAGAAAAGTAAATGAAACACTACAGACCTTTTTTGATAATCTATTTTATTTTAATATATCTTTATTGGTATGATAGAGAAATACATTGGTGCTTGTCTTAAAGTACTGAATGATTCAGGGAATAAAACATTTAAATCTGATGCTTCATATTGAAGGAAGGTTCCAGAAAGATTCTTTTCTAACATTATCTTCAACAAATTACATCTTATCAAATCCATTCTACTTAAATATTGAAGTGACTACATGTTTCTTTTAACTATTAAATAACACCAAATTTTAATGTGTGGATAGTTCAAGTATCATATCTGTAAACAATCATGCAAGACTGAGGCTGGACTGAAGAGCCATATCTACATGTTGTCATGTGGTAATCCAAGGGAGAGGGCATTTTTCTGAGAAGGGGGCTTATCACATAAAAAGCCATAATGTTTATAGTGTTGCATTATAGTTGACAGCCAAGAAAGGGCTGAATTAAGATTTGTACAAATGTGGAAAATTGAATATGTGATACTTGAACTGTCCATTTTTTGCAGTCACTAGCTGAAATTCATCTTTGTGTATTTTGAAGTGTCTGGTCAAACTATATACTAAGCCACATGTGGGATAGGTATGCTGTGGTGAATATAGTGGTAAAACTTCCTCATTAGCTGCTTGACTCTTTCTTGATCCATGTAACTTTAGATGGTTTACTAAAGTGTCCACACACATTAGAATTCAGTTCCTCTTGGACATCTGCAGATAACATTCTTATATTGCACTTTTGGAGTAAATACCTCAATGCAGCATGCCACCTGTTTCCATTCAAAATAATTGCATTCATCACAAATGATATTCAAGTTGCATGCCTCTTGGTCAAAAGTGTTCAAATGAATCTCCAAAGTTGTTTTTTTAAATCCTTAAACTGATTCTTTGGTTTATGCTGTAGCATTTTCCCTCTGATTAGCTCCCTAGTGAATATTTCTTTGAGGAGCTTATCATCAATTCTGACAAGATCAGCCCAGTGTACCTGATTCAAAATTATCCTTTTTTTATACTTTGTGCTGCAGACTCTGTTGAGAACATTTGATTTTTAAGATTCCCCACATGCAATTCTGAGGAAATCTTTCCTACAGCTTAACATGATGTTTGTAGATTGTGTGTGCATGTGTGTATGTATGTATATGCACACACACACATATATATATATATATATATATATATATATATATATATAACTGTGAATGTCAGTGTGTCACACTTTTTCAACTTTACTTCTAGAGGTCATAGGTCAATATATCATACCATTTTGGAATCAGGCCAACTCCATGAACAAATTAAAAACATTCCAGATCCAGACCCACAATTCTGAAATTTTGGATTCCCAAGTTTTCATTACTGTGATTGCTTTCAGCAATTTTTTTTATGTGACTTTTTGTGACAAATATTTTGTATGATAACACTTTTTTCTAACTTGGAAATAAATTTGAGAATAATTGAAATTAATTGTGAAATCCAGTGAAAGTCACCCATGAAATAAAAATAATTGCTTATACCAAAAATAAATACCTATGTACATCAAATTGTCTTTAACTTAAGTAGCAGCAGAAGAATTATTTTTGAACTTTTAAAAGGTAAGCTTAAACATTAATGCAATACTTAAATGCAGTGATCAATTTTGAGTTCTGCTGTAGTTTATTGTTGCCTATTGCATATAGCAGCAGTATACCTTGTAAAAAGAAATTTACACCAACAGAGGACCAGATTGCAATCAAAAGAGCCAAGACTACAACACGGAAAAGAAATTCCTGTACAAATGAAAACCCAGATCAAACAGCAACCAGGAGAGATTCCAATGCTGAGAATATGCAAAGGTTTAGGGACTCCTGAACAAGCTGAAGGCACAATCAAGAGCCCTCTGCAAGAGCTAGCTTAAATGCTACCTGATAGAGTGGCTTTTAACCAAGTATATTTTATATGGATTCACAATATATACATTTTTATATATCAAAAATATTTTAAGGGAAAGATATATCACAAGGTGGAAAGAGTTTTAGTGTCATGCATTTTGTCCTTTAGGACTTCATAATAAAAATGATCTAACAAATTTCTATTCCTATCATAACAACAAAATAAAATCCAGAATAATGATCAAATTCTACTTAAGAGCACTCAGAATTTGAAATCCTAAGAGAAATACAGTGAAAATACTCTCAAGCTTCTCCAATACCCTAAGTATTTCATATTTAATGTGAAACAAAAGGCTCATAAAATATTTCAAAATAGAAAAGCAGACCCTCCTGACAAACCCAAATGAATCAAAGAAATATATTGTTGTACTCACTCACTCTATCACAACTACAACTGAAAAGAATTTATCTAACCTCATTATAAAGTTTATCACAACTACATCTAAAACAATAAAAGACAATACAAAACAATTTGAAGGAGTAATTTACTCTACCACCTGTAATGATTGCCATAAAGAATACACTAGAGAAACATCAAGGAGTTTAAATGAATGATTATATAAACACAAAACAACACATTAAATGCATTAGATGCTCACTGTAATGAGAATGACCACAATTTTGATATAAAAATGCTACTCTAATTAAAAGAGAAAACAAAAATGTCTAGAAAGTGCTTTAATTGCTAGTTCATCCACTGTAAATTTCTGTCCAAGTTCTTACATTTCACCATTTTTGGCAGATCTTTTGTTATCACAATATGGGATATTTAATGACAAAGGTGATGGAAACAAAAACAAAGAAAATGAATCTAAAGGAAATTGGCTCAATTATATACTGAAAAGACATTTAAAAAAAAACTTTTAAATTTAAAATTCCTAGCAATTTTTGTTTGTGTGCATCAATGTAAACAAACCTAATCTGATGAAGTCCTAAAGCATGAAATGCATTAAAAAAATATTTTCTACTTTGTTACATATATATATATATATATATATATATATATATATATATATATCTAGAGAGAGAGAAAGAAAGAAACTTGTCATTTAACTGAGTGGTGTTATTTCAGTCATGCCAACTTTGAAGTTTTGTGAGCACATTATTGTAAGAGCTATTGGCTTCTTGAAGCCAATAGCCTTGAAAAGTGAAGGCACTAATTCTATTAATGTTCTATCCTTACCTTTTGATAGTGAGCATTTTAAGACAAAACCCTGCCTGCCTAAAATGCCTATCCATCAGTAAACTACAGAAAAAGAACCATATTTGTATAGCAAAACTATAAGGACAAAAGCCTTGTACACACAGAGTTTTGTGTTTATGATATCACAATCTGACTAAACCCATTTCTCAAGTTTTCCAAAGGTAGTAATAACTTTTTCTATGATTAATTTCAGTTTCATGAATGCCATCCCTACTGAGCATGTTTCTGAGTTAGACAAAACTATTTCACACTTGAAGTCTTTTACTTCCTACAAAAAGTTTGGCCAACTTATGCTTCTCCAGCTGGTAGGTTGTACATAACCTTTGTCTTCTTTATGCTGATAGTGATGCATGAACTGGAGAAAATGTCCACTATCCTCTGCATGTCTTTTTTCTTTATGGGCTATGAGAATTGTTATCTGCATAAAATGTTTAGAATTATTTCAGTTTGGTGTTGAAGTTCCGTATATTAAAGACTATCTGAGATTCTGAAGTGAACATAGACTCCAATATCACAGTTCTGAAAGGTATAAACAAACACCACAGCAAAGTAGATGGAGAACAGAATATGTTGCCTTGTTTCACACCATTTTCCACCAGAATTGCACTCCTGTTGTGATGAAGCTGCCCAAAAATTTCAAGAAATCTGAGCTTCCCCATTGTAACCCATAAGGCATCTGTTGACTGTAGTGAAGGCCTTAGTCATGTCCACAAATACTTGATACAGTGGCACTCACCTTTCAACACATTTCTCCATAAACTGACAAATTGAGATCATGTCCATAGTAATCTGCTCAGCACTGAATCTACATTGGTTCTCTGGAATGACACTATATCAACCAATTCATCAGGACCTTGGATAGAACTTTCCCTCCTGCTCTAAGCAGGCTTATACCTTGCTATTCCCCACATTCTGACTTGAAGCCATTGCCTTTGTAAAGAGACAACATAATCATATCTACCTAATCTTGAGAAACCCAGTCACTATGCCACAGCTAGAATGATCATATGAATATCAGTAGCAATATTGTTTCTTCCAAAGCAAAGTAACTTCAGGAATCATATTCAAACCTGGTGTTTTCCTTAGACTGGTGTTTTTAGACTTTATCATATCAATAATAGGATCAGTCATCACCTGTTATGATCTCTTTTCAGAATGGGGTGTTGAATACATTTTCTTTTGGACGGAGAAGCCAACTGCAGAGAAATGGAAAGGTGGAGTAGGTTTTGATATTCCAAAAAAGATTACTAAGCAGCTGAAGCAACCACATGAAATTAACAATTAAACCATGTGTTTGAGTATAACAGGGCACTTTAAATCTTTAACTGCATGAAATTACAGGATGGTGATTTGGAAGGACTACAAATTGGATAATAATTGTTAAAATTATCAGGAGAGTAGACTTAAGAAAAAAAAATAAAGAAGCAGAGTAAAAATTGTGTTCTAAATAAAACAATTTTTGAACAGTTACAAGGGAAATCAAATTTAGAACTAACTAGACAAGATTCAGTAAAACTGAGTAAAACCAAGATTCCTAACTCTATCCACTTCCATTGATAAAAAGACATGAGTAATGTGTTGTCTGAATTTCTCTGGGCCTGAGAAATTAAATTCAAAGCTTGTTTACACTATTATTATTCTGTGGTTACAGAAAAAATGATTTAAATTATTCTAGACAAAGAACAAAACATCTGTTTTTTTTGTTAATCTCCAAGATTGGGATTTGTTTATGTTGATTTCCCAAGAACACAATTATCTTTACAAAAAAAAATATTGGGAGATTCTAAACAAAGAGAGTACTATATGGTTAATTGGCAAGGTTGACAGGAATTACATAATCTTGTCTGTGGTACACAATGTACACAGAGGGGTCCACACTAGACTTTGCTGTCAATCCCCAATATCGTAAGATTTTGAGAAACCCAAATCAAACCTATCAAAATAACACACTGGCCCCAACTGAAGATGGAAAAGATAGTAAGATGACTTATATGGTCAGTATTTCTCAACAAAGCTATTGGCTCTAGCAACTGTGAGAGAGAAGAGGCAGAGAATGCAGAGAGGCTGTGGTGTGAGCCTGATAGGAGAGTGTTACATGAGGGCTCCTCTGTCCAGGAGTCATTTCCTGACTGCCATTTCAATGTATGCTCCTACCCTAGATAGAAGTTTGCAATCTATTATGGCTTTCTATCAAGACCTTTCAGACTATCTTTCATCAATCACAAATATTGATAGGATCCACAGACCTCAAGCTCATATGCAGCAAGATGAAGCCATGTAAAGAAGTGAAAGCATCTGTGGTCAAAGTGCTAAAGGACCTAGATGTATCCAAACTTCAAAATTTGAATTGGAAATGCAAGTCATTTGTAATATCTTTGAGAATATTGTGTGTGTGTGTGTGTGTGTGTATATATATATATATATATATATATATATATATATATATATATATATATATATATATATATAGTTAAGTATTTGGGCTGTAATCTCTCTTTTTCCAAGTTTCATTAAAAACAACTGACAAGGTACTATTGTTAAGTTTTTTATTTAATTTTTCTTGTGATAATTTAATTTTCTTTTTTTCTGGACATAGATTATGTAGAAATTGTACAAATGTTTTGTAAGTCTAAGTGTTTTTAGTTATACTTTTATCCATTATCAAGAATAATTTTTTTTTCACTTTTAACTGAATGTACAAATTGTTTTATGTATGCATCTAGAGTTATAGGAATGTTTTATTTTCCAAACATAGTCAGCACATTCATTTTAATGAAACTTGTGTGTGTATATATATATATATATATATATATATATATATATATATATATACACACACATTTATATATATATATATATATATATATATATATATATATATATATATATATATATATATAAATTACTATAAACATTATCTTTAGAGGGCAAACATGTTTGAGTTGCTATTCCTGTTATTTTTTACTTTTAAACAGTAAAATTAATAACTCGTCTAGACTGATTAGTCCTACTAAAAAAAGAGTGTGCCTGCAACAGGAATCAAACCTAATTTTTCTTTAGGACTTCTCAACCTAGGCGAGTTGTTATTAATTTCATTGTTTAAGACATTTAAAAAAAACAGAGATAACAACTCAAACATGTTTAATCATTAAAAATAACATTTGTAATAAGAAATAATGCTGGCGAAAAAAGCCTTTAAAAACAAAAAAGAATTATATATATATATATATATATATATATATATATATATATATATATATATATATATGTACACATATATACAAGGTGAGGGCTATAAAGTATTTGGGTTCAACCCATTTCCCAAAATCATTCTGATGTTTGATCATATCATTTTGAAATTGGATCAGGCAAATATTTCACTTATCATATTTACACACACACATACATAAGCACACTGTGCGATAGGTAAATTGTCGCTATTTTATATTTTTAATTTCATGCAGGCTTGTTGCTTGCTTTTGATTTTGTTGACTGCACAGTATAGTTGGGTCAGTTGTGCACCATCTCTGAGAGAAATAACACCATCATGTGATTCACTCCACCAGAAGTTTAGAAACAGCATGCTGTACTGCCTGGCATTTGCTCTGGAAGCTCCAATATGGACATTTTAGAGTGTTTGGGTGTCAATCTGTGGATATTGCAGAGGATACAGAAAGAGTTGGATAAGTTGATTATGAAGGTACAGCACCTCGGAAAACATACTCTGATCATTTTGATAAGAAAAGAACTCCTGAATTTGTTGGTGAGGGCCTCAGACTCAACACAGAAGTCTATATCAAGTGCTTTTAGGAGGTAGTGCTGCCCTGGGTCAAGAGGGTGGCTGCTGGAAGACTCTGTGTCTGGCAACAGGACTCTGCATCATGCCACACATGCAGGAGAACCCAGTTATGGATGTCAGACAATTTCTGCGACCACATCACACCTTATATCTGGACATATAATCCCCTTGATTATTATGTGTAGGGTGCAGCTGAATGAGAAACCAACAAAACTCCTTGTAACACCAAAGATGAACTGAATGCAAGGATTATGGCAGCATTTATCAACTTAAACAAGGAGACAGACCAGAAGAGATGCAGGAGATTCCAAAGTTGTCAGGAGGCTGTGGTTCAAGTCAATGGCAATTTTATTTAATCTTTAGTATTTCAAGATATTTTTCTGTAATTTTGGTAAATATATCTGTTAAAATGAGATATCAGTGTTATTTTCATTTTTGTGCAATTTAGACAACAATTTATCCATCGTATCATGTGTGTGTGTGTTTTTATATATATACATGATATTCTAACCCAAGTGATGGTTTTCAAGCCTTTTATTTTATTTTCAGTGAACAGATGATTTTAAAACTATCTTAACGGATGTGCATGTAGTGTAACTGATTTCAAAAAAAAAAAAAAACAATCACCGAGCCAAGCTCAAATTCGAGACAAGTTCATTATATTTATTTTTTTACAAATACTCTTGGGAAAGGTAAGAATTCATTTTTTTCCACTCCGGTTATGGCTTAAATAGCAGGTCACTTTGAAATATCTAGCTGTGGTTGGCAAGCAATCTAGGAGAAGGACAACTTTGAATTCAAAACTGGTATGTAGCCTTGACAAAGTCTGTTCTATACAGTCAAAAGGTTATTCACAATTTACTGTAGCATGGCATTGTGGATTATGATTTCAACTGAGGTTGAATAAAAAAAAATTAAAAGTTGACAATCTCAATTATTAAGAATTGTTTTGAACAAAAATAAAAGAATACTAAGATGTTTTTTAAAGTATTGTTTAATGCATGAATAACCATTGCATGCTTTGGGTTGTATCAGACATAGTAATTTTAAATACACTGTCATATAAATAAATTGTCTTTTTGAGTTGATTAGTATCAAATTATTCTTAGTCAAATGTTTCTTCTATCGTAGTGTCTCACTACTCTGTTGATATTCTGTCCCAGTGAACAAACTCTTTCTCTATGACCTTGAACAGTTTGTTCAAGCTTAATAATCCTCTGCATCATTTTGGAAGATATTTGATTATGGTTATATAAAATAAATACTACTTCTATCCTTTCTGCAGTATAATTCATAACCAAGAGTAGTTTAATATTATTTTCATTATAACTGGAAGTAGTGTTATAAACCCTGCAAATGTTGTAACACTCCTATTCTATAAAAACAGCAATGATCAGCTGCTCAGAAGGCATCCTGTCTCAGAGGAGATGCCGTTGTAATATCTGTTCCATGCAGGTCTGACTCCTCTCCATTGACCTGACAGCCTGCCTTGGGGGAGATGCAGTGGTAGTATCTGTTCTGTGCCAGGCTCCTCCACACCCTGGACAGATTCCTCAGATCTGTTTTGTAGCATGGGTTCTTGACTGGCTATGACTAGCTAAGACTAGAGGCTCGTGTGGAGACACTCAGATTACCCACACTAAAACAAACTAATCTTGTGTCACATTCTGACTTAGTGGGCACCCCGCCAATGTGCAATCCTCCTAACCTACGGGACTGCTCAGGGAGATTTGAGAGATCCTGTTCTTACCAAACAGTATGATCCTACTTCCTTTTTCATTTTCAGAACCAAAACTAAGTCTTTTCTCCACTGTGTGGGTATGCACTAAATATCTTCCTTTTCAGGACCAACAACTCAGAATGCCTCAATATGTGAAGATAAATTGCCCATATCTTCTGTGCATTTCAACAGTTCTGTGCTATAGCTCCTTTTCAGGCTTATCTTCTGTGCAATACTAAATGTTCCAGTCATCTTCTGTGCAATATCAATTATTCCAGTTATCTTCTGTGCACTCCAACTAATTCAGTGTAATATACCCACTGCAATGCTCTTATCATCAGTGCTACAGAAAATGTTTTCCTGAATTTATTTTTAGCACTACCAAAAAAATATTCCCTTTCCTTGTTTTTGGATTACCAGCTACAGCTTTCCCCAGGACTTATTAACATCTGCATTTCTTTGAATTGTATTATTATTTTATTTGCCAATAATAAACTTTGGCATATTTTATATGAATTCCTCATTCTTATGATCCTTGCCTTGACTAGTGTCAAATCATTATGTTTCTTTTAAATGTTTGTGAGTATCATCTGATATAGATACCCAAGTGCTTGCAACATTTCTTAGACTTTGCAACAACTTTGTTCTGTCCCTTCTAGTTTTTGAGGTCATTGAGTATAACATTATGTGACAGGAGTTAAAAATAACAGATTAAATTCAACATATAAGTTGTGTTAATGTAAAGAGACCCAAGAATGAATAAAAGAAAGTCTGTTCATAACCTTTTTAATAACCTGTAACTGACATAACATTATGTTTATGCATTTGATGTGTTCTGTCAAATCCAGCAGGATTAAGTTAGTTGTGACAAAGAAATTCCCAAGAATATTGTTGTAGAAATAACTGTGGTGTAACAATCAAAAGAAAAAATCTAAAATTGAAAGTCTCACCTGACAAATATCAGATTTGCAACAGACTAACCATACAAAGGAATAAACTTTGGGAGCCCTTTTCATATAATTATCTCACTCTGAAAGAAAATCAATTCCAGAATATTGGTTCCAGCAAGAAGCAGTCTTTGAATCCAAATATGCAGAACTTGGCAAAACAAAGTAACCTGTTATCTTATCGAAAAGTAATATGCATATTTCTTTAGTTCCTCTGAAATAACACATTTGCAAGTTTATATAACTTGATGTCAGAGTTTGCAAATTTCTAAATTTGAGATATGGCATCACATTTCCATCAGCATAATTTGTCATCATTCCTTGTTTTTGCTAAGGCTTGCTTACACTTATCATTCTTGAAGCCAACCCAACACTGATTGACTGTGCTAGCCTTCTCTTCTATGATAAGTTGCTTTTTGTTTTTCTCTTCTTATTCCCATTCAAGTCAAAGCATGTTAAGTTTAGTACTGAAGACACATTGGTAATTGAACTACATTTATTTCATGGGAATCATGCAAAAATATCCATTGTCAGGAGAAGGTAAAGCTAAACAGATTTCTGAGATTCTATGACTGCCTATGTGAGATGATACATCAAAAAGTTGCATACAAATGTGTATGCTAGAAAGAACATTTGTAAGAATGCAATAGGAATTGTGTGCATTTGTGCATGAGAATAGAAAAGTGACCATGTGCTTTACCATGTATATGTGAAAAAGTGTTATGTCTATAAAAATATTAAACTATCAAAAATATCCTGCATTATAGTTTTATATAAGTGAACACTGAGGTTAACTCTGAGTGGCAATAATCTGTTTCCTGCCATGAAGTTTGCGTTCAAGCATGATAATAGTCTGTCGGTGTTGATCTCAGGGACCAATTTTATATTTGTATTGAACACCTTTACCCATAAATATAGCATACCTTAGTATATAAAAAATAAATGGGCTTTTGAAGTGAGTAACATTAATATTATAGTATAAGTATAGTATAAGTTTTAAATGATATTGCTTAATTTTACACTTCAAGCTAATTAATCATAATGAATTTATGAAGCATGTAGGTCATATGATGTTCTTACCTTCTATCTTTTGTTATGGATGAGATGTTTTAGTTGTTCTTCAGAGTTACTAAAAGCCTTTTCCAACAGTGTAAAAATATCTCTGCAAATAGTGACCAGTATTTCCAAAACTAGTGAAACCAAATGCATCTTAGTAACTCTTGCACTATTTCACCAATATCTGATTGAAATGGTTGTAAAGATTAAAACTGACCTGTTAATCATTATGCTAATATATTTGTGACAGTTGTATCTCTTCTTCATATTTCAGAAGAACTATTACTTTATCGCATATGCCTTGAATCTTTTCCTTGTTCACTTCTTGATGACCAACCTGCAACATTGATAGAAGATCAAAGTACATGTCACATGATCTTAACATTTATTTAGCAGATTATTGTTACTCCAAAATATCAGGTTTAAAATGGTTGTTACTATGAAATATCAAAAATAAAATAACTATTAAACAGTCAATAATATATTAAAAATCAGAAGCTAAAAAAAAGAAAATACTTCTGTACAGAATATTAAAAATAAATATTAATGACCTACCAAGTGAGTCAATATCTTTTTTTTATATTTAATATGATTATACAAACAATATGGTCATGCATGAAAAATAAATGTAACAATATTTCCTATGGAAAAATTTAGTTGGAAACATTTGATAGGAAAAAAATTCAACTTAGATATTTGCTCATTACATTTTAAAATTTAAATTATGTATATCAGTAAAACAGTATTTAAATAATTTAAAATTAATTATACTGGTTAATTATATATTTAAAATAATTTAACACATTACCTTTATATGTACCACTGGAAGTAAATTTATGATTTAGAAAACATTTTAGTGTAGCCCAGTAACTTCTCAAACTTATCAAGTTGAAAAAGGGGTAAGTAACTCTTACTTGTTATAACTGAAAATAATTTATTTACCAGATATTTGTTAAAATAATGTTTTTTCTTTTCAGTAACACTTTAGCATAGTCCCAAAGTTCAGACTGTCTAACTAGTAGTTTTATTGTCTATTGAATCTGGAGCCACACAGTCTTCTTTATTCAAGAAATGTATTTGTGTATGGAAGTGATTTTTGTCTTTATATAGACTCTTAATAAGCAAACTCACTAGCAATTGTTATATTAAGTGTTTAGTAGCGAGAGAAAGGAATAACAAGGATTAGATTTGTACAACATTTATTGTTGGCATGTTGTAGAGATATGTTGAAGGATGGGTGGAATGTCCATTTCAATGGCCAGTTGTCAGGATGGCAGTCAGGTGTAAGGGTAGCACTGGGATTTGACCTAATTCTTGTGTGGGTTTGGTGTTAGGTCACAGGATATGGTCAGTGTTGATTGATTGAGTGATAGGCTGTTTTCAGTCTGTTTTTTGGAATGGAGGTGACATCAGATTTGTGTGGTTGGTAGGCCTGTTCCGCTGAACAGGGCCATGGTGATGACTACAAGGGAAAGTCTTTTACATGTTAGTTATGCTGAGGAGATGGTGGTGGGTTGCCAAGGTGTTGTGAGTGTTAAGAGCCAGCAGAAGACACAAATCTGATTTTGACAATGCATAGGATGCGTGTGTTAAGAGTCAGGAGAAGTATGAATTTGACTTTGTTGATGTGTAGGGTGCAAGGGTTAGGGGTCAGGAATCTGGCTTTGCCAATGCATAGGATGCAAGAGTTAGGATGTTAGATGTTATCATATCGATATTTGCCGAGGTGACAGTGCTGTCGATGATGAATGCTTGAAGCTAGGTGGTGTTGAAGCTGGATAGCCAGCCTCTCATGGCTGGTGTTTGCCAAGGTGATGAGGTTGAGATGTTATCAAACGTGAAGCTGAAGAGTCAAGATGGTTAGTCAAACCTGGGAGTGATAACAGTTGTTGAGATGTGCGGTGGGAAGCAGTGGTGATGGTCACAGTGGTGGTGGTGGCAGCAGCAGCGCAACACCCAATGTGACAGCCAGTGGCCGTGTCGGACCACAACTGCCAGTGTTGTTCACAGAGACCTGCTTTTAAGTGGGTCTGATAGACCCCAGGGGCATCTCCTTCTCCAGTGGGAATGTTCGCAATTGGCCACTGCCGGAATGTTATGCGTAGAGGCTAATGTGCAGAAAACAACTTTTGTTACTTTGTTATACATCTTCATGGTGTTCACATCTGGCCAGCATGCAGAATGAATTCGAAAGATCTAATTGTGACAGAGTATACCACAATGGTTTATATGATTAACACAGGGACCATTTCTATCAAGTGAGGTTAGGTTAGTGAGATACAAAACCACAAAAAATTACAATAGTGAAACACTATGAAGATCAAATGCATTAGACAATGGTTTGCATGGCACAATGCTGGGGATATTGATTCCTGTGAAATAAAAAATGTATTTCATGTAAGATTGAGTTAAGAATATATGAGAATAAGCATATGAAGATATAATAAATGTGTGTTAAAGAAAATGGTAATTTCTATGTGTTTGTGTATAAAAGATACAAGGCTTTATATAAATTGAACACACATATACATGTTTTCACATATGTGTTATGCAAATCAATGGTTTTACAAAATATTGGTATTTGCCATATTGGTAAAATTATAAAGATATATTTATATGATAAATAAACCATGTGAATATCTATCTGATTACGATAGATATTTTTATTAGAAAAACTTATAATAACTTGTTTGGTGATAGAAGCTTTTATTATGGTCATCATATAAATAAAAATACATAATAGTGTAGTAACAGATATTCATTTTTTGAATTTCCAACATATAAAGATTGCTATATATTGCAAAAAAAAAAAAATCTAACCTCAAAAGAAAAACAAGATATTTCTAAAGTTATTAAGTGATGGGAATACAATATTGGAAATTGCAAAAAGATTAAAACAGAGGTAAGAGTAAAAAAAAAATATGAGGAAGAACAAAAGAAAAGAAAATTGTAACATTGGCAAGATAATAGCAATAAATAAAATTGGCTTTAAGAAAGTCACAAAAAGTGGAAATAATTAAATAGGTAATAAGAAAAGTTGATTTATTAGCAAGAAAAGATCTCTGGGAAGCAATAAAAAGTACTACTAATAGTATTAAATTTGAAACAGAACAGCTGTCAAAATTAAAAGATGAAGGCTATGGAATATCAAGGAACTTATATTAACATGTAAAAATAAAATAATTATTCAAGTATATACAGTTAAATACATGTTTCTGGAGCCTATATATTTGGGGTTTTTTTATAAATAAAAACATTTCTTTATCAGTATTTTAAGTAAAGACAAATATTATAAGCTTGAACTCACAAAATATATTTCTCACTGACTTGCACAATAAAATCTGATATATCATAAAAACAATTTATTAAAAAAAATAACTAAATTTGAAATTTTGTTCCAGCAGACATTGTATTTGTGAACCTTGTCAACAAAATGGTTGCACTGAAATAAAATACAGGAATATACTGATATCAACAGAGAAACTAAATTTTTTAATTAAAGAACTAGAATCGATATACAGTCAATTTGTATTTGCTAAAGTGTTTATCAACATATACGGAAAAATGATATGTAGATTTTCAGTTATTTATACATAAACACATATTGTTTATCTTGTAACATATATCAACAAACTGTATTTTCATTTCTATGACCATCAAAATAACATAATATACATACAATGTGATGGTGTCTCTATATTTTGTTTTGGGTCCAATATTTAGCAATTTCTACATGACAAACTTAGAAAATAATGTACTTAATACCAAACCCCACTTCATCTACCTAAGATATATAGATGACATTCTCATTTTAGTCAAAGACATAGGCAAAATATATAAACTATAAAAAACTTAAAAAAAAACCTTAAAACTACTTAAGTTCACATATGAACTTAACAAGGATAATAAAATCCTGTTTTTTGATGTACTGATAGACACTAATAATAATACATTTACTACCTCTCCATATAAAAATCCAGCTAGCAGAAATATGTGCTCTTTCAACTATATAAGTTACCTATTATATGTGACTCAATAAACTGTGCAAAATCAAACACTTCAACAAAAAAGATTTCCTATACTGAATTAAAAAATATTAAACAAACCTTCATTAATAATGACTTTCTTAATTACATTGTTGATGAACAAATTAGACGAGCTATTAGGAATATAAACATAATTGAAAATGAACACAATATATCATCAAATAACTAAACATATTAAACTACTATACTGTGCTCAAATGCATTCTAACTATAAGCAGGAGAAACACTTATATATCCCCAATGATCCAAGTAAAAGATTAAAGTTAATTATACGCTATATTAAATTTAAAACAACCAACCTAGTCATCCAAAACAATTCTTTGTCAACTTGCACTTGCAAAAATCAACATTGTACATCAATTTAAATGTCCTTTAGGAGATTGCATCTCTGATAAAAATGTTAATACGTATGTTGGTGCAACAACAACAATGCTGATGAGAAGGCTTATGTTTCACTTGGATCAGCATAGTTCAATCACAGAGTATTTAAAGGAACATGCATGTCCACATAGTTTAGACAAATATTATTTGAAAATACATCAATACTCCATAAAAATAATAATAAGCACAAACTTAAAATCATAGAAGCCCTTTATATAAGAAAATTAAAGCCAAAAATAAAGTCAGCTATGAGTATAGCAACAAAGTCCTTAAATGTTTGTAACAGAAAAAGTTATATATATAATAAATAAATACAAAAGTTACATTCTTTGCATACAAAAAAACTCTTGAATTGGAATTTAATCCTGGAACGCTGCAAAATGCTGTAAAACAAACAGTGAAAAAGATATTTTGAATTCAGAACTACATATACAATTCCACAGATGAAAATAGCCTTAAATGAAATTGAAATTACTTGGAAAAATAAGAATTATTTGGAAGAAAATTTTGGTATTTTTCTTAATCAATTTTCTATGGTTACCAAGAAATTAATTCATGAACTCAAAAGGATTAAATCTAAGTAAACAGACATAATATATCTAAATTATTTAACCAAATCTGTTTGAATAAAAATATGATGCCTAAATATATATATATATATATATATATATATATATATATATATATATATATACACACATTACATACATTTTACCTATGAAAGGATGGCTCTAATCAAAACTTGAGTTATGCCTAGTGCCATACTTTCATAGAATTTAATATTGGTAAGCATTTTTTGCTCAATCTAAGCAATCAGGTTTTCAAGCACTTTATATAGTAAGTAAGTTTGCTTTCAGGTCTTTTTTTTTCTTTCTTTTTCAGTATTGTCAGTTTTATTCAAGGTTTTGGAAAGCTATCCATTGGTTCCACCAATAGTTTTTGGTTTTCTTTAACATCCTGGTATTTTTTAGAAAGCTGAATCAACTTTTTCACATATATAAATCATCATGAATAGATTGTTAGCATACGACTTTAGCATTTCCTTATTTACACTATTTACCTTCTTCGGACTGTTGTCCTCATCTTTATTGCCATATTCACAACATTTTAGCCATTGTTCACTCCAGGCTTCTTCCGATGATTGTCTTTGAGGACCACTGAGTTCCAATCATTTGAAGAAGACCAGAGTGTACAACGGCCAAAACCTTGTGCATATGGCAACAAAGATTAGTACATCATTTCAAACAATGTAAATAGTGTAAATAATTACAGTACCTCATCTCAGAAATATAGACAAACAGCTTTTCATTGTTGATCATCACTGGGTGCTCACTAAACTTGGTCTTGTGGTAAATTTGAATAGCCAATTTCAACAAGTATCTTCCTTTATATAATTCAGGCACATGTATATCTGCATTAGACTTGTGTACATGTATTAACATGTATGTAAGTAGGTTTATATATCAGGTCATTCCATAAGTTCTGTCCAAATTTTGAATAAAGAAAACAAGTGACCAAATGTTACATTTAATTACAGATTCAATCAACAATGTATTTTCCCTGATTATCTAGGACTTCCTTCCATCTATTAACGAGCTTACTAATTCCATTACTGTAACATTCTTTTGGCTTTGATTCGAATACTTACAAATGTCAGTTTTAACCTCTTCCTGTGTTACAAAAGCTGTTTCTTCCAAATGATTCTGTAAGCTACAAAACAAATGGTAGTCTGAAGGAGCAAGATTGGGAGAATAAGGTGGATGAGGAATTTTCTCCCAACCAAGTTCTTCGATCTTTTGTGATGTGATTCTTGCTGTGTGTGGTCGTGCATTGTCCTGATGAAACATCACTTCTTTTTGATTCACTAGAGCAGGTCTTTTTTTCCTCAAAGCCTGGTTCAAATGCTCTAATTGCTGACAGTATATTTGAACATTAATTGTTGCATTAGGTGGTAAGAATTCAAAGTGGATTATTCCTTGGCGATCCCACCAGATTGAAAGAAGAACATTTTGCCCATGAAGTTCCCTTCTCGGCTGTGGCTGGGGTCCTTCCCCTTTACAAAGCCACTGTCTATGACACTTAACATTTCAATAAAAGATCCATTTTTCGTCGCCAGTCACAAGTCTATCCAAAAAAGGTGAAACAAGTTGGCGAGAATGGAGAGAAGAGCAGATGTCAACTTGGGATTTGAGGTTGTTTTCAGAAAATTCATGAGGCACCCATTTTCCAAGTTTAGGAACTTTTCCAAGTTGTTGAAGATGACGATGAACAGTTGTATGGTTTGAACTGAGAACCACTGCCAATTCCTCAACTGATAAAGCAGGATTTTCTTCAAGGGTTGCTTCAAGAAGCTTTTTATGAAACTCAACTGGATGTCCGGTTCAATCTTCATCTTCAAGGGTGAAAACTCCATCTCTGAATTTTGCAAACCATCTTCTGCAAGTTCTTTCATTCACACATTCCTCTCCATAAACTGAGTGAATGTTTCTAGTTGCTTTGGCTGCTGAGTTTCCTTTCTTGAACTCATAAAGCATCATGTGCCTCAAATGATTCTTGGGTACTTCCATGTTAGCAGGGTTTTAATCAAACAAAATTTAATTTTATTGTTCTCTGAAATAAAATGAGCTGTCGTATACAAAACTTATGAATTTATTTTATTAATGGTAGGATATCTTTTCAGCATGTTGAAGGTATTCCTGATCTTTGACAATCATTTGAAACAATAGCAGCAAAAGTTTCTTGATTGTTTTACACTCTTAGCATCTGAATATCCCTCCACCTGAAGTGCCTCCCCACTACACTTAAATATCTCAAATCAAATTGATCCTCACTCAAGATATTTGTCTTGACATCAACAACGCATTTCTGCTTCTGATGGAATATACTCAATATGAACAGAGAAATGCTGAACTCTGTGGTAATTGTGTTGAAAAAGCTTTTACAGATTTAACTTTAGAACTACCGACACAACCAGTTCATCTCATAAACAAATAGTATAACTAATGAGGCTCATGACTTTGGAAATTACTTACAACTTATGATGTTGCATTATTGTATTTGGCTTTCATCTTCTGAGGTTTATATCAAGAGAATCAGCCTAATGGATGATGTGTGGAAAACTTAGAACATAAATTGGGCTTTCACCAATGTACATGCCAACAATAAGGCCAGTACCTTTGTGCCAATTTTGAATTAAACAGTCTCAATAAGTTAAGGATTTCTAAAGAGTCAAGGAAACTTAACTTTTCAAGAAATTTCCATGACTATTTTTACTCAGAAAGATTTTGGATTTTATAGGTATTCTGCTCACTCACTCTGAGTATAAATTTTATGCTATTTATGAATACCAAATATGGGTTACATAGGTCAGACAAATGTAATTATGAAAATCCCCATGAAGTAACAAATTTATAATTAAATAACAAACACAAATGCAAATCAATATTTTTTCTAAGCTGAATTAGAGTGATTTCACATTTCTAACATGCTCTATTTGTCATAAAACATTCTCTTATGAATTGGTGGCAAAACTACTTTCTTTCTTAGTTACTTTAAGCAATTGATAGAAAATCCTTTGCAAAAAAATTAAAAATATGTATTTTAAAACTTCTTTCCCAAAAAGATATAAGTATATGTAACACTCTTATGTTCTCAGGTATGCTTTATATGGTTTAAAATTTAGAGATTTCCTTCTCTTAAATTTGTTGTCACTCAACCAATATACTAGAAACCAAGAAAATGGTCCAAAATATAGAAAAAATAAATAAATCCTCATCAAAGAACTTTATTGGTCTCTAACCTAACTTGTATAAATGAAAAATTGCTATTCATATGTATGCATATATATGTGTATGATAATCTTCCATAATAACTGCTGTTAAGATAATAGTCTAATGTGATGTTTCATCTTCTCCTTTGATGCTTGATAAATTTAAAAAATACTGAAGACAATTGATATCATCCAATGTATAATGAGAATAACTTTACAAGATGATATGTGTTATTCTAAGTAAAGCACACACATATAACAATATATTAATAGATTTACCATATTGTCTGTGTCAACATCATAGATCTTGAATGAAAAGTTATCAGCTGGTTTATATTTCCTAACTCTTGATAAAATATGAATTTAAAAATAATTACCCCCCATAAACCTTCTGATTTCTATTGGATGCATATAATTAAAAAATTCAAATAATAATGTAAAATATAAGATTCCAGTTTGACCAAAATCTATCTCACTTTTATTTCATTTTTGAATTTTTTCCAAAATTTTTGGTTTAAATTTTTATATAAAGAAAAAAAGAGAAAATATTTTATTAATCAATAAAAGGCAGAAAATGGAGTGAATTTATTTTTGCAAAATTGTATGATTCAAATTTTTCTTTGTAGCACTTCATCAAAAGTATTGAACAAGTTCAATATTTTAACATTTCTTATCCCTTTTGTTAATTTCATTTGATGTCAGAAGTATTTTCTTAATGAATGCATTTGTGTCCATATTATCTTACAATAAATGTATTTAGAGTAATCTTTGCATTGGAAATCAGAGCTAGACTTGATTAATTGACATTGCTTTAATAAGAATTCAATATTGTTTAGTTATAAATCTTGAAACAACACAGTGTGAATGGTTGGAACAACAGAACAAGCCAAAGAAGAGATGCACAATGGTTAATGTGCAAGCCACATAGGAAATAATCAGTGGTACACTGCAATGGCCATTAACAAATGAGTAACAAAAATTACAAACGCTTTCTTTTAACTTAGATTCTCATTTCAAAACAAAAAACATGGTGTAATCATAACAATCATAACAATTTCTCATCTCAAAAATAGTGACAATGCAACGGAGTTATTGCATGAACTATAACACAATTTATACCACCTCACCATTGTCATGAAACAGATTCTATATTCAACATAATCTGTTCAGAGTAGTAGAAAACAATATCTAAAATAAAGACCTTCATATAAATTAACATTTCTACATCTATTGTACTTTCAGTTCGAATAGATGCAAATAAAACTGAACAACTTTATAGAATTAACTTTTATACCCAACAGCTCATGTAAAACTTTTAAATAACCAATAATTACAAGAATATTATAATGACTGAATCAATTACTTGTATTAGTCTTGCCAATTATTTCCTGGTTGCAACTGTTTAATATCAAAAACCCTGATCATATTGAAAAGATTTATTCATTAAAGCCTAATTATTCCCTGTTAATTTTGTTTATTTAGTAGTCTTTGAAGCTTGTGAGTGAGGTTAGAAACATAGAAAAGGAAAATTTTCAAGTTGATACCACTCACAAACTCTTTCTCTCTCTATTCATCATTTTGATATAACAGTAAATAAATTCTGTATTTCTTAGCAAAAGATGCATATTCAAATAAAAAAAATGTATTCATTGCTCTGTGTTCATTGATAAATTAAGGTTTTCTTTCATATATTAGAAAATATGATACCAGATGGCTCGAGTTAGTATGGCAAGTTATAGACATTGCCTTTCTTTCTAGATCTGTTTGTTATGTTGGTTCAGAAAAATTCTAGTCACTTGATCTTAATAGCTATATACTGCCAAAATTAACAAGTCTAGGCAACAAAGATTTGAGGTCAAAGGTTAAGCCTGACTGTTATCAAGTCATTCAGCAGCAATCTGGAAAATCTATCTTAATCGACTGTTCAAGAACATATTCAACTGATTAAGGAGTAATGAAAAGAAAATAATGTGATTCCCTTTTGGCTGCTGTCTACTTTTTTATCAAGTCAAAACCAGTCAGTTGACTTTAGCAAGTACTTTTTTTCTTTGTTATTTAAATGCTACACTTTCATAAGAGAAGAGATTTCTTTGTTTAGGGATTCTATTCATTTTTCCAGGCATAGGTAAAAAGATTAGATCTTGGTTAAGTCTTTTATCTGTTATGTCAACTATTTTAAGACTGTTTTGAATAATAGGTCAATTCTTTCCAAGATGAACAACCCTCTCCTTAAATAGAAACCAGACTCTTATTAAACTTGATAAATCAGCAATAAATTGTTTGTTTTTTTAGTAGGACCATATTTATTCATTTATGTGCTAAACTAAAGAAGCAAATAATTATAAGCTTCAATTTTAAAAGACAATAATTTAAAAAAACTTGAAAATATTAATAAAAGTTTTATAAAGGAAAAATTTTATAAAAATTGGCATAAAGCCATTTTCATTGAAAATTTGTACCTTCAAGTTTGGCACATATTGTCTAATCTGTTGTCATTCACACTAATATCTTTGGGCAAGATGCAAATCCACCTCTTCTTCCCCCAGCTACAGATTAAATAGTGGTGTAGACTAGGCTCTTTAGTCTTGGTTGGTAACTACTCTAAGAGAAGGAAAACTGAATTCCAAACTAGTGTAGACACTAGGGAACTACTCCACTATCTTTCCCAATAATGTATGGTAATTCACTGACAAAGAAAAGCTGTGGAGAGTTATCATTGCATATGTTTTGAAGGTGCATGGTATTTGAAAAAAAAACAAAAAAAAAACAATGGTTGGATGTACATTGTCTTTTCTTATGGTAACATTCTTTTTGTTATTGCCCAGATAGATTAGGTTGTCATGGGAGAATCTCAATCATCATATGTCAGTGATGAGTTATTTAGTCAAAATATCTGAGTGGGGGGGGGAGAGAACTTCAGCTTGGGGAGTTTACAGACTTCTATGAATCAAGGTTCAGATAAAATCCCTCTGGTTGTTTTTAAGAACCTCAGCCCAGAGCTATTTCCAATCTTGGCAAAGCTGTTTAACCACTGCCTGAAGGAGAAATGATTCCAAGCCTATGAGAGGTGTCAGCTGTATGCCCTATTTACAAGAATGCAGGTGAGCATTCATCTCCCATCACAGTATTGTTTCATTAACTTTCTTAGTGATCTGCAAACATTTTGAGGCTGTTATCTACAAGAACATTGTCAATCACCTTAACAGAAACAACCTGGGCAACAAATAGTATAGGTTTTGTTTCTCTAAGTCCATGCTGATGTTTTAACTATTATTACTTATATAATCAATGAAGTGCTTGATAATAAGCACATCACATGAGCAATTGTCTTAGATATCTCAAAGGACTTTGAAAAGGTGTGGCATAGGGAGGTGCTACACAAACTTTCCAGCTATAGAATCTCTAGAAGAGTCTTTTCATTTATCAGTCCTATAAAGTTCATGGGATCAATGCTGGTGCCCTGCTCTTCAGTCATATATTCAGTAAATATGACATATGACACCATGACATATGGATGCACCTCCAAATATCTGGATGACTGGATCCTGATAGTTGTTGTTTCTGCTGATATAGTTTTCACAGCTCTATAGGGGAAAAACTGGCTTGTATTATTCAATACCTCCAAAGCAATGCTAGTAATGTTTCATTAACAACAAGCAGACACTAAATTTACTCCAGCTCTGATGAGCAGTTGTACTTTTGATGAAGCTCCTTGCCTCAAATGTCTGTTGAGACTAACGCTCACTCCAGACTTCAAATGGAACTCATATATTCATACCTAAAGATACTGGAAGAATGGTCAGTTCCTTGTCCTGCTCCTTCTTCTGCCATGTTCCATCTTTACAAGAGACAGACCAGACCAAAAATGGAGTATTTTTACCATATATAGGTTAATGCTGCCCATTTCTCATTTTCCAGAATTCAAAAGCAATTCTGGGGGGTAATTAATTATTTTGCACCCTACAACCAATTCCTCACAGATTAAACATTACAAGCCTCCTGCTACTCTATTGTTAATTACATGGCAAGTGTTTAGAAGATCTATATTCCTTAGTTGCACCAGATGAAACATTTACAACTAAAACCTGCCTTGCCATGTACTTAGAGAAAGCTGTTCTATACTTCAGGCCAAGTTATAGTAGGACTGAAGTCCAAAATCCGGAGCCTCTAAGACAAGTGGAAACCCAATGTCTTTTTATGGACTTTGGAGTGACAGAAATTTCATTTAAATCTGAAAGTTTAACAAATCTTTCAAATTCTAGACAACTGTTTAAGATGGGCTCATTTTGCTACTAGTTTTAAACTATTATCATTAAATATGAATTGACCCATTTTTCCTAATTTCAAATATTTTTCAACAGATGAACATAAATTTAATCTAAAAGTAAATATTTGTTATCTCTTATGTGACTCATTTCATGAAGTGTTGGATATAATTACTAAAAAACCTGATTTACATGGTTGCCATCATATATTAAAGCCTTTAGTAGAAAGTAGAGTAGTCAGTAGTTTTAAAGTAGAGTAGTCAGTTGAACTTTTTAATATAAAAAGGTCAAAGTTAATTTTGGAATCGGAATCAATTTTGAAAGAAATTTTGGAGCACCATTAAGACATACCAACATTAAACTCAGTACTGTTTGAGCAAGTAAAGTGAAATTATTAACTGATTTACTAAAAATTTGTCTGCATATAACATTTTATTGATATACACTTCATGAAGAATTATGCAATATTTAACTGGCATTAAGAGTATTCAACACAGAGAAAAGAAAGGATTTTCTAACAACTTTAAAATTTTTTTATTTAATTGTGGTTAATATGAATATAGTTTGATTTTTGTTTCCACTTAACAGCCATTCAACCTCTATGGGCTTATTTAAGGCCAGATAAATGTTTTGAACCATTGTTGTTTGAGGTATAAGTTGATTTTATATATACATCAGTATAATGTCAATATAAATGGTAACTGAAAATCCTCTCTACATCTATTGTACAACATGATATTGCATTGTACTCAAAAGCACATGATTATTTCTGGGCTGTATTTCATTTTGAACATTTATGGGCCATTGCTGAAAATTGCCAATTCATGATATCCTTCTTGTAATCAAAATTCATAGAATTTAAATAATGGATCACCTCATCCAATTTTGACCAAGTATTAACTGCATTTATATGATTTTTGGATAGACTACTAAACATAACACTTAACTCATTAATGAAAGTTTTGTGATGTCAACAAATACTCATTGTCACTTTCATAATGCTTGTTGCTGTAGAGACTTTGTAATTGCAGATACAACTATAGTAATGCTGTTGAACAATGCTGGTGTCAGACACCTTCAAATATCACTCACACTAATAGTACTTGCTTGAATAGTAATCCCCGTATAGTGATCTGAATAGAGAAATAGTGTAGTAAATAGAGTAGAGAATAGTGATCCGTATAGCAATAGAGGATAAATTAGAAATAGTGATCCAAATAGTAATACAGATCATTAGTTGTTAGCTACTTCCTACATATATGCATTTCCTCCATGGTCACGTGGTCTACTTAATTCAATAATGGGATCATCTGTGTTTGCTCAATGGCAACCTATGTTCAAACTCAAGTGTCAGCAGTGACACTTTATTCCTATATGACAGAAAGGTTTCAAATGGTAAATTTTCATAAATTCCCATCATAAACAAAGGAACACCACTGACAAATTTCAAAGACTGAACAGTTAACTATTTTTAGCCATAAACTGGATACACAAAGTCTTTTTTTGTTGTTTATTAGTTTTTCTTTCAGTCAAAATTAGTCTTATTAAATAAAACAACAAAAAAACAACAAAAAAACAACAAAAACCAACAAAAAAACCAACAACAAAAACAACAAAAAAAAACTACATTTATTTCATCATCCAATTTGTTTTAAACAGTATTGGATATTTTTTGTGTGTAGGCCTTTGAACAGTAGATGTCGTTGGTATTTGACTATTTGGTACACCTGATCATACAGAAGGTGGATTTTTGGGAGCACATTTTTCATTGAACATTCATTTTATCAAAGTTTGAAAGTCAATTTAGATTAGCATTTGGAACAGCTTTTCTCCATAGATTTCTCATATTTTTGTCTTTTGGAAAATTATAAATAAACAGGCATTGATAAAAATAACTAAAAAATCTAGAATCAGGGTCATAATTCAAAAGTTAAAATTTATTGTTTATAATATATTTTCAAATAAATTTTTTTTTTACAATATATATTCACATATATTCCCCATACATGCAAATGCTTGTTGGCTCCTTTTTCTCTAAGAAAACACATTAGATGAAGCCAGCTATTCACTTTTGTTTGATTATGAAATTCTACTACTAAGTAATTAAATTTTTCAGCAGAATTTCTTTCAATTCCTATAAAAATCATTGTTAATGAATCACTCAAGCACGGTTTTATATTTTTTTATTCATTTATTTTTCTTTTTACAATCAATGTTTTATCACTATTTCGTCTAGACCTCCAATTTTATCAACACTTTTTTTTTCAGTGAAATAGCAGCATACATCCCTACAAAATCTGAAGTTGAACCAGTCAACAACTGTTTGCTTCAAGAGTCACTACTTTTATTTTTGCACATGCTAATTATGGCCCCAGTTTTATGGCCCCTATTCTAGACTCACCCTGGTATTTTATTGACTTCACTAAATTTGGTTTTGCAACAAATATGCAACATTTACAGAACACTGCTGGAAACTAGGTAATATCTGAAAAGACACATTCATTAAGCTCCCTAGATCACAGTTATCAAGATAAAAAAAAATATTAGAAATTAAAACTTTTAAAATTTAAAAGCATAATTTGGTTGAAAAGTTACTCATCTTCTTCTTGGTATATTTGTTTTCTTTTCTAACATCATAATTACAACTAATTAATAATGCAATTTAACTGAGCTTCAGATTCATCATCTCCCACCCCATTAACAAGGGTGTACTGTACAAAATGTTATGCATTTTAATCTTTGAATTAATTATCTACCTTAAAAAAATCTGTTTTAATGAAACAAAAACAATATTGGAAAACTTTGTTTAAAATAAATTAAATAAAAAATAAAAATAACAAAAATACTCCCAGCATGCAACAAAAACTATTCCTGACACAAATATAGACATCCCACCAAAAGATGTTAAATTCAATCACCACAAACATTTGTACAGGCAACATGTGTTCAACTTCTCTGTGATATGGTTTGTAATACTATGGAGTATTCTCTCCTTTTTATCACATGTACCATGCTCTCCCTGTTACTTCTCTATGTCTTATTTCCTGTCAAGTATGCTTTTATCTTCATTAACACAAGTCTAATATCTGTTGCTATGATGTGAGTGAACGACCATAACATTTTGGAGACACTGACATGCATAACAAAAACAACCTATTCACCCACGTCTTTCTTTATTAATTTAATTTTTAATTCTAATGACATGTAACAAGATTAAATGAATTTTTCATTAATATTTTTGTATTAAGTTTGCTCCTATTTTATGCTTATTTGAAGGTAAACTAAAATTCAACATTAGAAAGAAAAACACATTACACATAAAAAATTCAGTTTTGTCATCAATATAATGATTATTATGAATAACAGAAAAATATTAAATGAACATTTTTGTGACATTGCAATGGCATTTTAAAATAAAATTTTGCTTCGTTTTAATTTTCCAGATATTCATGAAGTCAACAAAAATATTAATGTCTGTGCAACATTCACAATGCAGTAATTTTTTTCAGCCTAAACTAACTGACCCTTTTTATTTACTTTTATTATAATTTTATATCCTACTGTTCATCTAATATAAGGCCCAAAAGCCACCCAAGATGAAGGGTTACTGAATGAGGTTGTTGCAATAAAGGAGGAATAAAATGTTCATATTATGAGAATATGGAGGATAGATAACAGTTGACCATTGACTTGAAGAGATTAAGATCATAGTGATCGGTAAAGTATCCTTTTAGAAGCCTGTTCAACATAGTAACAGTCCTTTGGAAGAAAGTATTTGAGAAGAACTTACCTACTTACCAAAGGGAATATGAAAAGAATGTGGGCATTACGTATGTGCCATTTCAGATCCTAGCTGTGAAAATCTGGACTGGTGGAACTATTAATCATGAAAATAGTGTGAGTAGGAAGAAATTAGCAATATTTTGACTGTGGAAAAGCAGTTGCAGGGTAGATAATAATTCATCATCCAAAAATCTGCATAAATGCTTTTGAACTTTATCAAGGGTAAAAAGTGAGGATTGGGTAGCTTTAGCCCAGACATGGCTGAAATATTAAATTTTTGTTCTGACTCTTGTAAAGATAAAGCATAGCAGAAGTAGTCAAGTACTTTCAGGGAACCAACCATTTTCCACCATCCTTAGCAATGCATTACATATATGAGTTCCATGAGGTCTGGAGTGAACTTCAGCTCAAAAGACATTTAAGGCATGGAGCCTCAAAGAAAGTACAACTGTTCATTATGACTGAAGAAAATTTAGAATGTACTTGAGGATGATGAAACATTACTAGCTTTGTTTTGGATGTACTGTTACAACCCAGTGAACAGTTACAGCTACGTTAGAGGAGATGCACTCATAAACCATGGTATCGGTTGCATATCTATTTACTAAAAATTTGAGAATGTTCTTAAACAGTGTGTTAAGATATCTTAAGCACAACCATAGTTGGTTTTACTTAATATATGCAAACAAGAGGTCAGTATAAAATTTATTATTATTTTTTTTAATCATTTCACCCTAAGCAATGTAATAATGACACTAAGACACTGGTGATTACTGAGAATAAAAGAGAATGAGAAGACTTTAGTGGCGAGAAAGGACAATGAAAGAACAGAATTCAGGAAGACAGAAGATGGTGATAGGTGTTGCATTTAAATTTTTGAAGACTGTTGGTGGCAGTGAAGTAAGAAACTGGAAGAGAATTCTACAGGTGAAAAAAAAAAAAAGAAAAAACTATTAGCCTAGAACAGTTACATCTACAGCCTGTCTGAAGTTATTATGCAAATCAAATAAACCTCAATAACTCAAAAAGTTCTGAATTAATATTTGTCAAATTTAAACTCATCCATTTACACCCTTAGTGAAATATTAAACTAAATTTCCTGCCATTTTAATGCTTAGTGTTTGAGATATTTGGAATTTCCAAAAATGAACTAACATGTTGATAAACCCCTGAAATCTAATAAAAACTATTTTTTTTTGTCCATAATAGATGTTAAAACATGGGTAAAAGGAAGAATCTAACAACTGCTGAAAAACAGAAAATGACAAAGTTATTGAATGAGAGAATGTCCACATTTTTGATATCAAAGGAGCTTTTCAGAGATCATCAAACAATAAAGCAGTTGAAAATATAATTAAGTTGGGAACTCAAAGCAAAGGAAAAGGCTTTAAAAACTTGCTTCCTTGAAATAGACAAAACTAAAGCAAGTTACAGTGAAACATCACTTAACCAGCACTCAAATCTTTGAAAAGTCTGGAATTGAGGGAGCCAAGAAGGACAAAAGGTGTAGAATACTTTGTGAATTGGGAGGTGTAAAAAAATCTCCTAGCCAACCTCATTTCACTAAAGTAAATATTTTAAAACATCAAAATTGGGCCAAGAAATACATGAAAATTGACTTTTCTGAGGTAATTTTCATGGATGAGTCTCAAGTGACATTTGACAGACATGATGGATGGGCTAAAGGATGGTTTTTTATCCTATTTAGACAGACCTGTGGCTAAAAGAAGGCAACAAGGAGGCAGTAGTGTTACAATATGGACTGAAATTGTCAACCAAACCATTATTGAACAATTCAAAGTTGATGACGGAGTTAAACTGAACAGTGATATTGCAATTTTATGAACAAGATTTTCTTTGCATGGTATAATTTCCAGTCTTGCCGTTTCAAAGTGAAGCATGTATTTATGCATGACAATGTTCCTTTTCATGTATCTAAACTAACTGATGAATTATGATTTACAGGAGAGAAGATAAGGGAATGGCCATCATCAAGTCTTATTCTGAATCCGATTGAAAATCTATCTTCAACTGTGAAGATGAAGTTATATGAAGATGGCAAACAATATAACAGCAAAACAGACCTATGGGAAGCAATTAAAACTACCATGTTGAAAATTGAACCTTTTCAAAAAAAAAATAATAAAATCAATGGATTACTGTAATTGAGAAGGGTATTATTAAAATGTAAAGGATTCAAAGATTTATCATATGTGTTTGTTATTTGTTTTGTTATAGGTGTTGATCAATTTTTGATGATTTTATTAGCTTTATTATTTTTATTGAAGTAAAATGTGATTATTTGGTTTTTCCTAAATAATTTCAGATTTCAGTTTTTAAAAATATATCAAATAATGTTGTATACTCCCTCTCTTCTGGGGAGGTCTTAGCCACTGTGTCAAACAAGCAAAATGCTGAATAGTCCCCTTTTATATAAAGCTTGTTAGACAAATTTAGTAATAACCATTAACGCATCAGCTGTTGACCTAGAGACATATTCAGTTTGCTTTCTCAGATTGCTAAATAAGAAAATATTCTAGCAACTAGAATATGTGTATGTTCAGTAGAAATATTATGTATATTATTCACCCAGTGAATAAACATTTGCAGTTTAGACATGAATAGATTCATCAGGTATTAAACAGTGTGTAAAATTTAAATAAAATATTTTGTGTTTTAGAATCTTTCCAATTTTAATTCTCTTTTACCTTGGTTGGTATAGCTGACTATTCAATTATATTTCACTTTTAGATCACAGGTATTTGTGGGCAAATGTGTGTGTTTTAGGTCAAATGACGGCTGGGATCATTAAATTAAATCGCAGTTCAGACATTCTCTTAATCACTATTTTGGGATACCACCACAAAAGAGACAAACATGATGCTCAAGGCTGTCACAAATATAACCAAGTCAGTGTTGAAAATGTATAATGATGCAAGTTAGTTTTCACTTGAACACAATATTTGAAACTTATGTTTTTGTTGCTGTCTCAGGTTATTTTCTTTTCAAAATTTATTTTCTTCCCTTTCCCATCATTTTCACCCATACATTGAAGATAAATCCATTCAATCATCACAATTTTTTGTGCTAATTGAGAACATAATTAGTTTAGTTGCAAATTAATGTCTTGCAGATAATTTGAATGGAGGAGATTAAAAATAATTTTAAGATGTGTTCATAGTATTGAACTTATTGGATGTCAGTTATTTTTAATGAGAAAAAAAAAACTGATACTCATTATTCAAATTGTCATGATTTTGTTGAAAGACAGCCATAATGAAACTAAGGCTTATTGATTTGGATTTGATTAATAGGATATCTATGAGATATCAATTAATGCAATATCTAAGTTTTTAGAAGTGTTGTGATATAAGTTATAGACTCTGAAAGAGAAACTGACATGCCAAGTTCAAAATCTGTCTAAGTCCATTGCATTCATTTTAGCACAAATATTCCTGAGAAAGGTATGAAACCATCTCCTCCCCATAGCTATGATTTTAAATAGCACAGCTGATTGGGCTCTCATGAAGAAGGATGGGTGGGGGGGTCTATAAGGCTATCTTGTACTAAACAAATCATTTATGTTATTAGCTACAAGACATGCGTTGTCACTACAACCACAATGGGCTATGGGACTCATGATATGACTAAGTTTTTCAATATTAAAAACATGCAAAATTCTAGCTTTGGAGCTTATTAAATATTTCCAGTAGGTTGGATTGTATTTTAATTATAATAGTCAATGTAAAAAAAATAAGAGGATTCTATTTACCTTTAAAATTAATTATGTTTTCTCTAATTAGAAACAATCAAAATATAGTTTTTATGGATTTCTTCTTTATCTTGATTGAAATGCCCCAAAAGAAAAGATACATCCAATAATGGTATCTAGTGTTGAGATATTGTGTTTTAATTAGAAAGTTTAAGACAAGACCAAAAATGGTTTTGTAAAACATAGCCTAATTGTTCATTTTAAGCAAATGTGATTTATTAATGTTTACTGCACAAAGATTCAAACATTTTCTTTAAATAATAATGAATAATTACTATTAGCAGATATGCTCAAATTGTGACATGGAATTTTAGGATGCTATACCAATGTGGGAAGTTAGATAATGTCAAACAGAAAATGGATAGGCTAAACAGCAACATTCTGGGTGTATGTGAAACTAGATTGATGAACAATGGGGATTTCCAAAGCAATAGAGGCAGAACGATATATGCAGGTGGAGAGAGAGAGAGAGAAAAGAGAGGAATAGGACTAATATTTGATAAAGACAAGAAGAAATGTAACTTGGCATACTGGTAATTGTCTAATGAAACTGAAAGGCAGGCTATTTCAACATAGCTATCATAATTGTATATACATTGATGTCACAAAAAGGAGCAGAAGAAATAGATAACTTTTATAACATGTTAAATGCCTCAAACCCATACAGATTGCAAGAAATTATCATCCTTATGGCATGCCTAAATGTGAAAGGAAGAAAAGACAAAACTGAAGTAATTGGTAAGTACAGACTTGGAACATGCAATGAATTTAAAGAAAAATAATTCCATTGGTGTATGGTGAATGACTAAGGTAATAATCTACACAAAATTTTGAGCACACCCAAGAGGTTTATGGACATGGAAAATCCCAAAAGGTGACACAAAGAATTAGAGAGACTATTTAACAATGATAACAAATGAAATTAACAGTGAATAAAAGGCTCAGAAATACAGCTCTACTCAAAAACATACCGAAACTATTATTACAGCAGTCACCTACTGCTTATACACAAAGTAAGGTAGAAATTACAGTAAATCAAGAAACTTCAAGTAAAACTAAAATTACAATACAACAGACTTTAGAACAACTCAGTTTGTAAACTAATATGTATTAAGGATAAATATAAAACTTTAGAAGAGGTCAGTAATTTATAGTGAAATGCATGAAAACATAGATCATTTTAAGAAAAGAGAGACATAAAAAATTGAAGTGAATAACAGATTAAACTCTCAAACTAATGGAAAAGAGAAAGTAGATAAGACAAAGGAGTGGCAGAAAATATAGGATGTTAAGCAAAGATAGAAAGAAATGCAAGCAAGCAAAATATAAATGGTTCTCCAAAAATTGTGCAGAGAAAGAAATACTAGAAAACAGACATAACAGGTAGTTATGCATAAAAAGACAAAAAAAACAGAAGATAATGTACTCCTCAATATGAAGCACAAAATCTAAAATGGAAATTCTCATAAAAGAAAGGGTAAAGATATAAAACAGATGGAATACATCAGGGAACATTTCTATAACAACAGAAGAAAGAAAATTACAATACATAAAAACATGGAAGGATCTGCAGCATTAAAATTTGATGTAAGATCAGTAATGGCCAAGATGACCAGAAATAAAACAGCAGGACCAGATTGAATTATAATCAAGATGCTGTCATCCTTACATATTTGGCCATTAATAATATTACTGAAATAATAAATTAAATATATGACATTGGTAAAATGCAGGAAGACCTTGGTAGATTTATCTTCATTGCAATGCTAACAAGGCCAAGTAGAAATGAATACAAACCCTAGATGAGCTACTACTCATAGGATTCTAATGAATAGAGCTTGTAGCAGAATTACACTGGAAATAGGGTAAGAATAGTATAGCTTTATTCAAGAAAGTGGAACGAGAAATACTATCTTTATAATCAGAATGCTGTCAGAGTGAGCAGTGCAAATACAGAAAGGCTGATAACTATGTTTCATAAGTTATTCATTTGATTATAGCACTTGATTAAGTATGACATGATATGCTAACAAAGCTTGATTTACATGGGGAAGTTAGAATAATCCTGTTGGTAACAAACAGCCTACACAAAAATAGAAATCTTAGAAATTTCTAGTAAGACAAGGATGAATATTTTCATCAGCTTTAACTGCTACAATGGGATGAGAATTAGAAAACCTTTCAGGATTTATTATTGGTAGATATAATCTTAGCAACATAAGTTACACAGATGATACTAAGTTGATTCTTAGACAAGGAAGCAAAGAAAAGCAAGAAGAAAGGACTGCAAGAAGATAGAATGCATGGTTCAGCAAAAGAGACATCCCAATATGTGAACTAAATATTAGGGGATATTAAGCAGGTACTCTACTGGACAGTGTAGTAACAGACAACATAAAATATAGCATAAAAATCCCAAGATATCTAGGAATAGTGAAAGATCCCTTTCAGAAACTAAGTAAAGTATCAAAAGAAAAGACTTCTGAATTGCTGTGTAATTAATCTCCTATATGGCAATGAATGTAAGACAATCTCTTCATAGATGAAGAAGGGACTTGAAACAAGATTGAGGTGATTCTTCTGATGAATATCAATAATACCATAACTAGAACATGGGAGTAATGAAGTTTTAATGAAAATATGAACAGTAAGGAAACTTATAGGAACAGAAAGAGACAACTCACACTATTTATATAGTTTGAATAGTTGTCCTCATCTTTACTGACACATTCATGACATTTCAGCCATTGTACACTGCAGCATTCTTCAGGTGATATTTTTTGAATTTCAAAACAAACCATTTATTTAGTCCACAGGGATGGATTGCTCTAATTCCATATGTCATGCTTTTTGGATATATCAGTCTTAGTTAATTCCTCTTGATAACACTCCAAGTTTTTGTTCTCTCTACTGTGGCCAGGGATTGAACTCACAACTCTTTGGGTCAAATCACTCTTTGAATCAATCAACCAATGATATTATCCACTGGATCATGTGTCTATGGGTTAATATTATAACTGTGCACATGTTACTGATATTAAGGGTTTGGTTTGAAATTCCCAAAAATATCACCTGAAGAAGGAGTGTACAATGGCCAAAATGTCATGAATGTGGCAATAAAGATTTACAATGTAAATAGTATAAATAGTTACAATACCTCATCTCAGAAATATAGACAGACAGAAGACAGATGGAAGTTCTAGGATACATAATGAGAGCCTAGAGAACCTAGCACTGTGATGGTATATGGAAGGTAAGACAAACATGAGTAAATAAACGGCAGACAACATACTGAATGAGTTTGTATGAATAGAGGGAAGAACAAAGAATCAAAAGATTTTTGAGGAAGAAGACAGGAATTTCTGGTGACCCATGATCACCAACATCCTGTAAGAACATGGTGCATGCATGCAAAAACATACACACACACACACACACATATATATATATATATATATATATATATATATATATATATATATATATATATATATATATATATATACAGAGAGAGAGAGAGATGAGAAAAAACATACATACAAACAGGATAAAATTATTCACTTTCTTTTATATATAAAATGTGTAACAGATATTGGTATGGAAAGTGAAATCATCAAGCCAAGTTCAAATTCCAGGCTAGTCTATTGCATTCACTTTTGCACAAATACTCTTTGGAAAGACATAGGAGTTAGATTCCAATATAGAATGGGTTTTCTAGACCTGGGTGACAACTAGTCTAAGTAAAAAAAGTAACTGAATTCCAAACAATGGAGAAAGCAACAGAAACAACTTCACTATATCTCTTAAGAGTGCAAGGTGATTCACAGATAATAAAAATAAAGGGAATCTGTGGAGAGTTATAATCATATATATCCTGGGGAGACATGCTATTAAAAAATTACCTATAACATGCATGCAGAAAACACATATGAGAAGAAGAAGCAACAAAATTATTGTGTAGATATTACTAACTGTGCATATGCTACTGGTATTAATTCTTTCTTTTTAAATAAACAATATACAGTTAACTTTATTATCATCTGTATTATCTTTCTATTGGTTTCTTTGTTTGTTTTTTTTTCTTTTTTTCTCCAAATATTTTTCCTTCTACTTCCTTTTTTCATTTTATCTTTACCTCTCTCTTATCCTTTGTTATATCACAATCTAAAGAAGAGTGTAGCCTCCATAAAGGTCAGACAAGTAATTAATGTATAAATAAATGTTTCTTTAAATGTGCAAGTTACAGGAGGAGCTGGCAATAAAGGATAATCAATAGGGGTCTTGCAGACAGCTGTAGATAAATGCTATACAAGTGAATGCACACTGAGTCTAAATATACAAGTGTACATTCTTTCAACAACAGAATTGTAATACTGAAGTTATAACTAAAATCTGACAACAAACATTTATTTAGAAATACTCATCTTTAAATATATATGCATAAAGACATTTAGATGCACTTGACTGCAGAGGTCTACATACAGTATAAAATTTGCACAAATTTTCACAGTAATATTTATACCTATAAAAATATACATCTATGCATGTATTTTTTTCTCAAACTTTCTTTCTACCATCTTTCTGAGATATATATTTATACAGAAATGTATTTATACTGATTTACTTTTAGTTATATATGTTTTATTAGTAATGATTTATTTATACTATACAAAGGGATGCTGGAAAGATCTGATCAAACAAACATTAATGTTTTTTGGTCCTTTAGTTGAGCTGAGAACTTTTCCCATCCTCTCATATAAGTCTGAAGCAAGGCCACATTTTGTGTAGTTCCTATGATTGAATTCCTTATCAATAGCTTGACAACATTACCTATGTAAGCCACTCAATTTATTTGCTTTTACATATATATTAAACTTTTTTCCAGCAATTTTTATTAAAATTAGTAATAACTAATTAATTAAAAACAATAATAACTAGTACATATATCTATTCATCATCAAATTATTTTCTTTGACTTTGTATGCTTACATGCTAAAATTGTTGAAGGTTTTGCATTCCATTTTCGTAAAAGAACTCAGACATTTTTACATTTTAAACCAGATAAGGAATGCTGCATTGACTGTTTCATGGCTCCCAGTGAAAATCCAATGCTGCCAAGCTTGGGGAATATATTGCACATGGAAGAAATTCCCATACCAACTCCATTCTTGATTTGGGGTTGACATGGCAATATGTGAACAAGTGTTGTCATGCAGCATTAAGTCTTTCCATCTTCTGTCTTGCAAAAGGCCTTTTTTCTTCAATTGCAGCAAGTGAAGGTGATAATTCTAAAGCTCTGCAATAAGAATTCCACCAAACTTCAGTAATCCATAATACAGTATACCTTTCATATTCCACCAAATACAAAGCAATAATGTTTCCTAAAATGGTTAGGTTTGGTTATTAATGCTTATATTTATATGAAGAATATACCATCGGTTTGCTCAAATGATGTATTGCTCATATAAATAAAAAAAAATGTTCCCAGCAATAATTGCTTAATATTAATTCAATTGTGAAAATATTGACTTGCATAATAATATCCAACATTATATATAGATACATAGAAAAATAAATATAGATATTGAAGACATAGGAATTAAAACTGATCTTCAGATCATGAAGCAATCTTCAAACATGGAGTGAATTTTGCTTGAGACATAAAACTGACAGTCACCATGCAGTGTTGAATCCCTTTGTTCCTACTGTCTATATCTACAAATGCTCTTCTCTGATAAATAATCTATTTTCAACAATATATATATATGTGTGTGTGTATGTGTGTGCACATGTGGGTGCATCTAGGTATATAAGATTATGTATGTAATCCACTGGAAAAAAAGCTTAGTATTCTATCTATCAGTGTATATATATATATATATATATATATATATATATATGTAAACATCAGTAAATTATAACAAATAAAATAATAAATAATCTAAAAATTCACAAACCAACTGCTCAAGTATCAATTTTTCTATTGTTTTTTTCATAGCCAGGTTTCAAGCACAACAACATATACTTTCATACATGCCTGTATCCCAACATTATTTTAGTCTTTTTTTTTAATAAATTTTTCTGGTCTTCAGACAGTATTATTTCTAATTTTTCCTCCTGGCAGATTCCTCATGATTCTCCAAAGCTTAAAAAAAATATATCAGGTTTTGTTTTCACTGCCAAATTAAATGGTGGTGTAAATCAAATTGTTTCATTTTTCCATTATTCTTTACTTTTTCTTGTCTTTTACTTTCCTAAAAATTTAACTAATATTTAACCCCACTAATGCCAACTCTTTTTCATAGTTGTTATTCACTTCATTAAATATTATTACATTAAAAAATAAACTTACAGCGAAATGCCTTTCAATTTTTGACAGGTCATTGAATAATTTATTCACATAATACAACAGTGCTTTTAGAATCTAGCCTGCACAGTGTTTTCAGTGTTGAGTTACTGTTGTATGTACAATTTCTGGAGGCTAGTAAAAAAGCACAATAATAAGATTCTATATTGGGAGTCAGAAACAGAAGAAAATCTATGCAATTTCAGGAAGCTAGGATTATGCCCCTCTTCAATTAGAAAAAAACTAATTCAGATTTCTCACTTAAGTTATGTGCATGTAAGGCCCATACAAAGGGCAAGGTGTGCAATAAATGTAAAAATGTACAAAATAGAGGCCAAGAACATCGTTGAGGACATGATACAGACACTTCCTATGCAAGTGTGAAGAAGTGGGCTGTGAAATTCAAGTAGGGCAAAGACAGCAAAGAAGATGACACTTGGTCAGATCATCCAAAACCTCAACCACTGATGAACAAGTTGATGCCATTCACTATATGATTTTGGATGACAGATATTTTACTGTCCAGCAGTGAGCCAAGTTCATAGGCATTAGTTCTGGTTTGGTCCAAACTGTTTTAACTGAGATTATGGAGATGAGCAAGTTGTGTGCAAAATGGGTCCCAAGATTACTGAGACAAGTGCAGAAGCTGAAAAGGGTTGACATTTCCAGAACACTTCTGACTCGCTGCATATTAGTAACTCAGAATGAAACTTGGATTCACCACTTTGAACTGGAATCAAAGATTCAAAGTGAACAGTGGAAAAACTGGTTCTTCACCCTTGAAGTTGTTCAAGTATGTAGCATCTGTTGGCAAGGTAATGGCTTCTATTTTTTTTCTTATTCTGAAGGCATAATCATGATAGTTTTTCCCTTTTCCAGGTAGTCTATTAATGGATAGTATTATGCATCAGAATTAAACAACTGAAAAAAGAAATCAAGTTGAAACACAGAGGGGAGCTGAGGGTAGGTGTGCCCTTGCTCCAGGATAACATGCATTTTCATACTGCTCAGGCTGCAGTAGCTGAAGCAGCCAGTTGAGCTTTGAATTGTTACCCCATCACCTTACTCACCAAACTTAACTCCATCTGACATTTGTATTTCCTGTGTGGTTGCCATTTTGAAGACAATGATGAGATCATATATGCTGTGGAAGAGTTTTTGGAGGAACAATACACCATATTCTTCTCTGGTGAGATTGCAATGCTTAAGCATCATTGGACCAAGTGCAAAGTTGTCAAATGAGAATATACTGAAAAATGGTGAAAAACTGTCTCATTTCTCCAACTGAACGACCTTCATACCTCCACTGATCTGTTGAAAAATTAGCATACCATGATGAAAAAATACCCCAAACTTAATAAAAACGTTATATCATCAAAATCTTTGTTATTATTAAAAAGAAAGATCAAAGGATTTTTTGATTATTAAATTATATTTTTGTAAACATTTCTGGCTACAAATCTTGCTTCTTTTGCATCAACCAGGGGGCCAAAGATTAGTCTAGGAAATTTAACATCTTTTTTGCAGTGAAAACACATTGATTTGGAAATTCTTGCTAGAATCAAATAATTATTAGATTTTAATGAAACTTTCAGGACTTATTTACAAATGAATGAAATTATTTTAGAAATGTTTTTTCAGAAAATCTTGGTATGTGTATATATATATATATATATATATATATATATATATATATAACATCTGTTATCCTACCACTTATTTAATTTTATGAAATTTTGAGAAATTAGATTTTGACTTGCTTACTGATTATAATAGTTAAAAGCAATCTCCTTGAAAAATTTAAACCAATTTATTTTTTCAAACAGGACCACCAGTTACTGAAGATCTACACTGGATTGTAAAATAAAAAATGTAATAAAAGAGATTATGTAATTATAAAAGCTTTTAAGTATTTTTATAAATAAGATATTTTATGAAAACTATTGTCTCAAGAAAAAAAAAATTCAATAAATAATGAATTTTTACAAGAATTGTTTTAATTTTTAAAAATTTTAATTTATAAAGTTTTAGATCTTAAAATTCTGTCTTAATTTTTCCTGGTTAGGTGATATTATTATTAAGTAAAAACTATATTTACTAATAAATGGGAAAGCTTATTACAATTTAGCAACCACCAAAATTTTTTTTTAAATTTAATTTTTTTGCATATGTATAAATGTGCCAATTTTCTGTAAAAATAGACATCCATACACATTATAAGAAAATAACTATAGTAAATTTAAAGCCAAAGTACCTACAATTCAATAAAACATTAGATTACAGAGGATATTTTAAATTTTAAAGATTACTGGGTAAAAAAGGCACTCACATTATATTCCTCAAGTAATTTTTACAGATCTCTTCACTATAGAACAAAATTAAATAAACTTTTGTCTGTCAGTCAAACTATCAATACCTTAAATAAACAGCTTCCACTATGTTAAAAAATGCATTTTGTGATATTTTAAACTTAACGTAAGTATTTATATTATTGACATTGTTTGGACTGTTGTCCTCATCTTTACTGCCATATTCCCAATGTTTCACCTGTTGTATGCTCCAGCCATCTTCAGGTGATTGAAATTTTCAACTGAACCCTTTATTTCATCTACTGGGGTAGATTATTCTAGTTTTACGTGCCATGCCTCTACCAGGTGTCTCTGTTATCTTCCTTTAACTCAACTATCCATGTTTTGTTCACCACTGCAGCAAACAGGTATTGAACTCACAACTCTTTAGGTCAAGTCACTGGATCCAACCAACACATTTATCCACTGGGCCATATGTTCTTGAGAACTGTCTACCCTGTTGGACAAAATAAAGGTTTCAGTTTAAAATTCCAATTACCTGAAGCCAGCCGAAGCATACAATGGCTGAAACATTGTGAATATGACAACCAAGATAAGGACAACAGTCCAAACAATGTAAATAATTATAATACCTCATCTCAGAAATATAGGCAGATATTAAAGTAAGTAATATTTGTTTCAAATCAGATTAATTTAACTTTAAATCAGCTAATCTTCCTCAAATAAAGTTTCAGAAAAGTATATTTTATTTTTGAAAGATTTTTTTTAATAAATTACATCATGATGACAGATGGCTAAAATGGTGCTAGAATCAGCTATTTTAGCAGTTTCCAAACCAAAAACCCTTCCAGTCAATTTAAATTAGTTTTGAAATACAGAATAGTTTTTTGTTTATTGAAAATATTAAATTTAATCTATTAGCTTGAAATTAAAACTGAAATAAAAGCTTTAAGAATGTTTTTTTATTTTATAAAATTAATTTTAAACCTTAGATTCCATGTTTCTGTTGAGGTACCTATATATATATATATATATATATATATATATATATATGTGTGTGTGTGTGTGTGTGTGTTAAAAAGAAAAATATTATTCTCTCAACAATATAAAGTTATAATAGTTTGAAACTTTCAAGTATATTATCTCTATGATGCTTATAAATTCTAGGTGCAAGAAAGAAAAAAAAATGTCAAAGATATGAGACAGTGCTGAGATAAATATAGTGAATAATATGTGGATTTTAAAGATGAATTCTTACAACTCTTATTTTCAGTATTTCAGCATAAGAATTTGGAGGGGAAGGGTTAAAGAAACTTGGAAAATGATGTCAAATGTGTTGACCTGTGGGGTGAGTAAGTGGAATTGCATGTACATTTCATGGCTTGAGGTCAGTCTTCTTGGTGTAGGTGATAATTTTTCAGCACCCTCTTGTACTTGAAGACAAGACTGAGAGAGGCAAGTATTACAAGTCATGAATTTATTACTGTAAAGACCTGAAGCATTACAAAGACATTTTGAAAAATTGCAATGTGCAAGCCAAAGAAAGATGCATAAAGAGGGTGAAATAGAGAAGAAAAGAAAACAAGGAACCAGAATTAACAAGATAAAATAGAAAGAGTAATAATATGCTGTGTTGAACAATGAGATAACACTTGAGAAAATAAAAATAAAAATGTATGAGTAAAAGCTAACAAGATGAGAAGAAATAGAAATGGGAAGTAAAAATAAGAAAAGGAAGAAGTAAAGTTTTGATAGAAAATAAAAATGAAGTTGTAAAGATAAAGAAATAATGTATAGATGTGGCAGGTAAGAGTGTGGGATGCAGGATTATCAGAAACAAGAAGGTTATGATTGCAAGTCATCTCTATAAATGCTGCTTTCTAGAAGCCAAAGAAACAGGATTATATTGAAGTCAAAATTTTGACAGTGTATTTGTATTTTATATTACATAATCATTTTATTTATGAGGAAAAATGATAAACTGTGCTGAAATCAATAATAAAACACCTCAAATTGGTCCAACAAATGCAAGTGTTTATGTAGTATAAAATATTAGTAATTGTAGTAGCAATATTTATTACAACAGAATGATACAATAATAAAATAAATTAGAAGAAATATTGTAAATAATATTGAATTGTAAAGATGAACTGATGCAACTTTGCATCCAATATAAAAAAAATGACTAAGAATGATAACGTACATTCTAATAAAACAAAGGCAATGAGAAAATTTATATTTTTGTATAAGTTATGATCTTTTCACTTGGTTAAAATTATTTAGTAGCACAATGAAATGCAATAATTTTGGTTGGTAATACTCTCTTGACATATTTTCAGGATTTTCTATCTTTCACTTATGTGGTTTTGAGCCTGAAGACAGATATTTTTTTCTCAATTTGAAATCAGGATCAAAAATCCTTTGGAAAAATTATTATAATAGCCAAAAATGTTGTTCTGTGTTTGTTACTAGATGTCATTAGAAGCATTTCAGCTTCATTTAAACAAGACTTTTGATTATATTGCTATCATATTGTATGAATGTAACAAAAATATCAAGACTGGTATTTTTGTTTATTGATCCTAATTGAATGTGAAATAAGCAATGATTTCATCATATTTTGTTTTCTGATTTCAAGTAAAGTAAAAATGTGACTGGTACAAAAAAAGAAGTGTTCACTTTATAAAGAATATATGGAATACCTAGCTGAAGAAAATTATATTGAAAAAGAAAAAAAGATTCAAACCCCTTCTCTATGTCCATTTCATTCTCAATGCAAGAAGAGAAGCATACAAAATACATAAGAATAAAAATGCAAGTACAATCAATACCAAAAACACTAAGTTTATAATTCTAACAACTATTTATCGACTGGATTTAAGTATCCTAAACTTTAAAATTATAACCACTAGCTCCAAGAGAATCAAAGATTTGGTCAGCAAAAACATTGGAATATGTAGAAAGTTGTTTATGAAATTTTGTACTGAAAACTTTTCATTGACTTTTCATTCCATCAAATGAAGATATTATTTCAAAATAACCAACATAATTGAAAAATCTAAATGAATCTCTGGTAAGCTGTGTTGATGTGAGGAATCCAAAATGTTCCAATTTTGCCATTATTTAGAAAATTCACATTTTGTTTTGACAATATTTACATGCTCTCAAAAATAATGAGAGGATAATCTTGTAACTTTGTCAATGTAAGTAGAAAAATATTTTCATCTATTTTTGGTAAAAGAAACACAATTTCAAAGATTATGGATAAGAAATAAAACAAAATGAATATTGGAATAATGCACAATTGTGTGATTACTGGAGCAGTGTAAGAATAATTGAACAGAGATTTTTTTTTTTAGATCCAAAGCTCAGGCATATACACTCATTTTATTATTTACATATTGTTTACAAAATTATAGCTTTCAAATTTGTTTTTGTACATAACTGTTTTGGCATTTTTATAAATATGCTTATGATAAAATGTTCTACCCACACTATAATATTAGCATTAATAGTGATATGTTTATAAATTTGTAGGCACTTCTGTGTGTATATATATGTTTGTATATATGTATATGTGTGTGTATATATTATAAAGTGAATCAAAAATTTCACAGCCTGACACATACAAACATGAATTAAATCCAACAGTGATAAAAGTAAGAAAAACTTTATAAATTTAAGATGTTTTGCTATTTATTTAGTTTCATATCAAATTTTAAAAGTGGAACAATACAGAGTTGTTTCAATTTGTAAATTTTATATTGTTTTGTTTTCTTTGGTTGTGTAAGCATCACATTCAATTTTATGGTGTTAGTATATATACAGGGTACAATGAATAAATTGTTATCTAAATTACGTAAAAATGAAAATAACACTCACATCTCATTTTAACAGACATATTTACCAAAATTATGCAAAAGTATCTTGAAATACTAAAGAGAAAATTTATTTAATAAAATTGCCACTGGCTTCAACCACAACCTCCAGACAACATCAGAATCTCCTGCAACTCTTCTTGGTGGTTTCCTTGTTTAAATTGATGAATGCTGCCATAATTCTTGCCTTCAGTTCATCTTTGGTCTTACAAGGAGTTTTGTTAGTCTCTCACTCAACTGTGCCTCACAAATAATAATCAAGAGGGATGCAGTCTGGGGCATTAGGTGATGTGGTTGCAGAAATTATTTGACAGCCATGACTGGGTTCTTCTGCTTGTATGGCATAGTGCAGCGTCCTTCTGTCAGACATAAGGTCAGCTAGCAGTCACCCTCTTGACTCAGGGCAGCACTACCTCCTCAAGGCAGTTGATGTAGGCCTCTGTGTTGAGTCTGAGACCCTCACCAACAAATTCAGGAGTTTTTTCCTTATCAGGACAATCAGAGTGAGTTTTCCTTCATAATCACCATTAAACTCATCCAACTCTATCCAAATTCTCTGCACTGTCCTCATATTGACACCTAAACACACTGAAATACTCATAGTGAAGCTTCTGGCACAATTGCCAAGCAGTACAGTATGCTTTTTCTAAATTTCTGGCAGAGTGAATTGCATTAAGGTGATCTTTTTCTCAGAGACTACGCCCAACTGATGCTAATATACTGGGCAGTTGACATAAATCAAAAATAAACAATGCACATGGATGAAATTAAGAATATGAAACAGTGACAATTGACTCATCACACCCTGTATATGTATGCATGTATCAATTTTGTTGTGTGAGTATCATATGTATAACCTTTGGTATTTTTGCATATATTTAATTCTTGAAATGTTGGTGTAATTTCAGTATGTATTAAAAAAGATTGGGTATATTAGTGTCTTAATTTTATGATGAATATGATAAATATTGCAAGTGAATGCATATTAATAGCTTACATCATCTGCAAATGTTTAGGTCTTACATTATTTAAATATTGGTTTTATAAATAGTAGTGATGTGAAGAAGTGTGTGATTAGTATTTATTGCATGCTGGGTAATATATTTATATTCCTTCTACATATTTTTCTGCAATGGGTTGTGTCATTTCTTTTACTAAGGTAGCCTTTTAAAATTATGTCCTGTTTATGTAGCACTAAGGAATTTAATGGGTTATCCCAAAGATCTCTTCTGTGTTGATAAATGCATGTCTCTTTATTTCTTGGTGCCATATACATATATATATATATATATATATATATATATATATATATATATATATATATATATATATATATGTGTGTGTGTGTGTGTATGTATGCGTGTATGTGTCTTGGAGATAGATTTTTTTCAAGTTTAGTGGGTAAAACTTAGTATTTTTGATGTTGATTTTGCTTTTTATTCTTATGGAAATTGTATGTTTTTCTTCTTGCAGTGAGAAGAAATGATGAGACTCGTGAAGGAATTTAAAAGTTTTTTCAATACAATTTTCTTCATGATCCAGGTACTCTGAGCTACATATTTTAATTACTCTTATAAACCTATAATTAATCCCAATTTTGTTGTAATGGAAATAAAAGATGTACTCATAATAAATACTTTAATATAAAAATACATTTGAATGAATAAATAAAACAATACTTTTGAATAAAGCTTGATCATAGTAAAAAATTTTTTACCCATTTTTAAACATGTTTAAAAATGTCAATGCATTTAAACTAAGAACAAAGTTCAGCTCCACAATTTTTTTAAACAATTTAGATAGCCTGTGTACCATTTTTTGTTGTTTTTTTCTTTTAGAATAAATATTCAGTGATATTTTACATTCAGTGTTTTTAGTAGTATTATCATTTCCCAATTAGTTTTCATTTGGCAAAATATTCTTTGTTCAAATGAGTGTGCCTTCACTTTCACTTGCTTTATTGAATTCTCTCTTAAACACTCAGAATAAGACAACAGCACTTAATTTGGAATGATGCACAAGATAATGGTATGGCTTAATAACTGAGAAGACAAAGCAGAAAACTAATTCAACACATTGTTTGGAAATTATTTTTCTTTCATAAAAGGGCAGAAGGTAAATTGTTGCTTTTATTCAACTTTTCTTGCTTAATTGAAAGAATAATAGAAAAGCACTATGTGTGTGTTCAAAAACAGCATTAATAAAAAGAATATTAGGATCATTTTCACGCAAATGATTTCAAGATATAGAAGGATATCAGTAATTCTGAGAAATGTTATTGTAGCCAATCAATATTTGATGAACAAACAAAAAGTTTGGTTGATTTTGCTAATATTTGATGTTTACTGACATTAACTTGAGAACATCTCTAATTATGAATAAATAATTAGATGTCATCAATAAATTTATTAATGATAATTTTGAATGTTCTGAAGACATAATATTAATAAAATCAACCACAATTCTCATTTGTTAATCAAATATTGATCACTACAAGCAGGTTTCTATGACTAGATTTTAACTGATAGGTTTTGAAAATATCTTCATATTCCTTATAAAAAGAAAACATGCCATCCTATTTTAATGCCATTTTTGTACATTCTATACACTGTATATTTTTCACTCATTTCCTATGAATTTTAGAACAATAATCTTGAGATCTCAAGATTCACAGTAATTTGTAGTATTATAATCTTTATAAACATTATAATAGGGTGGTTTCCAATTTTTTACTGAGCTGAGTGTTCTATGTAAAACAAGTCACTAGCATTTAAGAATTTGCTGTACATCTACCACATTTGAGAAATAGACCTTTTTGAGTTGAGACTTTTAGATATTTGTAGTTGGTTATAACAAACAGAAAACACAAGCTGCATCGACCTACAACAGATAACAAATTTATTTAACTACATACATTATACTCTTTATTTTTAAACATTTGTAATAAAGATAAATTAATATTTGTTATTCCTTTTTTGTGTGTAAGGAAGAAAATATATTTTACATAGCATATATTTTGTTATGAAATGCATTTTAATGTGTTTGCTTTTATAACTCTAATAACATTTTGTATCCCTGCAAAAATATTTTAAAATATTTTTGTATTAATTCCACTTGTAAGCTAAAATTCTCTAAAATCAGCAACATTTCAAAGTAGATTGGGTTAAGAAGAAGGGTACGTAAAAGTTGAATTGAAAAGGTTCATTTTTACTGTTATCAGTTATGACAATGTGGTTTCATTTTATGTCAGGATTCTCATTGGCATGGTGATAAAAGGAGTGCTTTGGCTCAGATAAAATGGTATATTTTTAATTATTTCATATCAAACATGGTATTATAGCCATGAAGATGCAAGGTCTTACTGAGAGTGAAAGAGTCTGAGAAAAACAAAAGAGAAAGGATAATAAAATTCAAGGAGACACAAAGATGATGATTAACATAAGATCAAATTTGACTGGAAAGCAAAAGGCTGAAAGAGAGTTCCACAAGTGAGAAATGTGAGAGAAGAAACTGTTAGCATAGATGTTATGGTTACATTTCCCAATTTCAAATGAAAAATGGTGAGATTTAGTTGCCAATCTAGTACTGCAAATAAATTTGTAAAGTCAAGTTACCAAAGAGGAAAGTTCATCAGAACAATTAACATGAAAATATTTATAGCAAAGTTATAGGGAGCTTGTTGGCTGGACAGTCTAGCTAACTGTGCTTAGCTATGTTGTTAAAAGTCTTAACAGATTGGCTTTGATAAAAGTGATTCAGATGTGTTTTTTTTTTAAATGTCTCATTGTCTGAAAACAAATTTTTTGTCATAATGCTAAGCCAATTTTATATACTGTATTTTGAACTGGAAATGATTGCCCTCAAGCTTTTGGCTTATTTTCAGTTTTCTTTTCTACAGATTTGAAAGAATATGAATCTCCAGTTCCTTTACATTCTTTCAATTGACCACTTGTGACACTTGATGAACTTCAGTTGGACCATGGCTACATTGTTAGCTTTGATTTGTGATGGGTGATAAGGTGCTTTTGGATGGCTTGACAAGAAGATCCTCATTTCTGTCAGAGTTTCTTTGATTATCAGACTGTAAGGTGGAAGAGGAGTGGTTTTCTTTGGTTTAAACATCTATTTCACCTTGGTGGGAGCTGTGATAAGGTTGTGTGTTTCAATTACATTTGTTCAAGGTCCAATTTGTTGAGGAATATTTAGTGATAAGATACTAGACAGATTAAAGTTTCCTCAAACAAGAGAATAAGAATGTCTCAGAGAAGCCAAATACTTGAATTATTCTTTAACGTTACATTCCTGCATTGATCATCAAGTATTTCATCCCATTAGCATTTTATTTGTGTTTACTTTTGGTTTTGAATGTTTTAAAATAAAGGCCATAGTTTTTAAACTCTTCATAATATCATGTTAATTTGTTTTCCTTTTGAAGTTTAAAACTGATATTGAGATATCTTCAAATTTAAGCAAAGATGAATACTGTAAAACATAAACATATTTGTTCAGCTTCATTAAAAGAAAAATTATTTACAAACATTAGACTGAGAATGATTTTGCACAATAATAAAAACTTATACTAATTCATTCATTTTCTCAATTTGTACATGAAATTTGTATTTTTCTTTCTAATTTCTTTTTACATTTGTTGCATTACATGTGAATTATAAAGGCAGATGCAAACATATATTTTTATAATCAATGTCTGGTTTGATTTTTGTCAATTTGATACAATTTTACTAAATTAAACATACTGGGAATTTCTTCATATTGCTTCATTGTGTTTTGATGATAAAATAAATTCTTTGCAAAATAAAACAGTCTGAGATTATCATGTAATAAAATTTTAGCAGAAGTACTTTCACTTCATCTTCAAAATCATTGTTTGGCATTGTCAGCTTTTAAAAAACTAAAATCAGTTGCTTAATTGAATGAAGTGCTAATAAAGATTCATAATGATCTTGAAAGCTATACTAGCTTATATAGGTTAAGGTCATTTCATTATCTGTTTAGTACTGATAAACAACAAGGATCTGAAAGTGCTAATAAATACCATACTAGTAAACATAGTATATGGATAAGAATTCCATCTAATCACTGTATTAATAATATATTCAATAGAAAAGTACAATAAAATTGCCTGTGACTAAATATTAGTTATGTTCTAGTTTTCTTGAAAGTTTGTCATTGAGTTTGATAAATTATATAATAAAACAGTCATTTTTATGATAATAAAATGGTAAAAAGACCATTTTAACATTTGATAATTTGGTAATGTAGGTGAATAGAAAGTATTACACAAAGTTGGTACAAAGTTAGATTGGTTAGTAAGAACAAACATTAACTTCATATTCAATGAGTTCATGTTACAGTTTTAATTATAAAATGGAATGCAAAAAATATAATATTTTCCTTTTAGTATGAAAATTTGCAAACATCTTTAATGAAAGCTGTCTACTTCCTGTATTAGTGATCTCTATCTATATGCTATGTCCTTTCAAGATGTGAGCAATCATGACTCTCAACAGCTTCTTGATTTTGCTTCTCTTGGCAATAGTTGCTCCTTTATACCTGCTTTTTGACTTTGTAGTTATCTTTTCCTCCATTCACATTCTCAAAATTGTCAAATACAGTATCTGCTGCTTTCCTTGACTTGTCTTCAATGTGCCCTGTGAGTGTTAAGTTCTTCAAGGTTTCTTTCCTCATTCAGTATCTTCAACCTTTTAAGTATCTTTCTGATTGTTATCAGTTGTTTCTTTGCAGTTCTCGTTAAAACTTCATTTGTCACATGTTCTGTCCAAATTCTCAATATTTGTTTGTATAACAACATTGATCATTTCAAATTTTTCTTTCATGTGACAAAGTTTTCCTTCATTCACTCTTATATAGGAAGCTAGATATTTCAGGGCAGTCCAGCACTTATGTTATTTTATGACCCTTTAATACTTTACTCAGTTTCTGAAAAGCATATTTTGCTATTCATATGTGCTTTCAGTTTTCTGTATTTGCCATCTGTTATAGCACTACACAAATATTTCTGCACATGCTTGATTTTGACATCCTCAATGTGCAACATAAGTTGGGCTGTCACTTTTGCTTACTACCATGCATTTTACCTTACAATGAATTTTTATTTTTGCTTTCATTGCCTACCTCATGTAATAAACATTTTCATTTCACAGATACTAAATTCTAGTCAGTCCTCTAATTCTCTTAGAATGAATCTGTTATAAAAATTACATTCAGAGAGAAAGCACATTCTTCTTGCATGCTTCGATTTTGATATTCTCAACTCATTTTCTATTGACACACAAACTGTTCCCAACATAGATTGGGGATTATTTGTATCTGCTTTCCATGTAGATAAAGTTTTCCTATGATTCCTAAAGTTCTTTGTGTTGTCATTTATCAGATACCATTTTTGCAATCTATGAAACAGATATATTTTGTTCTGTATTTCTCTTGCATGTTCTAACATTCTGAATAGGAAAATTGTATTTCTTATTCTAGCATCTTTAATAAAATCACATTGTTTTCCCCTTATTTCTTTTCAATTAATGACATTCTTTATATTCAAACTTACCATATATCATAGGTTTTAGTTCTACTATTTCTAAACTAAATTTCTACACATTCAAATATTTCAATGTTATATAAAGACAAAATAAAATAACAAAAATCTAATCACATATAAAGGAATAAACCAAATAGATTCCTATAACCTCAATTCAAAAAATTAAGAATATATATTGTTTTACTTGAACCTGAAAACAATTTTGAAGTTTCTTGGGTTTAATGAGAAGATTTTAGTAAATGATTTAACACCAGAATGTCCTTAAGCATTACTAAGGAAAATTTTAGATTAGGGAGAACAACAATTTGAATAATAAATGACATATGAATATTTTCCTTTTTAAGACAAAATATAGATTATGATAGATGACAAAAAAATTTGATATTCATTTTTTTTAAACACTGAAAATGGAAGATTTATTTTAAAAATTCATACAGAAACATGGCTAACAAAAGCAAATGGATTAGTAATAACAAAATTAGGTAGTCTTCAGGCTATTAATTTATTCAATAGAAAATCAATTCCATATCAAAATGCATTCAAATTGATTTTCACCAAGTTTATAGTACGACTCCACAATAAAGCTTCAAGATTCTTTTGAAATTTTCTCCTCATTCCAATTATCAGGATTTTTACCATTGGTTTTTCTTTTCCTTTTTTAGAATTTCTGACAATATCCATTTATCAAAAAAGTATATTTTTTAAATTATATGTCTATATATCAAGCATGAAGTTGACTTCAAAATTGGAATCAGTGAGATAAACATAAGTTGGGTTTTATTTTCACATTCTCTGAATTAAGAAACTTGTTTTGGGAATTTGTAAAAATCTCCTTTGTTTATTGCAACTTCTATATTACTTTTCTTTAATATCTAGTTGGAAAGAAAGTCCAACTGATTTGTAGAACATGAAATTTATTTAGAAATTGCAAGAACTTTCTTTCCAACTAGATAACATTTAAGTGGAAGCCTGCTTTCAAAATCTGTTTCTAGTTAAGGAATTTATAAAAGAAATGTCAAATGTTTGACATCAGTTACAGAGATGTTATATGAAACACAAACATTTTATTTAATTTCATTTATGCATCATTGTATATAAAAACAATGTGTAAAAGTTGCTTTCTATATATTTTGATTAAATAAATGTGAACAGTATTTATAGTTGAAAGAAAAGAAAAGAAAAATTGGGAAACAATTTTATATTACTTTAGAAACATTTTATAAAAAAAAGTCAATTTTCTTTATAAATTGTTGTTAATAAGCTCAATGTATCTGAAAGAAATTAATCTAGAAAATAGTACAATAACAATTATGATATCACCAATTCTATGAGCAATGTCCAAGTGAAATAAATTTTATATATAATAATAAAAATACATGAAAGGAAAATATACAAAATTAATTAAAACGAATAAAACAAATTAATTATATATATATAAATTTAGAAAATTAGGAAATCAGTTGATTCCATTACCTTGGTTTCAACGTTTTGATATTTTCAGGCAATTTCAGTCAATTGATTTCCTAATGCTTTATTTTTTTAAAATAAAAAAAATTATGAATGTTATATTTTTTTTTAAAATATACACACTAACATACTATGTTTTATGTGAAATAATCCACTATTACACTTTTTTTTTAAGCACAAAACGTTTGTTTACAAAATTTACAGTTGAAACTACAATACAAGAATTCAGAATACATTAAAAAACATCCCTATTCCAAACAAGGAAGAATACATGCTAAATTTATTACAAAAATTGAGCAATTCTTTACCAGGAGGAGATGGAAGGCACTATTTTCATTAAGTAAATATTTAAAGAACAAAGAAAACACAGAATATTTTAAATTCAAAACTAAAAATTACCCTCCTGCTATTGAAGAGCTGGTTAACTTTGAAAATGATATGCTTGGTATGATAAACAATATTAAGTTCACAAAAGTTAATAGTAATTTCCAAAAACAATTATCTACTGAAGTAAAAAAATAAAAAGAACTAAAAACATCCTAGTTAAATGAGACAAAACAAAGAACATTTATACTATGAATCCGAAAAATTACCAGAAAAAAATAAATGAAGAAGTCATTAAAACTTAGAAAAAGCATAAAACTCGTACATTAAAAGTAATAAAAGGAGGCAAAAAAATATCCCATCCAACCTAGGTATAAGTGACAGGATCAATATATTATGCTGTAAGTAAGCATTTCTAACTATAAAGGACCATAAAGATGAATTCCCCAATAATCCTTCCTTTAGACTAATAAACTCAACCAAAAGTGAATTTCGTAAAATAAGCCCCAAGAAATATTTTAAAAATGTGTGACTCATTAATGATCACTACACAAGCCAATCAATGTGAGTGCATTTCTTAGTTCCACAAAATTACAAAATAAAGATAAATATGTATTTATAAAATACAACATAACTTTTATCCATCTATATCTAAAAGAGGTCTGCTTGAGGCTTTGTACTTTGCCAAAGACTTCATAAACATAACATCTGAACAAATACACATAATTTTACACTACTGTAAAATAAATCAATTTTATTCTACAATGGAGAAGCTTTGATTAAAAAAAATCAAAAAAGGATGACTTCAATGTACCACAAGATTTGTTTGATGGTGCTGAGGTTTCAGAATTAATAGGCTTACATATTTTATATGAAATCAACAAAATTGTACATATAAACACCCATGGTCTGTATAGGGATGACAGACTGATGATAGTGTGAGACAACAGAAGAAGAAATGACAATATAAGAAAAGTGTTTTTCAAACTTTTGAAAAGCCTCGACTTTGAAATAGAAGTCAATATGAATAAGAAAATTGTCAAATATTTTGGTGTAGAATTAAATCTACAAACTGGCAGTGTCTCTCCAAACATGAAATCCAACACAAAATTAAAATATGTGCATGTTAGATCCAACCACCCTGCAAGTATAATAAAGCAAATCTCCAAAGGAATAGAGTCCAAGTTATCTAAAAATTCCTCTAGTAAAATAATTTTCAAAGATAAAAAGAAAGAATATGAAAGGACTTTAAAAGAAGAGGGGAATAAAACCAAACCTCAAATAAAATGACAAATGAAGAACAATTCGAGGAAAAGAAAAATATCATTTGGTTTAACCTCCCTTTTAACTTATAGGTCAGGTGTAAATTAAGGAAAATATTTTTCAAATTACTTAATAAACACTTCCCCAAAAATTCTGAATTACATAAAATATTTAATAAAAACACAGTTAAATTAAGCTACAGTTGTACTAGTAATTTAGAAACCACAATAAAAAAAAACAAAAAAACTCCAGAAATTTCAAAATTAAAGTGCAACAAAATATTGTTAACAGTGATATATGCAATTGTAGAAGTAAAAGCAGATGTCCATTACATGGAGTTTGCAAAACTGAAGCAGTAATTTACACAGAAGTAATAGATACAAATGGCCAGAAAAATATACATAGGGTGTACTGAGGGTAACTTTAAAAAGGGGTAGTACAATTATAAGTCATATTTTAAGCTAGAAAACCTTAGAAATTATACTAAACTAGCCAACCATGTGTGGAAATTAAAGGATAAAATAAAAAAAAAGATCTGATTGTAACTTGGCAAATTTTAAAAAACCAAAAACTTACAACAATCATAGCAACATCTGCAACCTTTGTCAACAAGAAAAATTAGCTATAATAACATGTTTAGACCAAAAAACCTTTTGAATCAAAAATTGGAAATTATGTCCTGTTGTATACATACTAAAAAGTTCCTTCTGAGTTTATCTGAAGTGGGATGAAAAGAAAGTATGTATATTTCATTTAATCCCCTACCGATACATTTCTAATACACTTGATTTCCCTTCCTCCTTCTAACATTGTGGGGTTAGTCATTTATTTATTTTTTAAAAAAATATAGCATTCATAATTTTTTTATTTTAAAAATTGACTGAAATTGTCTGAAGATACTGAAAGGTTGAAACCAAGGTAGCAGAATTGGCTGATCTCCTAATTTCCTATACTTAAAAGCTCTATATGTTAAACTTTTATCTTTTTATACATGTATTGAGCACTTTTAATACTACTGTTTCCTGGTCTAATTCCACTCTGACCATTAATTTTTTACTATATATATAATATGGGTAATTAACAACCATAAATAAACCAGGCATATTTATATACATACTTCCTCCAACCACAGGAGGCATAGTGGAGTAATAGATAGAGGCTTGGATTGAGGAATCATAGAGCAAAGTTCAAATTTCATTCAGTTCAATAGATTCAATTATGTGCTAATACTCTTGAGAATGATATGAATCCACTCTTTACCCTCAGCTTTGGGTGAATAGCAGGACAAACTTGGCAACAAGTTCATGAGAAGGAAAACTGAATTCAAACCAGCCTGGAAAGGTTAGTTACATGACTCTTTCTATACATCCCTATAAACAATAACTATGCAGTTATAAAAAAAAAAAAAAACAATTTTCACCGTTGATCCAATTACTATCCCATTTAATGCATGTTAAACTTTCATTATTTCTACCAGAAAAATTTTCAAAATATGTTTATGTTAACATGTTTCACTACACTCAAAGCATCCCCATGATACTGTTATCTGAGGAAAACAGTATATACACTATTCAGTACATATATTTTTTCCCAAAATTTTGATATTTTTAAGATTAATGAATATACTCATTACTTCGTGCTTAAAAATCACTTCTTAAACACCATGGGTTAATTCTTGTGTCATTAACAATCTAAGATATAGAATGTATTTAATATAATTAATATCAAAGCTTTGAATGAAAATGATTCAATAAATGCATTTTACTTTGTATAAATAATAGTAAGATGCAATGAACTAGACAATTGTGTACCATATTTCACACCATGTTGTCAAGATGGCAGTCTTCAGGCTACTAGTTGTTCCATAATGGTGTGGAGTGTGTTCTTATGGCATTGATTGGTCCTGTTTGTTTACCTAAACATGTCATTGTCTGGTGATTACTACATTGCAGTGATTTGTGGCCTCCATATACCACAACAATAATAGGTTATTTCTATAGGATAATGTACCCTATCATTTGGTCCATGTTGCTGAGAATTACATTCATTTGAAATGAGCTCAGTTGAGCACTTTTGGGGCATGAAGAAGAGGTTTATTCTCATACAAGAGCCTGCACATAGTAGGAACTATGCACATAGTAAGAACCTATCAAAAAGTCAAGGTTAACATCTCTCCAATGATCTGATCACTTGTGGAATTGGTACTATCTTTATCAGTTTGGTTTATGGTTCATTTTGTTTTACGGCATATCAATCTCTATGGGTTATTTAATGCCAACAAGATTTTTAGAATAGATTCATATGAATAGAATATATATTCCTTGTAGGAAATCAGTTTGTAGATTAAGTTTCATTGACGTATTTTTGTCAAGAATCTGGTTTCATTGAAGTATTCTTTTCAGATATACTGTTTGTAGAGAAATTGATTTTATTGACATTTTTATTTGGTTTATATTTTTTGGCAGAGGCCCACTGTTTTAAGAAATAATATTATGTCATCCACTCTTACTTTCTAGAATAGCTCATACATGTTGTTTATATTATAGCATTTTTGTTTTGAGAGAGCAAAGCCTGAACACTCAGTAGATATATGTTTAATAATGTTTGCTGTTTCACATGCTTGGCATACTGGTTGATCTTTGTTGTTTAGTAAGTACAAGTAGGTTATTCTCATATGGCCAATGCATAAACAGGCCAGTATTACTTCTTCTTTTCAAGATTTTCGGAAAGCCAACTTCCATTCTCCTAGTTTGGGCTGAATTGCAAAGAGTTATCCTTCATTAACTGTTGCCATTCCTTTGGAATATATTTGTTAATGACCTCCTTAAAGCTAGTGTATGGGATTTGGGTCCTTGAGTCTACATCTATATCTAAAGCTGATTTGGCTGTTAGGTGTGCTTATTGTTACCTTCAACTCTGATGTGGCTAGGAATCCAACACAGTTTGATGTCTTTATATTTGCAAATAGTGTTCATTTTGCATAATACAATAGTTTGATAATGAGTGAATTGTTGGATGTTTTTTTCCTTCAAAGCCATTAGTAAGTCTGAAAAAAAAATAATTAAGAATTTTTTTTTGTTTGCTCTTCATGATGACATTGAAAGTGAAAATAGAGCTTCCCTTTAGGAGGAACTTTTTTTTTGTAATATTCTGGCTCACTGCAGCACATCCTGTTTTGTCCTCATACTTTGACCTGTCTGTATAAATGTGAGTTTGGTTAGGGTAGTTTTTCAATTGTCCATGGTGGAATACTGGTTGCAATTGTTTCTTGGAACTTTTCAGCAATGGATTTCATCTTGAGTCCATAGGGTTGTATAGAATTATCTTTTTGTTGGAATAGATTGATGTAATTGGGTTTAATGGTACTGCTGTAAGCTGGGTTAGTTTTAAATATTTTAGATAGGGAATGAATGTTAATTTTTTATCATAGATAATGGATAGGAACTTGTGTTGTTCCACTACTGTGATTTCTGCTCTGTCCATTTTTAAACTGGGGTTATTGTGTAATTTTTTTAAATTTCAAAAATATAAGCATTTGGTTTTCATTTTGTAAAAGGTAAAACCATTTTCAGTGGCCTATTTGTGTATTTTATTGTGGCATTGTTGGGGTTGTCTTTCTGTGGTATGCATATGCCGAGATCTGTACATTATTAGAAAGTCATTGACCTATAGGGAGAATCTCACTCCTGAGTTTAGGGATTTAACTATGGAGTTAATTTTTATACAAGATAAGGTCACCAAAAGAATGCTTCCTTGTGGAACTCCTTCTTGATTTTGCAGTTCCAATAGCTTAGTTCCTATATGGACTTGAAATCTTTGATCTTAGTTAAAGTTTAGTTTTTGTTTTTCCTCTTTTTGTTTGAGCTTTAGAAATTGTTGTCTACCATTCTTGGCAACTGAATTTTTAGAGATTATTTTGGCTAGTTGTACAGTAATATCCTTTTTGTTGGTTATTTTAGAGTTATTTATTGACAGGTGTTTTACAGTCTTTGTTTGGCATTTGCCTACTCTTTTCTTTATCATATTCCAGATAGATTTTGTTTTTGTAGCAGAATTGAGTCAGTTGACTTACTTTTTTCCACATTCTTTTTTGTTTTCTTTAATTAATTTCCATGCTTTTGTTCAGAGTTGCTTAAATTGCAGCAAATTAGAGGTTGCAGTTCATATGTTGAATTCTCTCAGAGCTGCTTTTCTTAGCCTGATGGCTTCTTTACATTTATCATTGAACCAATGTCTGTTGCATTATTTGGTGCTGAATCTTTTGGTATGCCTAATTTCTAATGGATAGGATTTTTATTGTTATGGTATGAGTTTAGTAGGACAATTGGCAAGTGATCTCTACTGCACGTGCCTTCTAAAATCCATGTAAATTGATGGATCACATAGAGATAAGTCTATTGCTGAGTAGCTGCCAGTAAATGGATTTATGTAAGTTGGTGTTTTATCATTATAATTACATAAATTGTTGCTATTAATTATTCTTTCTAAAGTCCTTCCCTTTTGGTTTCTTTCCTTATAACCCCATATAGTGCTGTGAGAGTTAAAATCCGAGTATCATAAAAGGTGCCTTATGATTTCATGAATTTCAGCTTTATTTATTAGCTCATTGGGTGGGATATATATTGAAATTTTGTTTTTTTTTTTTTTTTTTTTTTTACAAACGCTTTCTTTTGTAATTTGGTTTGTTTTGTTTTACAGCATATCAACCACAATGGGTTATTTAATACCAACAAGATTTTTATTGCTGGTAATATTTATGTTCAAAAATGTATTGCTGGCAATTTTTTTTTTCCAAAAATGTATTACTTATAATATTTTTTTTCAAAAATGTATTGCTTATAATATTTTTTTTCAAAAATGTATTGCTTATAATATTTTTTTTTCAAAAATGTATTGCCAGAAAATATTTTGCTTTTTCAAAACTATATTGCTGGTAATAATTTTTACAAACATGTATTGCTGGCACCAAAACTTATTTTTACACTTTCATAGTGTTTTGACCCCCAGTTTGGGGTCAACTATTAGCTGGGACCTTAACAGGTGCTACCACCCCAGGTTAGGGTGGATCTGGGAACACCAGCAATTAAGAGGTGGTTACAGGCTCCTCAAAACCTCCTGATCAGAGGCCTTGCTGTTGAATATAGTTTATCATCTTACCCAGGATGTGGATATAGTTTATCATTATAACCAGGATGTTTCTTTTGTGGATTTGCTTTGATGCTTCAGATCATTGTCCTGTTAGAAGATCCAGCCCTGATCTAAACCCAACTCTTGAACTGAAGATAGGACAATTTTGTTCAAAATTGTTTGGTATCTTGCAGAGTCCATTGTGCCATGAATGCATATTATTTTGCCTGTTCCAGCTGCAGCAAAGCACCCACAAATCATAATGCTGTCACTGCCATGATTAATGGTTGGTATCAAATTCTCCTCTTCAAAAGCCATATTAGGAGCTCACCAGATATACAACCTCTTGTTCCTTCCAAAAAGCTCTGGTTTGATTTGGTTTGGTTTACAGCATATCAACCTCAATGAGTTATTTAATGCTGACAAAATTTTTATTGCTGGTAATATTTTATTTTGTCTAAAACCTATTTCTGGTAATAATCTTTTTCTTCAAAAATGTATTGCTGGTAATATTTTTTTCCAAAAATGTATTGCTGGTAATAGATTTTCTTAAAGAAATTATTGTTGATAATAATTTTTTTTGCAAATATTTCTGGTATTAAAACCTATTTTTACACTTTCATAGTGTTTTTACCCCAGTTTCAGGGTTAACTATTTGCCCATAGCTGGGACCCTAACAGGTGCTACCGCCCCAGGTCAGGGTGGACCTGGGAATATCAGCAATTAAGGCCTTGCTGTTGGACGTAGTTTATCGTCATACCCAAGACGTATCTAGTTTGGTCTCATCTGACAATAAAACCTTTTGCCAGAATGTTTCTAGTTTATTAATATGAGCTTTGGCATAATTTGGCATGCCTGTGCTGTTTTATAAGCAGTGGTTAGACATTCCTTTTTGCAGATGGCCACTTCTTGATTGTGATGCTGTCATACCAGACGCCTTCCCTTTATAAATAATTTGTTGCACTGTAAAGTACACTCCAAATCATTTTGATAGCTCTTTGTAGCCTTCTCCATCATTATAGGTTTCAACAATGTGATTTTTTAAAGCTTTGGGAAGTTCTTTTGATCTTTGCATATGTACTTGCATTCGCTTACTTTTGCACAGCGCTATATATTTAAAAATTAGGAGATCTGCCAATCATGCTACCTTGGTTTCAACCTTTTGGTATCTTCAAGTGATCCAGGTTAAATAATTTCCTAACACTTTATATTTAAAAATAAATAAATGCACAGACTGTAGTGTAATAAAAGGAGAGGAAAACGCAAGGGTATTGAAACTCTATTGGAGTGTGGTTTTATGAAATGTACATACTTTCACTCTGGTTCATACAAACTCATACAGAACTTTTTTGTGTGTATGCATCGTGCCATTATTTTTGATCTCTCATTCAGAAGGTTTTTTCTGGTCTGGAAATGTTATTATTGTTATATATATATATATATATATATATATATATATATATATATCTATATATATATATATATATATATTAGATGGAACAAAAGTATGTAGCATTTGTAAGTGAATTTCAAAGAACATAGATATTTGTCAATAGATTTATTCAACCACATTTTATTCCACTAACTTTCACCATCTTTGAGTTGGCTTCATGATTCGATTCTCCAGGAATTTGGCATCTTTCTGAGCTAAGTGGCTTTTATAGGCTTCCAGGGAATTGAAATTCTTTCCATTAAGAGAATTTTGCAAGGATTGAAATAAATGGTAATCCAAAGGTGAGGTGAATAGATGAATGTAGTAGGACATCCCAGTTGATCTGTACCAATTTCTACTCAGTATGTAAAGAAAAGTGAGGTCTGGTATTGTCTAATGGAAGATGACATCCCAATTGACCAATATCAGGCACTTTTCTTCCATTGCTGCCTTTAATCAGCCCAACTGGGAAGAGTACTTGTTTAAATTCAACATTCAATTTGCAAAAGGAGTTTGTAATACACAATACCCTCCAAATACCACTGGATACACAGCATAACCTTCTCTGGATGCAGACCAGCATTTTTTTCAGGGCCTTTTTTACTCCACATTGTAAGCAAATTCATTTATCATTTGTGATCATTCTTTTCAAAATGGGTTGCTTTTTTGTTATATTTGAGGGAAGTATTACAAATGGAAATGTGGCACATTAAACATTTTTCCATTAAATTGTGATGCACTCAAACATCATAGCAATTCATGTATCAAATGTTTTTTTTTTTGCATGCCTTACAATACTCAAATGTGGAGTATTTCTGCAATGTTCCATGTCAAATGATCTGGATTATTCTTAATCTGTATTTTGATTTGGTCATCATCAATGACTGCAGGCTTGCTGGAACATTCTCAATCTCCCAGATCAAAATCCCCCTTTTGAGTCTAGCAAACCATTTACAAACAATACTCTAAGATAGGGCACATATCTTTTTGTTGCTTCCACAGCTTCTATTTTTTTCATTGACAGACATAAAGAAGCAGCAAATGAGGAATTTTCTATTTTCACTTTTAACAAACATTTAAAATTTACATATGAATCATATAGAAGATGTTTTGAAATATCAGCTTTCAGCACATGTGTATATATCAAATTTTGGTCATATGTGAAATGAAATAACCTGTTCAAATGCCATCTATTGAAAAATGCTGCAAATTTTTATTCCAACCCAATATATATGTGTGTGTGTTTTTTTTTTTATGTTCAGGGAGTGCATTTATAATTTATAAGCAGTTAATTAAATATAATTTGTCAAACAAGATGGTGCCAAAAGGTTTCAATACCAACCAGAAACAATATCAAGTTGATACCTCTGAATTGATTGTAGTGATAATTTTTAATGACTTTTTACTGTTGAAACATTTGTATCCCTCTTGGTCCATGCACTGGTGACACTCATGTTCATCATGGTTGACATAATTCAAAATCCAAAAGTCAGCAGGAAAGGGAATGTTTTTTTTTTTTGTGGGGGGGTATTGAAGGTATTTCGATGACTATCTTCATTATAACTTGCTGTGAGAGTTTAAAGAAGGAATTGAAAAAAAATAGTGAGAGAAGCTGAAGAAAGTAGTTCCATTTTTGCAGAACAATATACCTGTCAACAAGGATTGGTGTAAAGCCCATCTCTCTTACTCACCAGATTTGCTCTATCTGATTATTTCTTTAAAGAGAGTTTGGAAGTGACACATTTTCCCATGATTCAGTGGTGACAACAGTAACAAATTATTATGTGGAACAACATGTACCTTTCATGGTTCTTGATTATCTCCTTGGTCAAATGGAGAACATACTACTTTATACATCTTGTAACAACTACTGCAAAAAATGCCATATGTCATCACATCTGTGCAAGAGGATGTAGGACCCTAGTGGGACTAAAAAGCCATATATTTGAGGATGGATCAAGCAAGCATTCAAACTTAAGTCACAGCAATCTATATATATGTCCAAACAAGTTTTAGTAAATAACACTGAAAGGTCTGTGTATTCAACATTTTATATTGTCTTTCCAATATCCAACTGGGGCCTTTTACATCAGGATTAAAATTATTACCAAACTCTCCACAATACACTAGCCTAGTGGATTAAAGCATTGATTGTGAATTTGGTGAACATTGTAATTGTGAATTCAATCCCTGTGCTGCGCAGTGTGTACTTTGCTTCAATGGAAACAGTGAACACAATAACTGACCTGAACTAAACAAGATATCCCTAGACATGGGCAGTGGAATAAGGAACAGTCTACCCCCATAGAATAAATATAGGGTTCAGTTTTGAATTACCTGTAGGTTACCCAGATCATTATACACCTGATGAAGGCTAAAGATAGGGACAACAGTTTGAAAATAAATAAATAATCTCATCCCAGAAATTCAGACAGAAATGGGCCAAATTTTTCTTTTTATACTTTCAAGTACTTCCAACTTTCATGGTCATTGTAAACTATAGCGAGTGATCAATATATTAAGCAAGACGTATTTGAGTAGATACCATTGTTTTTAGATTGCTGGAATTAGAATTAAAATCTGTTGTAGGTGAAGTTATTGAGAAGTTATACCCACTCTTTATTTATAAATGCTTGATACATCAATTTTTCTTAGATCAAAAACTCCTGATAAACATCAAACTTGATTTAGATCTGTGGTATGAATCACATACATTTATTTTATACTAGCTTAAAAGCTGCACTCCATGCAAAGTTTTTAGCTAACTCCTGCAGAGGGCTAATTGGGCCTCTGGTCCGAAACTAAAAGGACCTCTGGTCCAGCTTAGAAAACAGCAATGATAATTTTAAATAAATAACTTTAAATTCCTTGATTCACTCCATAGAACTTCAAGACCTCACTTTAATTCTGATTTTGGCCTATAAGTCCAATTCTAGCCAAAAGACTAAAATTTAGGCTGAAACTGAATTCATCCAAAATTCTAATTCGGGACAAAAATTGAGTACTTCAAATCACAAAATCCATGGAACCTCACATCACAAGACCTCTCAACTTTGATTCTTTGGAATTTTGAAGAAAAATGGATTTCCTCAATTCACAAAGTTTTGGAGATATTTTAAACTGAATTTAAAACAAAAATTCTTAAATTCACAAACTTTGTGTTACTTTAAACTCAATATAAATTAAAAACTTTTAAATTTCTTTCATTCATTTTAAAATTTGAATTTTTAACTGTTCTCTCCTGATCTAGATACAAATCTCAATGCTGGATGCTCAAGAACCATATGAAGGGCAGATTTTGAATCCTGGGATCATTCAGATTCCAGAATGGTATAATATGACTATGTAGAGTAAGTGTGGTCTGAGTTTGATGGGTTTCAAACTCATGGAAGGACACAGAATTTGCTGTTTATTTAGAAGATAGATAGATATCATGCTGTTCTTCCTTGTCAAATTACTTAATTCAGTAGAGAATATTAATCATATAGATGAAGATTCAGCTCATAATTACATATCAGGTTATGCATTCTAAAATTAATTTTGAATAAAAATACTGTAATATGGAAAATGATCTAGATGAAAATCCAGAAATATACTTACTAGCAAAAAGATTAAGAGAGAAAAAGATGATAAGCACCCATAAGTTACTGCATCAAAAATATTCTGAAGTTCTAAAAATAATGCATCAAATGTAGTCATATTGATTGTATCAATTTAGTTAGAAACTGTAGTATTAGGTTTTTATTTCTATTGGTAATATTACGGGTTGCTATTTGAAAAGACCTGTATGTTTATTTTTATTTCTAATGAAAATAATTCATGCTTAGCTCAGGTCTTCTTTTACTTTTGTCATATTTAATTAGTAACTGCCACTGGTGAAAAGTGATATCTCTTATTAATCCATTATTTTACATGTAACTGCAGAATAAAGGTGAAAACCTAATTATTTACACAGATCTGAAGAAGTCTTTCATGTTTATGAGAACAGTGCAAATGAGAATTGCATTGTGAAAGAACTGAACATTGAAGTCTTGAATTAATACCAAAATATATGAGGTTATCAAATGGGATTTCTTTTTAGAATCAGCAAGAATATAAATGACTTTGGGGAACATGAAACACATGCCTAGGTTCTTTGAAATGAAAAATACAAAGAGTTCCTCAAAAAAGTGTTGAGGGACAAGATGGGTCATTAAAAACTATCAGTGGACATTTTGTAGCCCTCTCAGATTTGGAAACCATTACAATTCTTCAGCATTTTTTAACCAATATCTCAGTAAAAACATGGCTTTTGGATTCACTGGTTTCAGATGAAAAGAAAAAAATTGTAAAAAATAAAAGGTAATATTTTCATTATTTTGTAATGGAACCCATTGTCATTGACAGGATGTCGCCTCACTGAAGTGGACCCATCAGGAACTAAATTCCTTTCTTCAGAAATTTCCCATCAAATTCTTTGAATGTTTTTGTGTATATGTACATTTTGTGTATAGAATAATTTTCTTTTTTCATGCAAACTATTTTTTACTGGCTTGTGCTCTTAATGAAACATACTCTGGTTCAGAAGTTTTGTGATTAGAGGAAAAAATAGAAATTGAACAAAAACTGCTGAAAAATTTTCTCTCTCTCTCTGTATATATATATATATATATATATATATATATATATATATATAATCACATGCCCCTTCTCTGAAAACAAAAAGTAAATACAAGAATAAAGTAAAAGGAAATGGAAGTTGAAAAATGGCAAATTCTCTTTTTATGCACTTTTTGTGGAAGAATTCATCTTTGATTCACCATATCCTGTTTGCTTTTTTGTTTATCATTTCTTTGTATGAAGTTTGCTTCCTTCCAGCCCATTGGGAAATAATCCAGACCTTTCAAGAGTTAGACAAAAGTATAACTTCTTGGATCAATCATTAAGGACAAAAGATCTTTTCTAATCAGTTAAAGAAATAAGAATCAAAATTTCACATACAGAATATATATATATATATATATATATATATATATATATATATTGCCCTTATCCATCATTAGATTTTACCAAATTAAAACTTGTGTGTTAGATATTGGTTTAAAACAAAAAAAATTTTGTTATGTGATGAAACATTTTTTAAAGTTAGTAATTCTTTAACACTTTCAATGAGTTTGCAACAAAGGTAATATTACCAAAATGAGAAGCACATAAAATTATTAATATATACAGGGTGTATCAAAAATGCATTTACAAACTTTGTGGGTGGGTTCCTCATATCAAAACAAGAACAAAAGTCCATATGAACATACATCTGCAAATTTTTCATTTTTGAGTTAAATTTAAAGAAAGTTTATGGTAGTTGGTACTGTGTTATCATGTAGACTAGGTTACATTTATCATTTGTGTACATTTGTGGCTAGTTTGTCTTCAATGTTTAACATGTGTAGTAGTGAGTTAACTGAGAAGTGTTCTGTTTAACAGTATACAGGATATTTATATCATGAGCAGGCAGATATGATTTTTACATACGGCCTTGTAAATGATAATGGACATGAGGCTGGATGGCTGTATCAGATTGAGTTTTCAGGACAAAGGTAGTCAAGTCATCCAAACTCTGATGCTGTTTATTGTTGCATTGCTGAGACAGGAGCTGTGGCACCACAAACTATAGATCAAGGAAGACAGATTCTCTTATATGCCTGAACATGAAGAACACATTCTACAGGCTGTGCAAGACAATACAGGTATCAGCACACGTCAAGTGGCCCTAGCATGTCAATACCTCTCATAGTACCACATGGAGGGTACTTCAAGAGCAGCTCCTTAATTCATATCATTTGCAACATGTGTGGGGACATTTGCCCGCTGATCACTCACCACAATAGAACTTTTACTGATGGTTTATTGCACAAACTGCTGATCCCTTGTTTGTGTCTTCAATCTTACTTATGGATGAGATGGAATAACACAAACAACATTTGTGGGCAGATTGGAATCCCCATGGTACAATACAGGCTAGATACCAGGATCAGTTTACAATTAATGTGTGGGCTGGAATTGGAGGTGAATGCATGCTAGGTCCATATGTTCTCTCAGCACATCTTACAGGAATTATTTACAGGGACTTTATTTCAGACACACTTCCAGACCTGCTAGATGATGTACCCCTGCTAATACAAAGACATATGTAGTTACACATATAATAAGGCTCCAACACATTTTAGTGACATTGTTCACAATGAACTGGCTGACATTTACCATGAAAGATGGATAAGTAGAGGAGGATTGATTCCATGGCCTGCATATTCCTCTGACCTCGATCTGTTGGATTTTTATCTGTGGGGGCCTACCTAAAACAATTGGATTAAGCAGCAGACATTAATAATGCAGAGATGCTTCTTCAGTGTGTCATTGGGGGCCTTCAAAACCATTTGATACCATGTGAGAGTATTTGAAAGAGTTCACCAGTAAATGATCAGATGAGTGCATGTATGTGTAGAAGCAAACAGAGGACATTTTGAACATTTGTTATGAATTACTGAGTTGAGGTACAATGATGGCTTTTTCGACATATATTTATATGGGCATTTTACCTTGTTTTGGTGTCAGGAACCCACCCCAAAAGTTTGTAAAAGTATTTTGACACACCCTCTCTCTCTCTCTCTCTATATATATATATATATATATATATATATATATATATATATATATATATATATAATTAAAATGAAAGGTGGTCCATGTATGCTTCTTATAATATATACATTTATTAGGCCAGTTAACAAAATTTGAAGGATAAAAAGCCAACAAAATGAATTCAATATTGTCAATAAAATTTATACTTATTATATCTTAACTTTTTGATGGAATTGAAGCATGAAGAAATAGATATTAATGGTGGAATTTTTGACACTCCTGTGTTTCAATGATATGAGGAATAAACAAAGTGGGACTTACTCTTCTGAGGAATGTTGTTGGTTAGAAGTCTCCCTTTATATTGTATATATTTGCTTTTTTGCAACAAATGCAAAAAAGGAAATTATGTTTGAGAAACGGGAACAGAATTCCATCTTTGGTTCCATAACCATAACAAAACCATAAGAACAATAACAATTTCCCTGTTGCTGTATACTTCAACAAAACATTTCATAGCGTCAGTGACATCAGATATGGCTCATTGAAACTCATCTTGAGCACTCCCACTGGGTATCTCTTAAACATGTACCTACCAAATGGGGTGATGACTGTTGTCAGTTCCCTTGAATTTTTTTTTAGCTTCATCTGCCAATTATCCAACTTGACAACCACTATGCACCATGTAGTCTTGAAACCACATACTTGAATGTAGGGATCACAAGAATATAGTTACAGTATAGCTTTGTTTAGGTCTTTCAGTCTAGAGTTGACTGTTACATTGCCTTTGGTATCACAAACGAATGAGTTAACCCATGAAGTTGGTCTTGTCACTGAGGTTATGATGCCCACTTTCATAAATTAACTCAATTTTTTTAAGGACAATGTTTTTTTTAAGCATATTATTAACCCATTAATGCTCAACATCTCATTTTTAGAGACAGTAGGCATTAATACCAGATATAGACCAAATAGCATATTTTTGACAAAACTACAGTTAAATCCAGATTTTTATAAATCTATAATTAATGCCAGATTTTCATTTCAGTTTTTATAATACAAGTGGGTAATAATAGCTTGAGTTTCTCAAGCACAAAGCTCATGATTTTAACCTGAAGTTTATCACAGAAGCTATAAATATTTTAATTGCTTGAATACTTCATATGAAAAGTAACAGAATTTGAGGTTAAATGTTGTCTGAACAAATTAAGAGTAAAAGTGGATACTTTTAACACTAAAATAAACTTGTTTCACTGATGTGTTCATAATCTTTATTTTAAAACCTAAATATTGGTAACTTATTGACAAATATTTGTATCTATATTTTGAAAAAATTCCTTGTGAGGCATGGTGTTGTGGATGGTATATATTATGAAAGCAGGAGTAACAGAAACCATAATCATTCCCATTGCTTTTGCAATTTATTTTTGTTTTATTTATCTGATATAAATAAGCAAACAATAGAATGAAAATGAAATAATGGCAGAAAGAGAATAGAGAGAGGAAGAAAACAAAATAAAAAGAGGTTGTGCTGTTCTGTCTTGTATTGTTGCCATCAAGGCATCATAAGAGGATTGTTCTTTGGCTAAATCTGACTTAAGAATTGAAATCCTAATTACAGTGACATCTGAAGTAGACAGAGATAAAACTGATGGAAGGGCTTATGGCCACAATGATTGATGCAGCAAGAGTGCAATATCATAAATTTCAGGGATTGACAAAGAGAAATACACAAATGAATATTGAACATTATGCATGCACACACACATACACACTAGTTATTACATCTGTCTGTATCTCTCTCTCTCATATATATATATATATATATATATCGGAAGGGTTTCACTGGTAGAAGATGGATACTCTAGAATTGAGAAAACAAAAAAGGAAAAAAGACAGACAAATTAAATAAAAGTAGTAGGAAAAGTACACAGGGTAAAGTGATAAAGAATGTATAGAAAACTGCAAAGAGAAAGGATCGAATTGGATAGAAAAATAGAAAAAGAATTATAGAGGAATAAAAACATGCAGACAAAAGAAAAGGTAAAGAGAAGCAGTCAGAAGGGAATAAGAAGTAACAAAAAAGATATTGGAGATAGTATGCATAGCTAACTATAAAAAAGAGATAATGTTAATGTTTCTATTTGTGTATACGTACCTCCAATAAACACAATCTTATTTCTATTGTCTATCGAGTCAATATATATTAGGGATTTACTTTGCTGATTACTCCCACTGTATCATTAAAATGTCAACCTGTGTCTATTTTATCTTAAAAAAATCTTCAAAGTGTTAAACTTAAAGATTTCTTTTTGTTACAACTTCAATCATAACAATATTTCATTTTTAGCCTAGGCCATATACATTAATCTTTATTAAAAGCAAATGAAATTTATTTCATTTAGGATGAAATTCTTTGGTCCCAGAAAAAATGGTGCAAAGACATTTTGGCATTATTTCTTAAACATTTCTAAAACAAAATAGTTTTTATTTTAAATAATTTATTTAAATAAATCTGACATCCCTTTAACCAGTTTAGTGCAGGGTAATACAGTGCTTGAAGCGGCTTAGCAGATACACCCAGTAACATATGTTAATTAAAAATGAGGAAAAGGGAAAACATATTTTAAAAATTCAAATGGAAACATAAAAAAGGATACAAAAAATTTTAACAGAATAAAGAATATAACATCTGGCCATCTTAATGCGGATTTGGCGCAAATGTAAACAGAATTCAGTAATTAGCTCACCTGAATCTTTCACATTTCTTCAATTCTCTAGTGCGATGGAAAGATTTTATTTTGTAGGCTTTAAATCCTAAACAGTAATAGAGATATGAACATCAGAATCCCCTATGCTGCTAGAAATATAAAGTGAGAATTGAAAAAAAAATCCATACAAGTTTGAGAAATGTATGAGAAATAAAAGTATAAGAAGAAAAAGTGAATTATGCACAAAATAAACCTCCATTAATAAACATCAGACAAATATAAGGGGGTGCAGAAAAGTTATTGTCCCAAAACACTTCTTAAAATATGACCAAATGACTAAACATATTTCTTTTGTCTGAGATCAGTTCATTCTCCACAATATTTCACAATAAAATTTTATATTAAAATTCAGACTAGGTTGACATCTCAGTCCCACTCTTTTACTGACAAAACAGTTAAATATAACTGCCTCTTCTACTCCAACAGCTTCTTCTCTCACACTTCCCGAGTGTGGAACTCCCTTCCTTTTACTTGCTTCCCTTATAACTATAATATTCTTTTTATCCTTTTCTCAATGTCCCCCCCCCCCACCTATACCCAGTCTTTTCCCTTACTTACACTCTCTGTAGCTCCTTGCATACTAGTGGCATTCCCACCTTGCTTGGGATGAATTGCTTAAGAAAAAAAACCCAAAAAACACACTATATCAGGTTAAAGACTCATTGATGCCCACCCTCATGTTTGAACATGTGCAGATTACACACACACACACACATACATATCTACATTAATATTTCAATACAACATTTCTATAGTTGTATACACAAAAAATACCCAAGTTTGAATGTAAATCTTTATACATACAAATTCACACCTACACCATTATTTGAAAAGGGGTTCATTATGGTTATATACACATTAATATCAAAATATGTAGGTAGAAGGACCAATTCTTAATTTCATTTCAGGTTTTAGCGAATTGCGTCTTTTTTCTGTTTTCAATATAGATTTGTTTTTGCTTCAATATTTGGTGAAAAAGTGTAAAATGTTATTAAAACAAGAAATTGAAAGGAAAATGAAAATTTTTACTAGCTGGAATATCCAGCCATAAGTTGCTCCAGCTTGATTGGGTTTCATACTTCATACTTCAGCCCTTAATCTAACTTGATGAGTTTCTGAGACAAATTTTGGTTAAAAGCAGGGTGGGGGATACAAAAATTAGTATAGGAAATGTTAGAACCTTTTTTTGAAGTAAAAAACACATTGATTTAGGAATTCTTGCAAAAATCAAATTGTTGGATTTAATTAAATTTTCAAGTGTTATTCACAAATGAATGAATTTATGTTGAAATTTGTTTTTTTTTTTGTTTTTTTAGAAAATCTTATAAAAATATTTGTTTTTAAATAAAAAAATATTTTATCTTGTAAAAAATCTTGTAAAAATATTTTTTTAAATAAAAAAAATATTTTTACAAGATTTTTTTTTTACATCTGTTATCCTGCACTTATTTAATTTTATGAAATTCCACCCACTTCATATTTAAAAGCAGGACTCTATGGAGAATATAAATTATTTTATTTTTTTTGTAAAACAGAAACACCATTTACCAAAATTTTGCTCTGAAACATAAAAAAAAAAATCAATAAAACTATCATATTATTTAATTAGAAAAGTTATTAATTGCTTTCATTAATAAGATATATCAAGGACACTACTGTCTTAAGAAAAAATATTTTGATAAATAATGAATTTTTACAAGAATTGTTTTCATTTTTTAAATTCTAATTAGAATGATCAAAGTTTTAAATTTTGTATTAATTTCACTCTTTTAGATGATATTATTTTTAATTAAAAAATATATTTACTAACCATAAATGGAAAAGCTTAATACAAATCATCAAACAAACAATATATTTAAAAGAATTTTGAACTTTTTGAATGTACATAAATGTGCCAATTTTTGTAAATATAGTTGATCATACATGTCACTATCAGAAAATAAGAGTGATAACTATAGTAAATTTAAAGCTAAAATATCTAAAATTAAATAAAACTTTAGATTAAAGAGAATATATTCTTAAATTTTTAAGATTACTTACTACTTAAAAATTATATATAAAAGGCACTCACAATATACTGTTCAATTATTTTTTACAGATAAAGCTCTGGTAGAACAACATTAGATAAATATTAATCTGTCATCAAGCTGTCAACACCCGAACAGCTTAAATGAGCAGATCCTGGTGCGTTAAAAATGCATTTCTGTGATATTTTAAACTTAAAATAAATAATATTTGTTTCATATCAGATTAATTATATTTTAAATCAGCTAATTTTCTTCAAATAAATTTTCAGAAAAGTATATTTTATTTTTGAAAGATTTTATTTTAATAAAGCAAATTACACTGAGATGAAAAATGACTGACAAAAAAAAGGGTGCTAATCAGCTATAAAAAAAAATTCCTTCCAGTCAATTTAAATTAGTTTTTGAAATATAGCAAAGTATTTTGCTTATTGAAAATATTAAATTTAATCTATTAGCTTGAAATTAAAACTAAAATAAAAACTTCAAGAAAGATTTTTCATTTTTTAGAATTCATTTTAAACTGTAGGTATCATGTTTTCTGTGGTGAATGAAAATTTGGGTTATTTATATTCAAATGTTGACCAATTCAGTGGAAAATAAGCAACCTTACTTTTGGTTTTATTATACACAAATAGATTTTTTTAGGAAAAAGTTACATAAACAAATAATTTTAAACCTTAGGTATGACATTTTTGTGGAGGTACTTAGTTTTATGGCACTTGAGCTCTTATAACATGGCTATGTAGATTTAAATATAATCTTAAATACAAATCTTTAATATTCTGTTCCAAGACTTCAGTGATATCACAATTTGAAGTATTTTAGCCACCAGCATAATTGAAAAAGGCTGATGATGTGACCAATGGCTATAATAAAAATTGCGTAGTAAAAGATAATGTTTATTAAAAGGTAATGTGGGTGAGGCATGGTGATATAATGGATAGCGGCTCACACTGAGGAATCAGAGAGCCGAGTTCAGATTCCACTCGAATCCATTACATTCACTTATGTGTTAATACCCTTGGGAAAGGTATGAATCCACTTCTTTTCCCTCTAGTTATGGGTAAATAGCAGGACAGACTGGATTCTATAGCCTTGGATGGCAACTGGTCTACTGCAGAAAGAAATGACAACCTAGTGCGGGAAAAAAATCTACCTAATCAGTCATGTATCGAAAGATACATGATCGCCTAAGCGTGTTTCATGCATGGCATATAACTGAATGTGGGTAAATGAATGGTAAGATGGAAAACTTATTAGCTACCCATTTAGCTCTTCAGACAATGTTTTTATTAATGGAATTAATTTTCTAAAATTTTGACATCTCCTTTTCACTATTTTCTCATCACTTTTTCTCTTATTTTTTATCATTCAAACACTTCATTTCCCTTTCATAGCTGTTTAATTCTTTTTTAATTTACTCTAATCTCCCTTTCTCTACTTCTATCTTTGCTTAATTCATTCTCCTTACATTCAGGATTAATATTGATAAATTAAATTTTAAAAGCTTTGTTTTGCACCTCATCCCTGTCTTTGAAATTATTTGGACACTTTATCTCAGCCACAGAAGAAAAAAAACAAATATTTTTTATAAACCGATAGCCTTGACAGGTTACCATTCTTTTGTTCACAGAAAATAGCTAAAACTAAATGATTCCATTGGTACAAACATTTACTCAAGTCGGTAAATGACAGCACTTTGATGTTAAGTCAACTGACATTTCTTTTTGGGGAATGAAAAGAGAGCTTGTTTTCTAGGTGATAAAAAGTAAGCAAACCTGAATCTAGACTATTTTTCTCTCTACTTAAGAAAAATTCTTGGCCTGATCAAGTAAAGGTTCCAAAATAAAATTTGATGTTTTGTCAGGTTCCAGGAAACAGGTTAGAACTTTTCAGCACTACCTTGTACAGGTTTGATTTTTTTCTCCACATTGTGGTAAATTACAATTAAATATACACCAACATATTTTATAAGTAAAGACAGATACAAAAATATGTTCCTCTTTTTCTTACAGGCATGCTTATGAGAATTAAAAAGTTTAATTTTGCTCATTCACACAAATATTCAGATTCAACAGTTTTTTTTTGTTGTTTTTTTTTTTTTTTTGCTTAACAGTAAGGTTCATCTTGTACAAGGCCTGGAGGCCACTTGAATAGAGGGCTATGTTAAGGGGTAGTTTGTATGGAAAGGAGAGGAAGATAATGGTTAACTCTAGACTTGAACATGTTAAGATTATAGTGATTGGGGAAACATCTTCTTTGGAGTACGTTCCATGGGGCAGTAGTTCATGGGAAGAAGCTGTTTGGTTGGAACTTCTTGCTGATGGAATACAAAGAGAATGTGGTTAGTTTGCTATTATGTAAGTGGCATGGCAGGTCCTAACCATAAATGTTAGACCTAGCAGAACCAAGGAATGTATTTCGTCTGAACACTTTCCATGGTAGTAGCATTGAGAGACTTGCCACATCTTGCCTGTGAGAAATAGGATGGAGGTTGGAAATTAATTCCTCTCCAAAAAGGATTCAAAGACCATTTTGGTTAATAGTACTCAAAATACTTATTCTGCCACACATTTAACTACACTAACAGGTTTCAACCCACAAGTAGTCAAAGCCTTTCATAGTTGTTTGTTATTAAAAGCCTAATGAGCTGGCATCATCATTTTTGATATTTTGATATTTGAAGTTCATATATAAACACACATGAATTGATTATAGAAGTAGTATAAAATAAAACAAAGGTTCAGTGCTAAATGAAACATGTCTATATACATCGTTAAATAATTACTTCAGTCATCATGGAAATAGAATAGCAATATAAGTGTCAGGCAGAAAAATCAAAATTAAATATGAAATTGAAAGAATTAAATAAAGGAAATGAAAATTAGTAAGAAAGAATCAAATGAATGAAATTTGAAAGAGTTGCCATGTCAATTGGAAAGAAGATAAAAATATCATGGGAGATGGTAGGAAACAAGTTTAAAAATTGAGTTGAGATTAAAGTACTAGAGAATAATAATGAGTAGAGTCAGGATTATAGAAGGAAGAAAAAAAATTGATGAAAGAAGTATTTAGCTAAGAATAATGTGGGATAAGAGAAAATTACTGATTAGCACAGCATCCAAATGACAAGAAATAGATTATGCATTAATCAATATTTATATTTTTCTTTTTGCCAAATATTTTTGAATGATGAGAGATGTCTGGAATAATCAAACATTCACAGCCAAGAAAGATTTTCTATCATGCAACCATTATGGTAAATATAATATTTATATTAAAACATTTTTATACAACTTCATTCTTTGTATGTTTATTGAATAATATTCAACTAAAAGGAACAATAACTGAAATTATTGACTAAATAATTCCCAGTGTTAAATCTTTAGTTTTTCAATGTGTTCATATTTGGTTTATTGTAACTTATAAATTGCAAAAAAAAAAAGAAAAAAAAAAGATAAAAAAGAAGTGTAAGATTAGGCAATATATTCTTTCCATAATCTCAACCCAAGCAACATTAGTGTGGGCTGCTATAGCCAATATTAATTATGACATAAGCCAAGAAATCTTAGAGTAAAACCAGTAATTCTTCATCTGCAAAAGGTCAGATACTATATTTGATTTTGTTAAAACACATAAGAGAAAAAAGACAGCAAAAGAGGACATTTCATAAAGATAAGAGATCTTCAGAGAGGTTTAAGCTTTTTATTTTTATTTTTTTTTCATCTTGGAATGGTTTTGGTAAAATATCATGTCAATGTTCATTTGTAAAAATGCACATTGATCAGACAGTACTTTTCTTGAATCACGTGGCACTAAATTTAATTTTTTTACTTTCTGCTTATTGTTTTTTACTTAATAGCCGTTTTGTGTCTAAAGCATTTTTTTAAAGTCAGTGAAACTTTTCTCTTGATTATTAAGATATTTAGCATCAATATCATTACAGTTTCTTTTCTTCACAGAGCCTTGCGTTTCTGTCTTTCCAAACAAAAAAAAAAGTCATCATACCAGGTTTGATTTAATTTTCCAAACAGCCAAATGTAGAGATCTTACATTTTTGAAGTGAGTTACAGAGTAGGTGAAAAATACTTGACTTGTCAACCAGGAGAGAGAAATATATAATGAAATAGAAGAGTAGAAAAATGAAAGAAGGATAAGTGTAATACAAGGGAAAAACAGAAATGATTCACTAATGGGCAATGTGACTTCATCTTGAACGTTTTAATAAAAATACTAACTTTTACAATGATATAATAATAATGTTCCACAACAGCTCATGAGCTATTTTCATAATATCAGTTGCTCAAACAGTAATTAAAATTGAAGCAATAAATGTAGAATTAATTTGAGAAACAAGTTAATAACAATTCTGACATGCAATCATAATATTAACAATACTATGTTTAGTCTTCATGATGTGGCCAGTCATAGCTCTCCACAACTTTCTATCTTTTTTATGGTTCTTTTTACTATACCCTGTCCTCCTTGTTCTGCTATTCTTTTCATTAGGTAGATTACTATTTCCTTCTGTTTTGCCTTCAGTAAGTCTTATGCCAAATTCTCAAAGCTCTCTTTCCTCATGGGTTTTAGAAATTTCTCCTGTCTCTTTATGACCAAGTTCGTGTTCTTTTTGTTTCCATTTTCCATAAAACTTTCTTTTGAATTCCATTCATGTTATCCTCAGCATCCTTATGTAAAACCATATCTTCATTACCTCAAATCATTTGTGAGGAAACTGTCCTACATTCACTTCCATATAGGAAGAGTGATATTACAAATCAGTACAGCATTTTTTTCTAATGAAATTTTGTCTCTTGATACTATTAGCTTTTGGAAAGTATCTTTCATTATTATTCCAGTGTGTCTTCAGCTTATATAAATAGATGGCATAATGGGGACTGGGAGAGATAGCAAGCAGATGAAAATTACTTTGAGCTACAATGAATAGGTAATTGTGGAGAGCCATAATCATCTGAAGGGACATAGCACATGAAAGAAGTGTGGTTTGATCTATAATTGTATCAAATAACTTTTTAAAAAATTTTTGATAATGATAAGTCTTTTTATGATAGTGGCAATATAAATAATAGAAGCAGTAAAATATTTAGTCACTAAATATTATATCTGAATAAATATATTTAGTTACTAAACAAATACCTAGGGAGTTTATACAAAGAACTAAAAGAGTTTGGATTCTCATTAACATAGTATTTATATTTTTTCATAGCTGAGAGGGTAAGCATTTTAGGAACATGCTTTTCTTTTCAATATACAGTGCACAGTAAATTATTATGCACATTTTATTTGTACTCATAATAGGCATATGTAGATATATCAAAATCTAGTTTATGACTAAAATTGAAGGGAGTACTAATATTATAAAATTATAGCAAAAGAAGTAACTTTAAATTCTTGAAGTTCCTTTGAAAATAGGCATTTCTCTCCAGATTAATGTATAACACAAAATGTCTTGGAACAACAAATTGACAAATTGGCTGTATTGTGTTCATGTAGTCATAAAATATTTGGATGCACTGACAAGTACTAGTTAAAGCTGCTCAGTAGTTTGAGTTATCTGTAAAAAAATGATATGTTCAGGAGATTCTGCATCTGGTTTTCATGAATGAACCAGACACTTGACACAGAAATGATTTTAGTGGGTGTCTAAATCATGAGGATGGGTTAAGTTAGACATGAACTGATTTATAAGCAAAATAATTGATTCATGATATTGAGTTCATATATGAGCAAAAGTGATCTCCTTTTAGTCTGAGAAACAAAGCATACTTAAGTAAAAGGCATTTACCTAAAATAATATCAAGTAATCCTATACACAGAAGAAAGAGAATAATGCTTACAGGAAAGACATGTATAAGGAAGCATTAAAGTTGCAGGTGTAATATTTTAGCAAGTTCCATTTTTTTAAACCTGTTCTTTCTTGTATGTTGTTTTATGTTTTTGACCTCATTGCAAATAAACCAAAGAGGATGTTTGGCTTTAAAATCTATCTAAGATACATTAGAACTAATAGAAATTATAAAGATAACTTGATACAATTTGAAAGAGGTACATCTGCATCTCATTTCCAGTTGGGAAATGAGAATGGATGCCTTATATATTTGTGCATTATTAAGTGTAAACTTTTAACTAGATCTCTTGATTAAACATTGTAAACTTTGACGTTAAAAGCTGATTAGAATATATATATATATATATATATATATATATATATATCAATAAAATGTGTGCATGCATATTAATATATTAATATTTTTAATTAAAATAATTTATTATTAACTTTTGGTTCAATCAAAAAGAAATTTACATCTGCTGATTGCTTAGATTTTTGGGAAGTGACTGGGCCAAGAACATTTCTGCACACCTTACATGGTACTTACATGGATAAATAGCTACAGATATTATCAACAGAAATATTCATAAAGCACTAATTTATTTAAGTACTTGAAATTTTTTTGTGACTTTATCCTATCTTGATTTCATCTCATTTTAAGCATCATAAAATAATAGAAAGGTGTAGAGGAATTATGCAAGCTCCTAATAATTTTAAAAAATTGAAGCCATATTTGAGAATGTTTAGCTATTCCCAATAAGAGAAGATAGGAAGAGAGCAAATAATGAAAGAAAAAGAGAGACAAAGGGACAAAAGTAAACTTTTAGGAACAAATTGTAAAGCAGATAAGGTAAATAAAAAAGTCTGTCTCAGCAAATAAGAAACACAAAAATGGAAGAAGCAGGTGTGTATTTGTATGTTTTTGATATCTGAAGACTGCAAATTTTGCACATTTATTTATACACACACACATATATATATATATATATATATATATATATATATATATATATATAACAGAGCAATGTTTAGTAAGTTTATTTCTTAAACCACTTAATTTGAAAAGTGAATTTAATCTTCACTTGGTGTTCCATTACTATGGTCATATGCCAGATTAAGGCAAATTTAGAAAATATCTATACATCTAAACACATACACCCATAGTTCCATAAATCTATGTATGCATGTGTTTAATGAATACTTCAGATTTCTCTCTGAGTTGGGATTTAAGTTATGCTAAGCTTTGAGTTCATTAATAAACTTAAAATGAGATATTTTTATCTTAAGATAATGAATACTTATACTGAATAATAGAATCACAAAGTATTTCATGGAACAAATCATTTAAAGAGAAAAAATGTCAACATGGTTCCTCATGCCTAATTTCAATTTCAGATATTTTTTTTATATTTATAGATTTGACGTTTTGAGGAAGCAAAAAAATATTTCTTAGCACCAATGAATGAGAAAGATCTTGTAGCTCAACACGAAGTGTGTTGACACAATAGAAAGCAAAATGTCATAATAAACAAAATTGACAATAACAGAAAACTTTCAACAGCTAGGAAAGTTGATTTTGTATTGCAAGAAGTGACAACAACAACAACAAAATGCATTTAGAACCGCAAAATCATCTGGTGTGCTTACAGGTGGTGTATTTGATAACTAACAGTGAAGTTATTGCAGAAGTTATTTTTACCTGATAGCATTAACTAACCTTGTAAGAGAACAAAGAAATAGAGATTATGAATGAAAAAGTGGCTTTCTAGAAGAAAAAGACCTTTCTTTAATAGCTTATGATTGTGTTGAAAGAACAGTTTAAGAAAATGAGAAAAAAATAAGCATGATGTGCAGGGTGGAAGTAATTTCAAAACATGTAAGTAAACATCATTTGACTTAAGTACAAGAAAGTAGGGATATTTTATGAACATTTCAATGTTTTTCATCACATGACCAAAATATTGATATTTTGGGAATTACTTTCTTACTTTTCGATTTTTACAGCATCAGATGTACAAGGAATTTGAAGCAGATTTGATTGTAAAAGGATGTTTCATGAGTTTTATTGGTAGAGAAACAAGAGGGACAGGAGAGGAAACAAGAAAGGGACAGGAGAGAGAGAGAGAGAAAGAGAGAGAGAGAGAAAGAGAGAGAGAGAGAGAAAGGGACAGGAGAGAGAGAGAGAAAGGGACAGGAGAGAAAGAGAAAGGGACAGGAGAGTGACAGAGAAAGGGACAGGAGAGAGAGAGAGAGTAGGGGAAAGAAGCAGGAGACAGAGAATGAGATGAACGAATTAATTTAGTACTGGGGATAAGATATTGTGCATCAATAGTGTAAAGCATTCAACTATCTATAGCATTTAGTTCCTCTTAGTAGGGAATCTTTTTCCTGCCAGATATAGATGTGATTGATTGAAGTACTAAGTCATAGAAAGGAGGGTGTAAATGAGCTGAATCTTGTGTTCTTTTAGTCACTTACAATGTTTGGTCAGTCTGTCTCCTATCCTTCATCCCTTTCTCTCTACCATGGATTACAACTTCTTTTTCCTCATCTTCTCTATTTACACATTACAATACACATCAGTACGTCCAACATGTCAAGATAAGTGCAGTGATTGCCACTTGAAATTGTATGGAGAAGTATGGATTGTTGAGCAGGCTGACAGAAAGTGCCTGGGTCTGAGCTCGGACTGTTAAATAGCTAGGTCAGCTTGGCTGTAAACACAATCATCTAAATGCATGTCAACTAGGTGTATAAGTATTAGCAAGAGAATACAGTGCACACCACTTCAAATGTTCTGACTGTTTTTAAAGAAGAGGATCTTAAGAAAGACTTGTTTCCTTTGATAGAAAACAGTTGATTGGCTGTTAACACTTGCATTGTAATGATAGAGTTTAAGAAAAGATAAAGTGATGTGGGCTAAAAGATCTGTTGGAGATGTTTATATGCTTACAAAAATTGCAAATTGAATGTCTACATTATCAGAAGTAGTTTAAATTTGAAAGATCTCATCTTTTGTGATATTTTTGTTCAAAATATAATTAATTCTCTCTGTACTATATACGATCAACATCACATATGTGAACTATAAACATTTACTACTGAAGATATTTTGAAACTTATATAATCATGATTTTGATTTTTTATGTATTTTATATTATTTTATTGGTGAGAGATATCAAAGTGTTATTTTTATTGTTTATAAAATGCATGCACTATATTTCTGTTTAAATGCAATATGTTCCAAAAGGATATTATTACATTAAAATGTCAATGCCATTTTTAAAGCTATAATGTAAACATTTAGAAGTATTGGTACACAATTTAAATCAATAAAACTCTTAATTACTTAAAATTTAAATAATATTGTTTAAATTATACTAATATAACAAATGTTTCAGTCTTGATTTCAATCCTGGTTTTGTTTACTTGCAATATATATTAAGGTTGAGAGCATAGGTAAATCTAAGTTTACATCTTAAATGCATTTTAAACACAAACTTTAATCCATAAAAAATGGTGACACTTTTATTAATAAATTGACAGATGTATTGTAATGGCTACATAAATATTATGTTTGTTATCTTTTGGGGATTGTTTCTTAAAAATTAACCTGTTCTTTCTGGCTTGGTCTAAAACAGAAACTCAAATACAAAATGTAATTTTTGTGGAGGAAAACATTTTTGGCAGCAACAAATTTAAACTAACAGTCAAGATAATATAATAATAAAAATATCAACAAATATGAACAATTGGTTTTTTCAATGATAAATAGTTAAATATCAAATAATTTGATTTTATTAATATTTTAATATTTATTCAAATAATCTCCAGAAATACCTAAAATCCTCAGGAAATTTCTTGTTAATAGAATTTAAAATCATGTTTATACAATTCTATTTTGGTAGCTTTTTTCCCCAGTTTTTAATTGACATTCATAGCCATAGGATGCAATTTTGTTTTTTTATGATTATCTCTAAGTTTTTATTTGCATTTCTTTATTTCATCTTGTCATGTTTCTAATAATTTTTAGTATGCAAGAGATTGACCAATTCCAATGGTGTGATAAAAATTTAAATATTAATAAACTCAGTTTCCTATGTGAATAAAATATTTTGAAGCTTATATGCTTATGCTCATTAGATTTTTTAAAATTATCTACTGGACAAATTGTACATATATCTAATTACTATATACAGTTTGCTTTTTTTGACAATTTTATTCATAAATATTGATCCAATGCCATTACAAGTTTTTTTTTCAAAGAAACATATTGTCTCTGCTTGGATTTCTGTAAAGAGGAGTTATTTTTTTCACCTCTATTAATTTTCATCTTCAACGTTTCATCTGTGGTGCCCTCATCAGGTGTATGTTGATACAGGTAACCTACGGGGAATATTAATTTCAGTTACATTCTCACTTACTGTAGAAGGTTAGTGATTTGTTGAAGAATTAATTTTTCTTTCATTTTCTGATCTATGTGACATTCAGTTTTTATATAAATATATGTAAAAATCCATGTATGTCTTGAATTCATTTATTCTGAAATTGATTGAAATTTTCTACTCAATTTCTGCTAGGAGACTCATAATTAATCTAAACAGGCCTCCATGTTGATATTAACTTTGAATCCCCATTAATACTGCTGGATCATTCCATCAGAAAAGCAATTATAATCAAGACATTTGAATTTTAAAAACTATTTTTTATCATAGACACTTTTGGAAAAAAATGTAAACAACATTACCTCTTTGTTTTTGATATTTAAAGGGATTTTATATAAAGTTGATATCAGTCATCTTGGATGGAAGTCTCTCTGCACAATGCCTTTTATAAAATCATTTTATATGTATATATATAAATATGTATGTAAAGAATAATATATTAACATCAAAGTTAGAAAACATAATACTGAAGATTTGTGAGAAAAATCAGATGAAAGGAACAAAATTTTAAAAGAATTTTAAGAATTCATAGAAGGAAGATTTGTTTCCTTTTCACTCTAAACTCTATTAATACTGGCATACTTTTGATGCTTACCAGAATGAAAAAGTATTTATTTTTGTCCACTTGTATAGTAGCCAACTTCACAATGGATAATTATTGGATTTGGGAACTTGTCTTTCCTGCAAACAAAAGGTCTCCACTGTTTAGACAATTCCACTAAATACTTAATCCCTTTTATGGAAAAGTTTTCTTTTTGGCTTGAAAAAACTGCAACTTACAAGGCAAGTGGTATCAACACAGTTTACATTGCAGATCTTAACATTTGCCTAGACTTAGGCTGAAAAGCTGAAATCAAGGTCCTTAAGGTTCTTCGTGCAATGAAAAATCCCTGAAAAATGTATTTGATAATATTCTTCCAAACTGGGAATATGTAAATAGAAACTTACAATACTGTTACTGTTTTTTCCTAATGTCATTTTATAGAGGTAAAAAGTAAATCTAGAATTAAGATCTATTCAGACATCAAATATGGTTGTAAAAGTAGTTTATTATGTTATTCACTGAAATGTAAAAAAAAGTATTAACTATAATGTGATTATTTTAGGAGTGTGCATGTTCACATAGGATAAAGAAGCATACAAAATCTTGGGTTTTATACCATGGACCACTTATTCTCTTTTTTATTTAAACTGTAGTGAAATAAATTTCTCAATGTCTCTTAGATAGGTCAGTTTTCATTTTTTTGGTTCAGAAGTTAGTGTAAGTATAAGCATCATTATAATGTTTGAGCTCAGGTTTATACTTCATCATTGGAAGGCCAGCATAGTTATTATGGTTGAGCTCAAGTCAACCTTGTACTGACTTGGAACAACCAAAGAATATGTTAATTTACTTCATAGTTGGAGGTTTTGGAAGACACATGCATATGCCATGTGTTTGAAAGTGGAAAGAGTTCAGTGGATTGGGGAAATGAAGATGCCCCAGCAGGACTGTCCTTTTTCTACATGCTAATACATCTTGTAGCAAGGAGGAGAAAAAGAGTAAGGAAGGAAATGTTTTTTTTTTTTTTATAGCCTTAACAGTTTTAACAGCACCACCTAATGGGCATTTGATGATGCCAAGTGGGGTAATAAAATTTCTAGCTCCTTTTATTACTAGCATCATGGAAAAATATATTTCTTTGTTTTTATTATTATTATTTTATTAAATTTTATTTCATTTTTATTTTATTTTCCAACAACTTAAAATATTTGTTATTTTTAGCATTTAACATTTAGGCATTTAAATGTTGAGACCAAACAGCCATTAGCTTTTTATTCATGTAAGTGATTATATTTCTGTTTGTGTATTTTCATTCATTTCTTTTCTTCATTAGAAAAATATAAGAAGCTGTAAAATTGTTTGTTCCATGCTTTTCTTATATATTTGTGTGTGTCACTTCAAAGCAGAAATGATGCAGGCAAATGTGCTAATAAAAAGATCTCAGTTTAACCAAGAAATTCTTCCAAAAAATTTGAATTTAAGTCATTTGGTCAGATTTTGGAAAGTGTTTTGGGTCAATAACTTTTCAGCAACCTCTCATAAAAGGTGTTTTTCACAGTGAAGTAATTAGCAACTTGATGTGATAAATCACTTCTTGTAAACAGTTGAGCACTGAAAAATCACTGAATTTAATTTTCTTGTGGCCTTATGCCAGACTTTAGTAAGCTTAGTGAGTATTTCTATAGCAGTTGATCACAGGTTAAATAACTTCAGTCCTTAGAACTGGCTACTTCCTACCTTCTACTATATTTACTAAATAAAAGTTTAACTCATCATAGTGTTACATAATCTTACTTTCAAGTTATAGGTAAAATTTAGATTAAGAAATTTCTAATAAAGATATTTTTAACTTCTGCAGATAGTTAAACAGATTTAAAAAATTAAAAAAGCTCATGCTTTAAAAAGGCATAAGGGAAAATAATGAAAAATACTCATACAGAAAGAGAGGATAAATATTGTGTTACCACAGATGTGTAATAATGCTATTTCTCTAATTAAACAATTTTATGCTCTCTTTAATGCATAACTTTCTCACTATTAAGATATCATGGAAACTTCTGTTATCTCTGGTAAGTATGTGACAAAAAAATTAAAATAACTTTCAAAAATAATTCTTCAGAAATCATACACACCTTTTCTTTTTTTTTAAGCAAGAAGATAAAAAAAAACAATGAAACTAAAAAGAATTTTTTTTTGCACCTGTAATTGAGAAACTTACAGTTATCAGCAAAATAGATAATAAACTATCAGAAGACAAGAATCAAAGATAATAGATACTGGAATGATATTTAACAAAGAAACCCTCTAGTCAGTTGAATATTTATTAGTAAATACATGCTGAGCATTTTATAAATGATATTTCAGATGAGGCATGATTCCTCATGTGATATTTTATGCATAATACTTTAAATAATTTTGGAAGAATATTCAATTTCAGTTCAGCTAAATCTTCATGAAAAATAATATAAGCAATTTTAAGCTCGGTAAATTAGATATGTGGATAGTTTAATGGATAGAAAGTGAAATCAGAAAGCCAGGTTCAAATTCCAGCTTAACCTCTAACTCAGTTTTGCACAAATGTTCTTTTGAAAGGCATGAATCTGTATATTACCCTCCAAACTATGGGTTAAATAGAAAGGTAGACACGGCTCTCTAGCTTTAGATGGCAACCAGTCTAAGAAAAGGAAATCGATGGAGAAACCAATGGGTAGCCATTTTTCTGTCTTTCCTAAGAATGCTTGGCAGTTCTTAGATAAAGAAAAAGGAATCTGTGGAGAGCTATGACCACCTTTTGAATAAGTTTTGTAAATATTCATCCATTCTTCTGATGCTTTACTTGAAACTGTAAACTGGTAAACCCCACTCCATTTCACCTAACTCCAAGTAGATTTTGCGACCTGTCAGCTTATAAACATCTCTTTACAATTCAAAGTCTTTCGTTAGTATAAGTAGCAAGATTGTATCCATCACCAGCTTGCTAAGCCTGTCATATAGCTTACAGCACTTAGTATTACCCAGAAGTCACCCAAGAGAGTACATTCCAAGCTCAACATTGTTTAAATTCAGTGATCCAATGAGAACTGGTGTTTCAACATGATATGGCCATAAGCAAATATATAACAGTATCTGCATTCACTTGTATATCAGTTGATGGCTGCATGAATGTGGAGAAACACTAAGAGGAACAGTCTATTTTGATGAAATTTCAGTAATCTCTTAAGAAGGGATATAAGATAAATGATTGGCAAGTACAATTTGGATGAAGCATGATAAAAAGTGTATTGATCTTAATAAGAGAAAGTTTTCAGGTAAAATTCCTTGAAGGCTATTGAATGTGATGTACTACTGAAAAAAGCATAGACATATATCAAGAAAAATGAATTTCATACGAATAACAGATGAAAATACTAAAGTGGAAAAAAACCTTGAATAACAATAACACCTAATCTCGGAATGACTGGAAAGAAAAACAGACAGGAGAAGGGAATTTGTTCTATAAATCTTGGTGCAAGACAGAAAAGATTGTCTTGAATAATTTTATTTCACAAATGAGCCCTGAAAAAGATTTTTTCTATTCAAGAAGGGATTAAAGAATGTTGATATTTGATTATTTGGAAGCAAGTTGAGAAATTTTCAGTACACTTTCATAAAAATTAGAATCTAATATGAAAGAAAATGGTCTTGATTCTACTTTTTCATAGTTTTATCTAAAGATATATTTCACATGTGTATTTGTCTCTATAAAACAGTTTACAACATACATTTACTTCGAATACATCCTCAAATTATCTGGCTATGAATGAAAATATCAAATGCTTTAGAATAGAGAGCCAATTCTTTTGGGCTAGATAAATAACAAAAGTTACTTATTACTTGCTTTGATTTGAAATTTTAAAAACAAATTTTAAAATGCAGAGAAATCAAAAAGAGAATAATTAACAATTTTAATTATTATAAGACATTTTTGTTTTGAACTTCAGTTTTAGGAGTTTTAATAAATTTTAAAGGGAAATTTTTATTCTCAAGAATATCTTATTTTGATATAAACAGGAATTTAAATGTCAGAAATACTAACCTTTTTCTTCTTACTTTTAGCTTTTCTGATTTTTCTTTCATTGAAGTCTTCACAGATACAAATGGAAGAAAGATAGGTTCTAAATATGTTACATCACTGCCACTATTCTGATACTGAGTATAAACAGATTTGACATATTGTCATATGCATCACTTAGCAATATTTTCTATGAACTGACAAAGTATGTATCCTTTGTTCCTTTCTTTGTAACAAAGTAAGACAATAAATTTTACTCAAATTCTGAACATTAATATAATTAAAAATAAAAATGTTACAGGTTTATCACCCCCTTAAAAACTGAATTGATAAATATTTTTTAATAAATCATGAGGCAGTCTCAGTAAAGTTAAGGAAACTTTAAGAGTATTGATATTAAAGGATAATTAAGAGATATTTAAAAAATATTGAATGAGAACAAATTGATTTTTTTGTTTTGCAGTACCTGAATTTTTAAAAGAAATGATAACTAATGTTATCACTATAGAACAGTCATGATTATAATGACATTAATACCAGCATTGAGGAAGAGAATTGCTTTGAAATGTAGATATTAGGCTTAGGAAATATCAGTTCACCAAGAAATGGTCAACAACAACTAGTTTGCTGGATATAAGCCCAGTTGTCTGCAGGGTGGGTAGCTTTGGAGATTGTTCCTTGATTATCAGAAAAGTAATGGACAAATGAGTTCCTGCAGAGACTAATTACAACTGTCCTCAAAAATATTAGAAACAAATTAGATTGAAAAGAGTGAAACTTTAAGGGTTTGCAGATAATGATCATTGGTGGAGGAAATTTTTATTTTTAACATTTTTTTTTAATCACAGAGTTGTTCCATTTAAAGATATTGATATCTTTTCTTTTTATTTCAGTTTCATAAATTTCTTTTACTTTTCCAACCTTGCACTTTGTTGAAAATATTTAGCTTCAGGATAATTAGGCATATATTCAGGAAATACTTTTTTTCCAAATATTTTTGAATAACTTATTACTATCTCTACAGAGAGAACACTATCTCCTGTCTAATAAAACACAATCAAGTAAATTTCTATCAAACCAGCTTGAAATTGGTTAGTATTTGAGATTACAATATATTATCAACAAAAGTTAACTCAGTAAGATCTATCTTGTGGCAATCTTTCAGTTTCATTGGTCAGTTTATTAAGTGAATCCAAGCCTACACAATATGTTAATATGTGTATAGATTTTAGTGTTAATACAATTGCTTTTTGATGGTTGCAGTTGGTGCATTCAGGCTTCATGGAGGAGTTTTGTGTGTGGAGGCACTTGTCGATGCAGAGACACTCAGGTGATAGAAAAGGACAGATGGACAACAACTGTTTACTCAGGAAGAAAATCACATACTGCAACAAATTTCAGCCATAAAGTTTGAGCACTGTAACAGATGGCCTTGAGTCATGAAATGAACAAATGGATTGCAAGTAAGGTAAGTAATTGGGTTTGAAAGGGACTGTGAACAAGTTTTCACACCTCTGGGTGTGAAGTGCATTACTCTGATGAGGATTTTCATGTCTGCAGTACGTCTACTTCAGAACAGAGAACGTGTCAGGTCTATTTACTACTATATTATACGATGGTTTTCACTAAGTAAAAAGCAGATTATAAATGAAGTCAATAAAAATTGTCTTTTTATTATTGATTTATGTTCTACTTGTGAAATGTACTGTTTAAGATATAACTGAATTATGCTATTTATTTTGTGTTGTTTCAAGTAAAATTGTTGAACAGTGTTAAAACGTTCAAATATTATATTTCAACCCTGCTAAAATTTTGCTAGTTATGGTCTACTTGTAAGCTTTTAAATAATTAAACAAAGTCAAAAAAGTCATATCTTCTAGAAGACCTTTAATTTCTTAAAAATGAACATTTTCAGTTTGACTTTTGTCTAAATTTAAATCACTGATCAATGAAATAGTGAGAGAAATATATGATGATAGGTCCAAAAGAAATGTTTCTTTTTTTTATCTAGTTAGCCTATGACATTAGAAATGGATATTACTGACATGTCAGTTGAGGTTGAACCTTCCTGTCTGTAACCCATAATTTATTTTGCTTTGTTACATATAACAGCTGAGTGGCAGTTTAGTATGATTACATTTGACATGAAAGTACATATGAAGCAAAGCTGTGTCTATTTCTCTGTATGGGAAAATTGCACCCAATGACATTGAAAAGATATATTTTACTTGAAAAGCATGTATGACTATAGCAAATTTTGAATGAAAGAATAAAAGTTAACTTCAGTAGAATTTTTGAAAGTATGTATTTATTTAAGCACACAATAGGTGAATGAATTGTAATTCTTATTTTATTCTCTTCTTACCTGAACTATTTATTACCAGTCATGCTTTAAGCAGCCATGTGAAACAAAGTAAATGCTGTAGCATCTTTGAAAAAAATTAAAAAGGCAAAAATTCAAGGCTTCATCTACACTGATCTTTTCATGTATGTAATAATTTGGATGTGTGGGTAGCATATGGATATCATTATAGAAAGGGAAATCAGGGAACCAAGTTCAAATTCTAACCTAGTCCATGTTATACTCTGTTGCAATTAGATCTCATTCTGATTCATTCTGCATGCTGGCTAGATGTGACCACCACAAATGCAGGTGGAATAACAAAAGTTGTTTTCTGTGCATTGGGCTCTGCACACCATGTTTGGTCTGCAAAGTGAACTCCAGCAGTGGCCAATTGTGAATGTTCCTGCCAGTAAGAGAGATGCCCCTTGGGACTACCAGACCTGCTTAAAAGCAGGCTCTGAGGACGATCAGAACACAGTTGCAGCCTGGTGGCTGTCATGCAGGGTGCTGCCACTGGAGTCATTACCACCATGACCTTGACAACAGAGTTGCGGACTGGCCACCATCCAAAGCACTACTACTGCCACCATCACCACCACTCAACATGACTGCACATTTCAATGACTGTTACCACTTCCTGGCTTGACCTACCACCTCATCTATCCAGCTTCAACTCAAAACATCCCAACTTTGATTCCTCCCAGCTACAAGCCTTCATCAACATCAACCCATGCCATCACCTCAGCCTACCTCAACTCATTTCCAAGGCATTCCCTTCAGTTGACCCCAGTGACATTGGCTTCACAGAACAACTCTACCTCAACTTGTTTACAAGGCATTCCCTTCACAGTTGATGTAGTGACCTCCATTTCACAGAACTGGCCTCCCAACACCCGCTACCTACACTTTGACCTACCTCAACCCATTTAGAAGGCATTCTCTTTGCAGTCAACTCCAGTGATATTTGTTCCACAGAACAGGTCGACCTCAACTCATTTTCAAGGCATTCCCTTCACAGTCGACACCAGCGGCTTCTGTTTCACATAACAGGGCAAGCAAGACCATGCCAATCTGATGTTACCCAGTTTCAACACAACAGGTCGATCTATAACTGTGACTTCCATTAACCAAATGTGCACCAACCATATCCTGTGACTTGGCCATGCCGGCACAAGAAATATTTCAACTCCTGACACTACGTGTACACCCGATCACTATTCCTGTACTCTCTACCAACAATAAATGTTGTTTCACTCTAATCCTTGTTATTCCTTTCTCTTGCTACCATATGCTTAATATAACATCTAGCTTGTTCACTTACACACTAATGCTTTTGGAAAAAGTATGAAGTATGAATTTTTCTCTTCTCCAAACCCTACCTACAAAGTAAATAACAAGTGTACATGGGCTCTCTCTAGCCTTGGGTGGCAGCCAGTTTAGGAAAAATATACACTTAATTCCAAACTGTAGCAACAGAAATAGAAAACAACTCCGCTATTGTTCCTTAGAAGTAATGGTAATTCATAGGTAATAAAGTAAGGCAGTCATGGCTCTCTGCAGATTCTTTATGCACTAAAGGGACATGACCTTTAAAAAACAGAAAAGAAAAACAGCTTGTTTAATATCTTCTTATATCATTGATGTCTACAATTATTTCTTTGGATCATTTTCTATCACTTTCAATATCGACAAGCCTACACAGAGTAATAATCATGATTATGCTTTTAAAGTCACTAATATGAAAATATCTTTCAATAGTTTTTCATTTTAACAGTAGCCCATCATCTTCTATGTGCTCTATACCATCAGGATATGGGCGATCATGGATCTTCCCAATTTCTGGTCCTGTGTAAGTAAGGCTTGCCTTTTTCTTATCTCTCCTAAACCCTATTCTGCCATCCATCTATACAAGCTCCCTAGGTAGGCTTATGTGCTGTTTTCCTCTGCCCCCCTCTTGCCTTCAATATATCTTGTCAGTGTCAATTTTTGAATCCATCTTTCTTCATTATGTTCCCTAGAAATTTCAATTTTCTCTTTCTGATGCTTAGTATAAATATCCTTTTTGTTTCCATTTTCTCTAAAACTTTTTTGTTGCTCGTATGTTCAGTCCATGGAATCCTTAGAATCCTTTTGGTTGTAAATCCTTAATTTCCAATGCTTATTCAACATACCTTTTACTTATCAAACCATATAATAATTATCAATGTGTGTATTTATATATTTTCTGTCCTATCTGAAGTGGGAAGTTAGGTTAATAAACTTTAATAATTTATGAGTGATTACTTTCCTTAATTGTGTTAATACAAATAAAATATTTATCAGCATTTAGATAAAATTAGTTCCTAAACAAAATGAGCCATTTAATTAATCAGTTACTTTACTCCTGTTTCTTAGATTGCAGTCTTATTTATTCAAGCTTTTCATGTGAAGCACACAGATACGTTTGTCTATTAAGTGATTGTCTTGCTTCAACTTTGAAATAAGCATAGATACATGAGTATATAAATAATCCTAAAGAGAGATTAATCAGTGCACTGCTAGTGACTGTTTTCATTTTCTCAAGTGTTACTCAAAAATGTAACCTACATGTGCATATAAAGAGATCTGTAGAAATAGTAACAACAATTCAGCTACAATATCTCTTGCAGTTAAGTAAAAGATTGCAACAGCACTGAATATGAACCTCTTTCTGTTATAGATGTTTTTCCACTTTATAAAATATTGATTTGTCCCTTTTTATATAAAAGAATGAATTATACAGGTTCTCATTAAGTTAAATGTGCATAAGCAATACACACAAACATAGATTTTTTATTGCAACATAGCTTTTTAGATGTTCATGCAATGCTGCATAAATGTATCAAAACAAACAATATTCAAAAACACTTAAGACAACAGTTTATATTCAAATTATAATGTATCAATATGCTGAGGTTTGCCTAAGAAATTGATTGGTTATAAAATAATAATTTTCCTAAATTTAGCACATCTATTTTATATTTATAGTTGGTGGGATGAATGTAGAATAAGCAAAAATCATACAATTGCCAACAGTGCTGAATATTTTTTCACTTCAGCTATGAAATTTGACTATTTCCCTCAGTTGTAATTCTAATAAATTAGTAGATGTAGTTGATTTGTATAGGATTAGGCAACAATATTACTAATGTTTACTTGTCATATGATCCTTCAAAAATGTAAATATTCAAATGATTAAGAAATTTACAAGTACTAAAAAGTTTACCTTGTGTAAAGACATGTCAATTTTATAATTAATATATAGAAGTATAAAATATTTTCAGTTTTTAAGTAAATAATTTCATCCTCTTCATCATAATTTTTTATATTAAAAAAAAGGTGATGTAAAACAATTTTTTTAGGAGCTCAATTTTTTTCATATAAATAATTTTACAAATTGTTATGCTTGTGAGTTATGGGTACATAGCCAAGTGGTTAGTTAGCATTCCAGCCATGAGAACTAGATTTGAATTTCATCATGGCTAATTTGTCAAGAAGGTAACTTCTTGACAATATCAGTCTAGGGAGGAGATGATTCCAACATGCAATAACATTAGAAAGTGCTTAAAATTGGGTAGATGAAATCATATCACAGATTGACCCAAGACTTGTGAGTGAAATTGGGTAGACAGAATGGTTTGGAAGCTCCCAATGGTTGTGCTAGCATGAAGTTACAAGTTATTCAGAGTAAAGTTTTGAGCATACTGACCTTGTTCAATTACTGATCATGCCATATTATATGGTCTTTCATAGAAACACTAACTAAAGTCTAAACAGTATAATTGCAGTATATACCACAGATGTCTCTGGTGATAAGGATTAGCTAGCCATCCTAGCAGATGAGCATCCTCAGAAATGAGCAGCTCACCATTACTATGATGAAATCCTGAGAAAAATTAGTTGCATCCATTCTATACTTTTTTAAAAACTGATATTAAGTTTATTATTTTTTTGTTTTTATAATTGCCTATAAATAAGAATACTTTGATAAGTCAATAGGAAGTAGCAATGATTAAAGGAATAATAAAGTTGATGTTATAAAATAAATTCTTCAGATATAACTTCCAGACTAAAACACCAATTCTATCTGGAGACATTCTTTTGTGTAAATGGTCACCTGATTTGGCTATCTCAAAACCATTCCATTTACATGGGGAAATACCAGAGACATAACATAGTAGTGCATGCACAATAAAGGGTAAGTGAAGGTTGTACTGGAGTAAGGCAATTTCCATTTTGGTTTTCTTTCTGTTTATGGTAGATTTGTGGGATATGTTGATGTTCATTCAAAACTTATAATGGCTTACAGAAATCAGAGTGGCATAAAGAAAATATTTAGAGTATTGTCAGTAAAGAAGATGTAACATAATCAACAAAATGGATTGATAAGAAATGATAGAATAAATACAATGAATATAGACAGTAAATGAAACAGAAACAAGGTAGTAAGAGATAAAAAAGATAATAGCAAAAAAAAAAAAAGAATAAAAGTGAGAAAAGAGTGAAAAATAAATAGAAAAAAAGAAATAAAAATAGAATTAGAAGATGTCAAGGTACAAAAAATTGAAAGAGAAAAAACAGAAAATAAGAAGAGATACAGTGTAAAATAGAAAGAAATTACAAGATAAAATAAGGAGAGAGAAAGAGAGAGAGAAAGAGAGAGAGAGAGGAGGCATGAACTGAATGCAAGTAATGAAACAATATGAAAGAAACAAAAGAGAACATAATAGAAATATAATGAGATTTTATAAAAAGAAAAGGGCAAAATGGAGGGATAAAAACATGAATGAAAAACAGAAAGAAAATAGGAAGGGGACTAGAGAAATAAAAAGCAGATATATGTTGAGATTATTACAGAAAAAAGAAATAGATGAAAAAGAAATAGATAATAAAAAGGTGAAGAAAGTAGTTACCAAGCAAAACAGATTATGAACAAATGATAGAAAGGAAAGAAGTACAAAAGAAAGAGACTGAATTATGTGTAAGAAAAAGAGAAATAAAAGGTTATTTAGAATTATATGGAATAAAGAAAGATCTAGAAAGAAAATAAGCTTTACAAAAGGTACACAAAATAAAATTTCCCTTACTGAATGCCTCCATATATACCCTGATAAGAAGTGCCACAAATCTTTTATAATAAAGTTACTGGTCATTTATTGTGACCAGCAATACATCAGTTCCTCACTTTGCAGAATAGCCAAAGTTTGGAATGTCTGTGATGCTCATTTTCAGTTGCCTGAATATGGAAACATGCTGAAGCAATGCTTAAACTTGTGTTGAAGAACATGTTTAGCTGGTTCACCTTTAGGTCACATTTCTTTGACCAAATGGAGAAAAGATTGGAAACTTTTTCCTAGTCAGTTCTATTCAACAAGGTTACAATGGTATACCACTCTTGGATAGTTGGATATATATACTTTGGTATATATATGAAAAAAATTATTTACACAAAGTTGTGACTATGTGCTTGCATTCTTGTTCACTGTGTGTGAGCAAATAGGACAAAAGACAGGGACAAAAAGCTACCAACAAAAGAGAAAAAAAAAACAAAGGAAAAAGGGAAAGAAAAAGTATAAAAAGTGAGGCTACCACTTGCTGTTGCCATTTTGAAACTCTACATTAAAGATAGAATGAATATCACTGGAAAAAGCAGCAACCACATTGCTATAAGTGGAATATAAAATATAAGTTATAACCTAATCAAAAATGGGAAATCCTTCTTTTAAACACTGATTCTTTGAGTTAGATTTTCAGATTTCAAAAATCTTTCCATGGTGTCAGGAAATAACTTATATAAGTGGCTAATTCATTTAAGTCATGTTAAATTCTAACATTATTTGCAAAAAACTTCTGTTTAGAGGTTAAAATGATAACCCATGAACAGTAAGAATTTTTGCATTTGCCAATTTAGACAAATTTATATAAACAGTGAAATATTAAGAAAATATCAAGTAACTAAATTTCAAATAAAATATCAAGTAAGAAAATATCAAATTATCAAGAATCAATGTGGTGTCTGTTGATAATGATGGTAATAGTTGAATGTACTTGAACAAAAATAAAAAAATATGAACTTCGGACAGTTTATCCACAACTTTGAGCACAATACTCAATACCTTATCTGAAAATTGGAAAAATATATTTAAAAATATTAAACAGTCAGACCTTGTCAGCTCTTTTTAATCAAATAAACACACATACACACATATATATATATATATATGATATAATGATATATATATATATATATATATATTGTTCTTTTTATGCATATTTTGTTGAATATGATAGATGAAGAATATTTTGTATATTTTAAAATTTTTTTTATTCAGTTTTTCTAGCATTCTTATTTTCTTTTTTGGTGACTGAAATTGGGAAGAAATTTTACATCCTATTTATTGAACTGAGTACTTATAGCTAATTGTTTAGCTTTTTTTCATTTTTTTGGTAATGAAGGTCTTGCCTATCAGATTCAATGAAGCAGACATGCACACACATATAAGTCATTAAGTACTTTGTAACAGTTATTGGTATTTATAATATTGGTAATATTTATCACTTAAGCTTAATACAGATGATAATTATCATTATCTTTTAATCTCTTTGTCTCTTGTAAACATAAAAGAAATTTGATGGATGAAGCTAGCTCTCAGGATTTGGAGGAGGATGAAAAGAGAAGTTCACAGCTGATGATTATGATTTTGGTAAAAGAGTAAAAGAAAAAAAAAACATTAAGAATATTAACTCTTTTTATGACAATAATATTCTTTAGTAATGAGGCGTATTCTTTGCAACCAAAGATGGGAAATGGTACACAATAGATTAAAGAAAAACTTAGGTATAATTCAGTCAGTTATGTGCCATGCATGATACACACTTAGGCAATCATGTATCTTTTGATACATGACTGACAAGGCAGAGTTTTTCCCCACACAGTAGGTTGCCATTTCTTTCTGAAGTAGACCAATTGCTATCCAAGGCTATAGAACCTGGTCTATCCTGCTATTTACCCATAGCTGGGTGGGGAGAAGAAGAAGATTCATAAAAAGTCTCTTGCCTCAAGTCTCTTCTTCATCCATCAGAAAATTGTCCAGCATTCACTACCATATAAGAGAATTGATATTATACAGTAGCTCAGCACTCTTTTCTTTACTTCTAACAAAATTTTTCCTGCTTATTAATACTTTGTTAAATCATGGCTGTCATTTACTCATGTTTTTATAATTTACTATTACTTTCAAATATGATTAGATGTTTGCTTAAGATTGACCCTTATCTTGTAAAAGACTTTTCTTCTTCATATGGCTAAGGTACTAAAAGATCCAGGTTAGTTATTCAATTTCTAAACATGAAGGGGTAAAAATACAGGAAGTATTCTAACCATAGGCTTTCCACTTTGGGTCAGCAATCTATCACTGATCTTAATTGAACAAGTAGTTTTGTATACTAAACTGAATGTAAGTACAGAAAAATATCAGAACTAAATAAATGAAAAAACATCAGAACCCTTCTACTAAATAGATCATACCTATTTTTTTGTCTATTCAATGAAATAAGCTCAGAATGGAAGATAAATGAAAAACAAAAAATACAAGATGGGACAATCAATGTTTGTGAATTCAAGATGAGCAATCATTTCCATCCTCCACCTTTAAGATTATACATTAAACATAAGTCATTACATCCCTACACAGACATAAATGGACAAAGAAGCTGAGGGGAAATGTTGCAAGTGTGCTGGAAAGGATGGTTTAGAAAGTGGAGAACCAAGTTTGCTTCTGATGTTTTATTTTTTCCATACTGATTGGCTTTTGACACTCTATTTCAGTGTCATGCAATATTTCCATTGGTGCTTGATTGCCTTTTTTTTTCTTTTTTTTTTTTTAAACAGTGTGCAAAGGGAATGCAGCAGGAAAAAAAATCAATGCCAACTTCCTCAATAGGAGAAGAGCCGAGAATGTATTCGAATCTAAGCCAAAAGGTTTTCTATAAGAGTACAATGTCATGGCTTGAATTTCAGTAGCATGAGTTTATATAATTTTACACCAGCCTTGGACAAAGACTGGAAATTATTTGATAGCTACCTTGTATGGTAAAGAAAACTGATAATATAAGCTTGTAAAATTATGATTAATTACATGTTAACATTTGTAGATGTACAAGCTAAATACACATATGAACTGGTACAGTTATTATCACCAAGTCTTTTCTTGGCAAGTGTAATAGAGTTTTATTTGCAACTAATAGAACAAATATATAAAATCTACAATTGTATCTCATTGTAGCAAAAGAATTCACAGAGCACAAAAGGATATTTAACTTTTATAGAAAAAAGCAACAAAAATGTGAATAAAGGTTGCAGATTATATGAGCAAAGATAATCCAAAATAATTTATGAATTGTGAAAGTAAAACATAAGCTCTTCTTTAAAAGGGTATTAAAGTATTGCACATATTGGGAAACAAGAAGCCTTTATGATTTGTCATCTTTCTTTCAGATCAAAGTCAGCTTTTTTTTTTCCTTTACCATTTGATTGTTCATTATACATCCAGTAACTCTGGGAATATTTGTTTTTGTAAACACCCTGTATTGAGTGAGCAATCATGACCAAATGCAAAATAAATCACAGAACTGTTCAACGAACAGAATTGACAAAATTTGCAATAAGCAATAATAAGAAAAAGTAAAGAAAAGAAAAAGGCAAAAAAATAATATAAAGGAAGCAAACAATATATGCAAGGCAAAATAATAGTAATAAGGCAAAGCAACAGTAATATGGCAAAAAGTTCACAAACTAAGAATTGGCGTTAATACACAAAAGTAAGTTCGAACAAGCGAATGTAGCTTTCTAACTTCAAGACAAGACAAATCAGGACTGAGTCAGATGAAACTGCAAAACAGCCTATTTTATTGGCTAGGAAAAATTCCCAGTATGCATTTGTGTGCTTCTGCCTATAAAAGGGGAGGGAAAAGTGGTTTACAGTCATACCTACCCAGGTGTTATTTTTAGTTTGAATATTTTGTTATATTTTAATTTCATTTTGTGGGTTTATCCCCTCCTACTTCATTTCCTATCATATTTTTATCTTTTTGTAAAAGAAAAAAAAAGACATTTGGACTTTATGAAAATTTTATGTCATGGGGCTTTTTGTAGGTTCCCTGTGAATATGTGGTATTATGGTATATGACAGATTGAATGGTCATGGATGAGTTCTTGTGATGAATGTAGAAATTGTAATGGATGAATGGGTCATGAATCTGATTAGCTAGGTCTAGGATAGTTAATGTTGACCACTACTCCACTTCCCCTTCGGCCTTGTGCCAAAATTTTCCTTTTTGGATAATAAATCATCATTCCTAACCAGATTGAAACCAACATCTAGTTTGTTCATGATGCAGTCAGTCATGATTCTCTATATTTTCTTTATTATCTGTGAATTTTCAAGAGATGGATTCATGCCTTTCTCAAGGGCATTAGTATGAAGTGAATGTAACAGACTAGACCAGCATATGAACTCAGCTTGCTAATTCCCCTTTCTTCATGAATAAATATTATCCACACACTTTTTTCTGGGAACATTGCATACAAATAAATGTTTCAATGTTAAAAAGATTGAAGATCCTATTATCATGATGTTAGGTTTTGCAACCCAGCATAAGTAACTGTCATATTAGTTGTGTATAGAAAGTTGTAGAGTGAGTGGCCATGGTTAAATGTAAATAAATGGCAAAACTGCCCAACAAACAGAATTGACAAAATTCGTAATAATCACATGAGAAAGAAAAGAAAACAAGGCAAAAAATAATATGAAGCCAGCAAACAATATATACAAGGCAAATTATCAGTAATAAGGCAAATAAATAGTAGTATGGCAAAAATTCACAAAATAAGAATTGGGGTTGACACACCAAAACAAATTCAGATGAATGAATGCAGCATTCTAACTTCAAGGCACGACAGACCAGGACTGAGATGGCACCGAGAACTGGCCTATTTTATTGGCTAGGAAGAAATCCGTGCCTATAAATTGGAGAGGGGAAATATTTTGCAATCATTCCAAATAGGATTTTAGGATCCCTGTGAATATGTGGTATATGTTGGATTCAATGGTTATGGATGAGTTCTTGTGGTGAATGAGCAAATTGTAATGAATGGAATGGTCAAGAATTGGATTAGCTTGGTTTAGGATAGTTAATGTAGACCAGCCTCTCCTCATTTCCCCCTTGACCTTTTGTCACAATTGCTATATTTCATAAGAAATAATCATTGCAATTAGGATTGGAACCAACAAAAGTTATGATGACTGTATTCTGAAAGGAGACATGTGAAGTTTTAAAGAAAGCACTATTGTCAGTGTGCAGGAGACTGAATTGGCTGCAGGTAACATTTACAAGTTTTATTACATTGATTGATTTAACAAAAACTTATTTTTCTTGTTTCAAGAAAGATTTGTTGAATCAAATTGTGGCTTCATTTTACTAAAAATCATGTAAAAGAAATATTATGCATATTTGAAATTTATATAATCAATGAATTAGTCTACTTTTCTTTTATTTTCTTCTTTCCTGTTATATGATAAAGATGATAAAGTGAGAACTGTTAAAAGAAAATTGTACAATAATGTATGAGTCTGTCTATATTTCTGAGATGAGGTATTATGTACATTATTTACATTATTCGGACTATTGTCCTCAATCTTTGTCGCCATATTTATCACAACATTTCGGCCGTTGTACACTCCGGCCTTCTTCAGGTGCCATGTGTCCTTGAGGAGGTAAAAAAATCAGGCGTGGCTGACCACATATGGAGAGAGAAGGGAGATCACCACTCTCTGTGGGATCTTGTTGAAATCATTGACAAGGAACACCATTGGAAAATTTGTAAACTTAAGGAATCAGCACATATGCTAGGCCACAAAAATCTCCCAAGACAACCAAGCATAGAAATAAATACAATATGGGAACCAGTAATAAGGAGTGCCAGAGAAAAGCAATGATAACAACATAGTTGCAATATGAGCTCTGGTAAAAACATGCAATGATAACAGCAAAAATTGCAATATGAGCACTGGTAAAAATGGTTGCTGAAGACATTAGGTTTATAACCATACCCAGATGTCCTCAAGGACACATGGCACAGTGGATAAAGGTGTTGGTTAGATCCAGTGACAGGACCCAAAGAGTGTGAGTTCAATACCTGGTTAAGGCAGTGGAGAACTTGGAGAGGGAAATTAACAGGAGATAACTGATAACTGACATCCATCAAACATGGCACGTGGAACTAGAACAGTCTACCGGTGAGCAAAATAAAGGGTTCAGTTCGACATTCCACGAAACGTTGATGAGGACAATAGTCCGAATAATGTAAATAATGTATGAATATTGAACTGTAATTAGACAGTGAAAATCAAAGGAAGTATATACTTACAATCAGAAAAAGACATGAAATTACTGAAACAAGGAAATCGAAGGCAAAAAAGCAGGAAAGACGTTTTAAGACATTTGTGTGAAAGAAAAGAGATAAAGAAGGAAGCAAAAAGGCCAAAAATTACTTAGAGAAATAAAAGAAGGGACTTGGCACATAAAAGAAATATCAAATGATTAAAAAAAATGACAATATAATTGATAAAACTATGACTATTTTAACAAGCAAAATTATTAAAAAAAAAGATCAGACATTATATATATATATATATATATATATATATATATACACACACACACACAGTGTTTCACTAGAAGTTTTATTCTGTACTTCAAAATCAGCAAACTGCTTAATAAAAGAGAAGCGTAAATAAGTTACAGTTGTTATATATGATACTTGAAAAGGCTTTAATTTAAAATCTTATTGCAATTACTCCATGCTAAGAGAAAACACTGTGTAATGTTCCATAATATTCAATAAAAATGTGTCTTAATATTTTAAAAAAATTGTATTTGAGATCCTATAAAACAAATGTACTGCAACTGGCAATACTAATCCATCATTATAGGTTTTGCATTGCAGACCATAAAATTATGACTCTTCTTTTGATTCAAAATCAACTTACCATTTATAAAGCATGACATTACTGAAAGAGTTTCATTTGATTTGCAACATAAACTGAAGATTCCAAAGCAATATCTCAGACCTCTAATTTAAAGAGAAAGTTAAGAGAGGAAATAGTCATAGATAATAAATATGGACATTTTCCCAAGAGAATAACAAAAGTTTACAAAGTTCAGTATTATTCATAAGTGAAGAAAAGAGGAAAAAGTGATTCTCAATTGAAATTCTGTAAGATCACAATCAGCTTAGCAGAAAAAAGCAAAATAAAAGATAAAACTATAAGAAATAAAAATAAGCTTTATTCTCAAAAGTTATATCTGTAAAGAGAAAACTCGATAAAGAGATTGAAACAATGGGTAAAAAGCTGCAATGATATTTACTTACATGTATAAAAATTGAGTACAAAGCCACCAAAAGTGGTACAAAGGGTTAGTAGTCATTGTTTGAAACTAGTAACCCTTTAAGATAGGAAAAGACGAAATATGCCTACAAGATTAATACACTTACAGCCCAGCAGTGCCTAAATGCACTTGCAATTGGGTAGCACTATTTCCATACACAAGTTAATGTATTGTTACATTATATACTAGAGGTACTGAAAATCTATAACTTTTACAAAGTTGTAGATTTCTGAAAAACATTTCTCATAATGGGGTTCAAAAATTTCTTATAACAATGTAACTTTGTAAATATTTTATCCCAATTTGCTCAAGAAAATATTACGCATTTTCTATACAAATGAAACATGTATTTTGACAATTTTAAGAGAAGAATACTGAATTAAAAGACAACCAAGTGAACAAAAAGCTGAAGTGAAGTTCTGCAGCAAATTGATCTGCTTTTATCCCAACAAAACCTTATTTTATATATGGTTATGTTTGTATTTGTAAATTTTTCAATATCTCAAAATTATTATCTTTGTATAAAAAAATATACTTATATAATTATATAGAGGTGACAATATATATTTTAGATAATTTAGAGTATAATATTTGTGTTGATATATGGCTTTGTAATGGCTTTTCAATATTCTGAAGAATTTTAGTCTGTAATACGCTACAGAACAATAATTCTAGAATATGTCAGAGGTTTGCTCCTTTATTTGTGATTAGTCAGGGACATTTTTTTCTAATTTGTAAATTTTTCATTTATGGAATCATTTTCTGTACAGAAAATAAATTTGTAATCAAATACAAACATTGAAACTATTCAGTTGATGCAAAAGTTTCCATCACTTTCAAACAAAAACTTAAATTCATGGCAAACAGCCAAAAATATTTTCCTTCATTTTATTTGACTTAATCCAACAATCATTGAGCTAAATTTGTGTTCATAAAAGAATGAATGATTTGGAGACTTCTTTGAGAAATATTTGATATGTTGATTTTGTTGGAATCAATAATCAGACACAGAATGTTGCAAAATGGTTTGAAAAAACAAGTCTCTAGAATCTGTCCTATGTGCAAGAATCCAATACCATGGTCTGCTGCTTCTTTGAGGAGAAGATAAATTGTCATTCAGCAAAATTATTAGTTAACTTCTTTGTTAAGAATAAGTTTTTTTTCTATTCTGATAGATCATTCAAATGAGCCAACTGTTCACAGTCACATTCTACAGTAAAGTTTTTGGGTTTTAGCAATTTATAATAAAGAATTATCCTTGGATCTCAACAAAACAAAGAGAATTCTCTTAACAGATTCTGTTTAGATAGAAATGTTGGAAGCAGGCCTGCATTTTAGCGTAATTTTATTCATTTTGAATTCTCATAAATCCATTTTTCACTGTTAGTAATTTCTTGTGGAAAAGTGATAATTTTTCTCTATCAAATATGGGAAAGGTAAATGGTAACCAATGTGAAACCATTTGTTCTAGCTTAAAATTTTTCCTAAGGTTTGTAAATGATATTGGCCTGATTTCACAGGTGATGAGATAAATGGACTTCCAAGATTTCCCCAATTTTAATATTGCCAGAAAATCTAAAATATTTAGTAAAGTTATGTATAAATACAATCATAAAAAGCAACATTACATCTTTTAAATGAGAAAATAAATTATGAATAATTGGAAAAAAGATAAACATATTTGACAAAAATGATTTCAATTGAAACCCTGTTGGCATATCATTTTGAGTATGTAATACAAACACACACACACACATATATGTATATATGAAATAGTAGGAAGAATTATAAAAATTCTGTTATAAAAAGTAAGACATAAAAAATTAAGATAAAGAAATAAGAGCAGGCTAGACAGACATAGAAATGTATGAGCTGGATAGCTAGTTGCTTGAATGGGCACAAATCTTTTTAAAGCTTGTCAGTATTTTTGTAGAGACTAAGTATTAATTCAAAGTTATGGCGAGGAACTTTTTTCAAGAATGCAGTTAAGAAAAATGGAGGCTTGTATTTATTTGATGAAAGCTGTCTGTTGCAAAACTACTTTTATAAATTCACTCATCAATATATACATACATATATATATATATATATATATATATATATATATATATATACACACACACACACATACATACACATGTGTGTATATGTGTGTTTCATAACATTATACCAAAAATTTAGATATGATAAACTTAAGAATTTTGGGTGGGAACATATTTGCAAGAATAAAAATATTTGTATGAACTTTATATTAATTTTGAATTAATATGCATGGTAATTTGTAAGAACAAATATCAAAATAGAAACCTTATATAAAATAATGCCACTAAGATGCAAGGTGCTACTGAGTGTGAAAGAGAATGAAGATGATTTTAGAAGGAACCAAAATCAAGGGATAAACTTGTACTCCTGTTCAAAAAATTTGGAATGAATGTAAACCAGATGATAGGAGATAACTCCATAATTTACATTTAGATATACAAGCATGTGTTAACTCTATACAGATAACGTGCAGCAAGAAAAACACTAAAATGTATGAGCTGAAATTCCATTTTGCTATCTACACAGAAACGATCACATGTTAATATTTTGAGTGGGGTTAATATCAGTATATTTGCAGGATTATAAAATATATAAATTTGCAGTCATGTTTTATTGCAAACTGTTTTATAGGTGGGTGCTCATCTGACCTGATCAAATGTATAGAGTATACAGTTATACCAGTGGTTCCAAATTTTTTTTTCATTGGGCTGTATTTTCAGAACAAAAATTTGCTCACACCACAAATTTTTGTGATAAAAAGTACACTTAAAAATAAAAAATAGAGATAGAGGGTTAAAGGGAGATAACCGTGGATTTGAAGGCAGAACATTATCATGGATAACTCTTCTCCAATTTGTAAACCCTAGTTACTATATTCTTAATACTTGATTTAATGTAAAAATATCAATGATAACGTCAGTCAATTATTTATAATTATTTATACTGGGACTCATGCATGCAATTAAAAGTAATCCATAATATTTTAGATTTTGAAATCATATTCATTTTTGGCATATGAATTTTTTAAAACTGTTTCTAAATCTTTGATTGTCTTTCAATCATGTTATCCTCTTCCACCACACATGAGGCATGTTGCCCTGTTTGGGAACCACTGAGTTATACACACACACACACATATATATATATGTTTGTACATATTAATATGTATAATGACATAATAATTGCTAATGTGTAGAGAAAGAGATAGATATGGATATAGACATTCTATTAAATATTTATAAGAATGAATACTTTATCATGGTGATAATATATTTTAATTTTTGAGTTAGTATTATCAGTTTTCTCAATGATTTTGCAAAGTCAAAAGCCTTTTGTTGCTATACATAATCTTTAATATACAATCATTCACATTAAAAATACTGGACGACCAAGCTTGGAAATGCTGAACACAATGTTATCTCCTTTGTACATATTCTGGTTAAGAGAAAAAATCATTTGGCATACAGGGCTGACATTTCTTTTGCAACTGAACAGAGAAATTACTTAGCATATAATTTATAAACTATTTTAGATTAGGTAGAAAAAATGGAAAGAGTCCTAAACTGCTACCTAATCTCCTATAAGGCAGTTGGTAAACTCTTTACAAATAAAGTAACAGAGATGTGATTTTATAAATGAATATTGAGAATCTCATTAACAGTGTATGTGAGAAACAAGGAAATTTTAAGCAGAATATGAACTCCAAAGAAACTGCTGTTGACAACCAGAAAGAAGCAGATGAATTTTTTTGAAAATGAAGAAATAAATGTAGAGAATTTAACCCTCCCAAGGTATATTAAATACAGTGAGTAACCTCTGCCTGAATTTCTGGGATGAGAAATGTGCTAATGATCGAAACATTGTGATAACAACAAAGATGAGGACATTAGTCTGAATGTAAATAATGAATAACCTGTTTGATATCTGAGTAAAAGGTTGGTAAAACAAGTACCAAAAAGGACAAAGAGCAGTTGTAAAGGAACAAGAATTACTTAGCATAGCAAAAAAGTGGAGAGCCATGATTACTGAAAGAATATAGCAAATAAGGAGAAAATATAGGTTTTGGTCTAGAATTCTTCAGAAATATAATCTTTGAAATTGAGACAAAAGAAAAAAATATATCTTAATTATTAATCATTATCCAAAACTGAGGTAAAAAAAAAATGATTTGAGGATTAAGATAGGTGTTGTGATTGCATCTCCAATTTCTGGATAATCAGTAGAATAAGCTGGTGAATTCAAGTCTCAATAAAATGGTGGCTTTAATTTGCATGCTTATTTAAAATATATCTCTTTTTCAAAGTTTTACATTTCTTTGGCTCATATAACTGCTATGGATTTTATTAGGAGGAGAGTGTAAAGAAAAATGACCATGAAAATGAAAGCCCCCATGATTAAAAAAAAATATGAAAAAATAATGCATTTTATAATTTTTGTGAAAATGCTTAAAATATAACATTAACTTTTATACTACATAATCTAAATTTACATCCAAAGCTTAACACACACACACAACACTCTTCATAAAAATCAATATAAGCCTAATTATATATATATATATATATATATATATATATATAAACACATCACAAATCATCTTATCTCAGCAGATCTGATTGTGAAACACTGGAGGAGACAGAATATTTGAAATGCATAAGTTGGTCGTGTATGAATAAATTAAGATTATTTTATTATAAGTAAAATATCTATTTGTCCATTAGTTCTCTAGCAGTAAAATGATTAATGCATTTTATTTGAAATCTTTTGACAGGTTATTAGACTACTTATGATATATATTTTTTCTTCAAATATTCAAAGGATTTTTGACAAAAGTATGAATTTATTAAATGCATTTTCTCTTATCTAAGATACATTGCACTTTTTATCTCCAACCAAAGAGCAAGTAAGAATGTCTAGCACAGCACTCTTAAGGGTGCCAAATCTAAAATATATTAATGCCTCAAATGATTTTACTATTCACCCTACAGATGTAGACTTGACATTGTAATATGACATGCCCTGGACTAAAATAAACCTATTTTTATATTCCACTACCATTTCAATTACTTTTTGAAAAAAAATGTTATACACACATACACACATTCTTATTCAAATGATAATTTGAGGCATGACACTGAATAACCGTTGATTTCATGCCCACACTGCATATATTTGCAAATGCTTTATCTCTGATATTAAACATTCTTCCTCCATAAATATTGCAAATTTGGAATCACTCAGATAAAGAATTCTGACCTCCCCTATCCATGTTATTTCATCTATGTTTATGTTATGCTGGTTGACGAAGAAAAGAGCGGCAGGCAAGAAAAAAACTTGAACAAAACATTTTATTTATATAACAATCTTATATGCTGGACAATCTCCTCAGAGATGTAGAAGTGACTTGCAGCAACAAAAATGTAGTTCTACAGAAAGATACTGAGAATACCATAGACCAAGTAATGAGAAAGTTTTAGACAAAATGAAAGCAAAAAGGACAGTTATACTTAATATCAGGAAGAGATAATTGAAATTTCTAGGACACAATGAGGAAAGAGAGCTTGGAAAATTTGATACTCACTGGACAGATTGAAGGGACAGAGGAAAACAATGCATAACCTACTTAGTAAGCTTGCGTAGATCGATGGCAGAACAGGGTTTAGAAGAGATAACAAAAAGACAAAATTTGTGAAGAGCCTTGATTGCCAATTTCCTGAAGAGACACAACACATAGAAGATATGCTGCTACTCCTAGAGTTAACTTTAATACGTTCAATGAATTAAGTTCTAATAACATTACAAAGGATATATGAACAGGTGATTTCTCTTTATGTGTTATTCTTGACTATAATTCTTAGTATTATTTTGTATTGGCTGAAACTACCTGAATGTTTTTCAGGAAACCTTTTCTGCTTACATTTTGCAAGAGAAAATTGCACAGATGTACAAACATTAATTTAAAATGGTCATCATAATTCCGATAACAATGTTCACTTCTACATTAAAAATATGCAGTGCTAGTCTTAGGATACATGACTTAACTTTCATTGTAACACATTTAAGTTTGATTAACTGGTAAGCTCTTTCATAAGAAACTGAAATATATTCATATAATATTTAACCTACACTCAATAAGTGATTGTCTATAATAGGTAATGGGAATTTTGAATATGTATTAAAATAAATTTATTTCAAATTCATGACTTTTGACTTAGCCAGTTAAGACATCAATAATAATTTTGGCTCGCACACTGCATTGTCAAGATTGTTCATATCTGAAGCCAGAATCTGTTCCACTTACCAGACAAATATTGTAACTGAAAAGTCAAAACCAAAATCAAACTAAAATAATTTATTCCTTTTGTATGTGGCTTTTGACCTATCAATATACATTTAAGTTAGAACCAAGAATTAATCTTCCTTATAAGATAATAACTTAATTTTTATTAACTAGTATGTTAAGAAACACTTAGCACTGTTTAATTAATGAAAGTATTAAAACCTGAATGTATATGGTAATATTAGCCATTTCCCTGCAAAAAAAAACATTTGCATTCCTTCATCGAGCAGCCTATACTGCGTTCAGTTACAATTTATAAATTTCTCTTGAAACAATGCTATCTCTAAGGCAGCCTATTATATGTTCAATTTCCTTTTCTCTTATACTAATTTTGTTATAACTGATCCATATGCTAGGGTATTTGAAGTGTTCAGTATTTACTAATTCCACAACAAATATTATATAAATAGGTTTTAGGCAGATTTAAGCTAGAGTTGGTTCTTTTTATCAAATAGTCACTTACATGAGCAGGAGTAAATTAATGAAGCAAAAAATTAAGATTTTCATTTCTTTTTAAGAATGAATCAAAATGATGGTAGTAAAACTAAGCTTTATGTTTGATTTTGAACAGATATGTTAATGTTTCCATAGATCAGATTAATTGCATATGTTCACAAACTAGCAAACTTATCAGAAGACCTGCATTTTCTTTTAAAATCCACTTTTATATATTATGTGTTATTTTTCTAAGTTTTCTGTTAAATATTTGAAGCTTTGCTAACCTTATAAACCTACATAAAAGATGAACTTTTCTGTTTATCAGATAACATATAAATGCAAGGAAAACTGAAACCAAACTGGCCTGGAGAGGGTTGGGCTCCATCAGACTATCTTGACCAAGAAACACCACTTCTGTTGCAGCTGTGGTACATGGGGTGGCCCTATGAACCTGAGGGGTCATGGGATTCATGATTGTGATATAAGTGAAACAATATTTCTTTCAGAAGAATTCAGAATCCTTGCCTATTTCCTCTATGCAACCTATCAGATGTTTTCAAAAATTAAAATTAGCTATGTCTATTTTATGATTTTGAATTATCTATTTATGAAGCAAAATTTCAAGAACCTTTACTTAACAGTTTACTAATTATTAAGTGGATCCTAGCTTAAAAAAATTAAGATAATGCCTTTCATCACGTTATATAATTTACATTATATATTAATTATACATTTTTATAATAGTAAATCGCTTTCATACACCAGTAAAATTTGGAAATGAAAAAATATTTTCATAACAGGAATGATTTTTTTTCTTCCCTAAATTAATATACAAATAGAGTGAAAAAAAAAACAATGATAAATATGGAGAAAAATTTTTTTATGGAAACTATATATATATATATATATATATATATATATAAAACAAAGCCTTTATTTGTTATCACAGCCTCTAACCAGTTCTGACATTTCATCAGTAGATTCTAACAAGTTTCAAAGATTTTGGTCAACACTCCATCCCCACTCAAAACACTGAGTGCAGCAGAAAGGAATTACTCTCAAATCAACAAGAAAACTGTCATGGTCCGGTTCCTTGTACCACAGTGATAGTCCAAGGTAGAACCAATAAAGAAGAACTTGAACACAGGTATGGAATAACACAGCTATATTACAAACAGGAATATATACAGAGAAGTAGAAGTGTTAGTATGAACAATCAGGTTTAGTAGAGAGAACAATGAAGTCTCAACCAGTATCACTATTCCAATATCATGCAGTAATTGTCTGAATGCGACTCTGTTTTGGACTGCCTCTGACTGGACTCTTGACTCAACTTGAACTACTGACTCGACTTGAACAACTGACTGACAATATTCAGTCACTCCCCCACTGGGGCAGCATGTGACACAAGGTTGGTTATTTATTGTGGGTTCTCCGAACCTGTGGGCTCAGCCCAAAAATATGCCCATTGAACCCGTATAAACAGGCTCAGGGCCGGTTTACCTCCCCGAACGACACTCCGCCCCTCAGCGTAGCCTTGTTCGGGTTCCTCTCTGCCCAAAGGCAGAGACTTCAACCAAACAGTCGGTTCAGAAGTGAACGACTGACTGACTTCCTGCCTACTCCTGAGGCGCAGTATTTATTAAGTATGGAATAGTCCATTATTATTATTATGGGTAAGATCCCATAACAAAAACATTGGCCATTCTGTTCAAAATGACAATGATCTTCATGTCCATTGACAATAATAAACTGTTGTTGCAATTATTTGTAAACAAGAGCAGTTTACCTCAAATGTAGGTACCTCCCCCTCAACCAAAAAAAACAAAAAAAACAATCTATACTTAATTTTAATATGCATTTTAAAACAATGAAAAGTCTTAAAGTTTTAATTTTAAGATAATAAATTTAATACTCCGAATGAGTAAAATATTTTGGTATCTTTCAAATTGAATTTAGATTGATTAGAATGTTTTCTTATCAGTAAAATCTATAAATTTATCCGCAATGACAGATCTGTGAACACAAAATAATTTTCTTTTGTTAAAAAAAAAAAAAATTCTGAAATGTTATTTGAAGAAAATTGGCTTATTTAAAGTTTAATTAATCTGATTTGAAACAAATATTACCCACTCTTAGCTTATAGTAGAAATTCTAATACTAACAACCTAATTGAGGAAATTAAATATGGAGGGAGACAGAACTGACATAAATTACTTGAATACTACAGGAACACTTTTTCTATAATTTTTAACTACTATGTATTCTTAAATTAAAAAAATATTTTAAGCAATGCAAAATTTTATTGAGTTTTAGGTAATTTGGCTTTATAGTCTTACTTTTGAATATACTTGTAAAGAAAAAGTTTGAAAATGAATTTTTTCATAGGTTCTTTATGAAATTTTCATTTATTTTGCATTATTAATTTTTTTTTAATTATCTCAGTTTTGAAATTTTTTAATTATCATTTATGAAGAAATATTTGTAGTAATGAATTAATATTTTACTAATTTATTAATTGATGAAATAATGTGCAAGATAATTTTCCTTACCAAAATCTCTCTTGCACATTTATAATCTACACTTTGTCCATGCCTAGAATATTGTTGATAAAATCCAAAGAAAGGGTAATGTTATTGTTATTGATCCTGACCTGGCATCTTGGCTCAGTCACTTTCCCATCGCCACAACATAGCTAACCTTTGCGTCTTTTTAAAATTTAAATACAGTTTTAATTTAACATAACTTGACCACTACAAATACATAATTTTTACATAATATAGAATCTAAGATTTAAAAAATATTTTTTTAAAAATACATTGTCATTATTCAACAATTTATATATATATATATATATATATATATATTAAGAAATGGACAAAGTCCGACAATTTATTTATTAAAGACATTTTTATGTTTAACGTTCTTTTTATAGATACAAGTATTTAAGTAAATGCTCTGTTTATAATAAACAGTATTAAATAACATTTACTGGCCTGAATGTCCGAGAAATTTTCATAGAAAATATTCGTTCTTTGACAGGATTCGAACCTGCATCCTATACGGAACCGTCATTTATGCTGACGTGCCTTACCGATCAGCCACAAAGAAGCGTTCGGTAGACAAGGTTGAATTTACTGCTTATAAACTTCAATCTTCCATGAATCTCGTACATTCATAACTGCTCTGGCGTATCAAATGTAAACAAATGACATCATATATTAAGAAATGGACAAAGTCCGACAATTTATTTATTAAAGACATTTTTATGTTTAACGTTCTTTTTATAGATACAAGTATTTAAGTAAATGCTCTGTTTATAATAAACAGTATTAAATAACATTTACCGGCCTACCCATCAATTTTTATATGTAAAATGTATATATGGATGGAAGTGGTTTTTTAAAAATTTTTTTAATTTTAGAAAATATTTTACCTTTTAATTTATGTATAATATATATATATATATATATATATATATATATATATATATATATATATATATATGTGTGTGTGTGTGTATATATATATATATATGTGTGTGTATGTATATATATATATATATATATATATATTTGTATGTGTGTATATTTATGTGTACACATGTATGTACGTATGGATATAGATATGTTGTGTATGTGTGTGTATGTATGTGTTTTTGGGCATAGAAATAGTAGGTCCTTGCTAGATTAAATATTTGTTAATTTTTATATGTTTATTACAAAGGTAATTTTAAGGATGACATTAAAGAAAATTAAAAACAGGGTCGTGGTAATACAAATGCAGACTACTCATGAGAGTGAATAGAAGGGGAGATGGATTTGTATACTTATTGGAACTCCTGGATGACAAATTTATGTCATCTTAAAAGAGATTTAAACGATATACCATTCATGACTGTAAATGTGTTGTGTACTGAAATAAGTTCTTATTTGACTGACTGAGTCAATCGACCTTCATTGAGAACCTAACATCAGAGGTGCCATGAACTTTATGCTCTGGAAGGATATCTTTTGTGGACTAACCTTGTAATAACCTAAACGAATAGGCAGCAAATTGCTGCAGTGGGGTATTCTATCAAAAATTTTAATTTTTATTTATTTTATACAACGTTTTTATGTTATTGTTTTATTGTATTTTATTTATAAATTTTTAATATTATTATATTTTTTTATTTAATATCTCTACACTATAATAATTTCTTTCAGTTCCTTGTTCTTTTCAGGACATTTTTTTAATTTTGTTTTGGTTAACTTATGGAATAGATGTAACATTTTATTTGCCTAAAACCTTTACTTTTATTTGATTCTTTTGACTATGTTTTTGGATTAATTGAGTTCTTTTGACTGGGGCCCTTTTACAAGTTTTCCGGCAGAAATTTTTGACCCAGTCCGCCACTGGTTACAATTCAAACGTAAGGTGCATAATTTAATAAATAAATGATGGAGTTGGTTTACTGGACAAACAAGCATCTCTTTTTTTTTTGACAGGTGTGTTGGATTTGATTTATTTTGTCAAATAATTTCTCATCCGGTTTTTGAAAAAAGAGACCGTTCCTTTTTGAACCAACTTATGGACAGAAGATATTTCTTCAGTATGGCTATCTTCTGTTCTTTTCTCTTCTGGTATCAACATTTGTGGGGAAGGAACTGTGTTTTTACGATTTCGGTTTTCCTAATCCCGCAGAAAGCTGGTGATGAATAAACTAGGTTGATCGAATTGTTATGAAATAAATGACATGCAGTAATGGGTCCATTTGTTATTGTGAGGTAATCAACATATTTCTTCTCTATCATTCTTGGCTGATGGCAAAAATGTGTACCCGACCCAGGTTTAGTTATTTCACTTTTATCCGCAGGGTATTTTTTTGGTGGTGGGTGTCTTTGTCTTATCAATTAATTTAAAGTGATCATCATCACACACACACATACATACATACCTATAGAAATTCAAATTTCAATAACAATCATTCATTGGATAGAAATCAATGCTACTGTCTTATGCGACAATTTTGAAATTGCTATATTTTCGTATAGTAGATTTTGTGCACTTTTAGGAGAATTGGCTCCCAGAAATCTCCCCAAAGCTCATTCTGATTGGTCAGTGCCAACCAATTGGATTATCTGCACGTGAAGAGTGATTCTTCTCGTGCAGCACTTCTGATCCAATGATCACCTATAAAAGCAAGAAAAAAGAGTAGACACACCAGTGAGACTTCAGCTGCCACAGAAATCCACGACAACTGAAGCTATGCACTGATCTTCTCAATCAACACTCACAAACTGCATATACCTTACACTTACATAATATTTCCTCTTGCACAGCAAAACTGTTAAAAAACATTTATTATAAACTATTAACTCTTTCTTTTCAGAGAAAGACAATGACAATCAAAGAGAGACAACTCTCATCTTACTCATTGCATGCTTTTTCTTACACATTCTTTATTGTATACATTGTTGAATACAATTTTTATATATAATGCTACCTTTGCTTTGTCCTTTCTTCACATCAGTTTGGTTTCCTAATCAAAATTAAATAAATGTGGTGGAAGTCCACCACAAGTTGCTTTTTATTTGTAGTGTGTCATGCCACATGGGACCTGTATTTAAGGAAAAAAATAGTAGTTTTCGACTCAAGTATTACACAATTCTTTAACATCATAGAAAATAATTGGAGACTACCAAAATATCAATCCACATGTAATATTAGTTTTTTGTGCAAGATGGAAAGGTGTTTTCAACTCCATTTCAAAACTGTTATGACAAAAACGTATTTGACACTACAAATGACTTAATATTGCTGAAGGTCAGTTCATTAAAAATTAATTCTGTTTTGTTCCATTTCTTATTTTCTAAGTACTTTTTTTCTTCAAGTTTTCTTTAGAATGAAAAAAAATAGTATTTTAATTACTTTTGTTAGTTGAATTTTGTTTGTCATGTTGCAATGGAAGGTGGAAGCCACTTTTTACAGGTATTTACTATTTGCACCAATCTTAAATCCTAATCCTTTGTCATTTTGGTCATAGAAACTTTTATAGTTAGGCAGTCCTCATTTTATTGTTACTTTTTCACTTATGATTAGTCTCCGCCATATTGTTTACTGTTGCAGGTCAGTGTATTTGTTGCAAGATAAACACGTGTGTCTCCTGAAATGCCCACAACAAACATAGCAGACTCGGGATGTGAGTCCATGCAAAGAAGTGTAAAGAAACAACAAAAACCAACATATATGTACAAACAAATGATAATGTATTAAAACCAATGTGTTAGTAGTGACAAAGACAATAATGTGTTTAATAAATGTATGCAGAAACCTTTTGGTTCAAAGTACGTGAAGTGAATGAATGTACATAGGTGTGTGTGTGTGTGTGTTGTTCATGCATTTCCCGAAAGGGGGAACTCGTACTTCTTTGAGAAATTTATATGTTGGCATAAAAAGTAAGAAGAGGTTGCGAATACTTATCACAGAGTATTTATAGTACTGGAAAGTGTCCCCTAGTAACAGTTTTGAAAATTAGGAGGAGGTAACCCGACAATACAGTAGTGAGAACGGTATACATTTTAATTAGTTTTTTTGTTAAGCAAAGGAGATAATTCACCAATAGTTATATTGGTGGATGTGACAATACATTAATTTTATTTTTTAATGCTTCTTCATTTTTATCTGTTCTTTATCACAGTATTATAAGCCAGTCAAATCTCCAGCCATTAATGTGTAACATGGGCTGAGTACCAGTTGTTGAACCAAGGTATATTTTCTTGTGTTGGAATGAGATATATATTTATATGATAGTTTGTAGTGGGGATATTATTGTCATCATGAGACAATATATGTTTTAACAGAAGATTGTGTAGTGTTAGTATTGTGGTGTATGCACTGCAACATGTGGTTTACTGGGGACTGAGGGTTTTTTTTGGAAGGAAAACGAGACCCGTTTTTTTCCCTATGGCATCCTAAGAAAGATAAAGAGAGGATTTGTTTTTTTTTCTTTTTCATACTGCTTTATACAGTGCCACCTAACAGGTGTTAAGAGAAGGCCCCTTGTAAACAAAGTGGGGTAATGAAATTCAAATAAACTTTTAATCATTTGCTGAATAGTGATGTCTGATTATTGCTAGTTCTCTAAAAGTTATTTACTGAAAATTATAAAGTTAATGGTTTTTAGATGTTCTTGACAATTCTTTACATTAAACTCAAATCTTCTCTAAGACAATTTTGAAAGAAAAAAACAAATAAAACCAGGTAGAGAGAAAGAAGTAATTTTGGTGGTGATAAAAGGACAAGTGACAAAAAAATATCAAAACATACAGAAAAAGAAAAATAGATTTAGGAAAGAATGACAAATGAAGGGAAGAATAAGGACGAATACTGAAGAGATTGTAAATAAAAGAAAAAAGGAGTAACCAAAAGAGATTGAAAAGAAAAAGTAAACTGGATAGAAAGAAATAAAGAAGAGAAAACAAGAGAGATAAAAAAAAAAAAAATTATCAGTAGAAAAGAAGAAAAAAGAAACCTAGATAGAGAATGTTTCATTGAAACTGGTGCTGACATCTAAAATACTATTTCAGCCATTAGAAAATATTTTGGCAATGAGAATACATGTAAAGAAATAAGAAATCCAAAAGCATTTAAAGTTATCCAACACTCGCCAACTTAATTTCCAGTAGATTTTAGATAAAGTGTATAATATTGGCAAAGTTCTCTCAGCTGACAGTTTAAAGAAGAAAAATATTAACAAACTAAAGTTGTTGCCAACACCCTGTGTGAAAATATGAAAGTCTTTCATTTTTTGGTTAAGAATTTGCACAAGTGAAAGTAAAAAAAAAAAAAAAATCTAAAACATTCCTTTCTCTCTTTTAGCCGTGTAAACATATTTACACATTGCACCTAAAATGGATCAAGGTTATCTATTCAGAACAAAATAGCCTATACCTTTACTGTTCTTGGAGTTTGAAGAAAATCAGAAGGAAGAAACAGGCTGCACATCACTTTATATTGAATTGGAGATGAAAATCCCATTAGTCAGAAAGACCAATGGCTGAGCTCAACAGCTGGAGGTCAACAGCGCCAGGGAATGGAAACTTTGGGTGCCAGTTCAGCATGTTAATTCTATGGGAGATCAAAGTTGAAAAATGCATTAAGTGCTTGGTGTCTCAATGCATTTAGGATTGCAACAGACATTGAATCAGACTTGCCAAGTAAGTCATAAAATATAAAGCAAGCTGCAAAAGAACCATAATTCTTTATAAGTTGCATTTTCCATTTTTTAAGTTTCTATGAGTTGAAAGCTCAAAAGTATGAAGGCTTTAAAAGTTGGCATGATATAAGTGTTGTGCTTTAATACTTAAACAACTGTAAGAGATAGGTATTTGGAGTTAGTAACTGAAAATATTAAACATAAGATTGATATATCGGTGTCTTTAAGTTTTTCTTGAAATAAAAAACTGTTGGTAATCTTCATTGTGATAAACTGCACTTATGTAATAGATAATTTGTAAAAATGCACATCTAAAACTTATTACCTAAGTGAGTCATTTCAATTTGGGTAATTAACTATGCCCTTGGGAAAGGCATGGCTCACCTATCCCATCAGCTAGTGGTTAAGTAGCAGAATAAACATGGTTCTTTAGCGTTCAGTGGTAACCAGTCTAAGAGAAGGAAAACTTTGAATTCCAAACCATGGACAAGACAATAGGAAACCACTCCACTATCTTTCCTAAGAATAGATGGCAATTCACAGATAAAGAAAATGAAATTGTGAAGAGTTATGATCACTTATGTCCTGAAAAGACCTAGCATAAAAAAGAAAATTAACAGACAGTGGTAACCTAATAATATAATGTAGAATATAAAATTTAAGTTTTATTAATAAAAACCACATGTTAAAAGAAATGAGAAGCTTGTAAAGAGAATAGAAGAGAGCTTATACAAAAAATGGTTGGGTCTACTACATGTTTTTTTTGTTGTCTTTTAATAATCAGTTCTAAGTTTCTACAAATTCTGCTTTGATCAACAAATATCTATAAAGAGATGTTGTCAAAGAGTGACAGATAAAAAATAGTGAATATTTCTTGTCTTGATAAGTCTTTGTTTCATCTGGTTTGATTTAATTCTCTTATAAATCATAAATAAGTGATTTTTAACATTTGAAAAGAATATTTTAACCAAAAGTCAATATTTATAAGAGTAGTCTCCATTCCAAGTAAGATGGCATTTATTCCTGGACTAATGCCTATATGCATTTCTAGTGATTGTTATTTTAAATTTTGTTATGCAAGTCAATGTTTTCACAGTAAAATTGGTATTAACTAACTAATGTTGATGTACTTATATAATAAATATACCATGTGAATTTCATCTTATCTGATTTCTTTAGAGATATTTACAATAACTTAATTAGTAGTGAGACGTTTTATTATGCAACTTGGTGGTTGTTCAATGTATTGTAAATTTTTACCTGTCTAGGTTCACTGCTGATGCCTTAAATGTTGTTATGTACAGAATCAGTGAAGTGCTTGATAATAAACCCATCATTAGAGAAATCACATTAGATGTCATGAAGGCTATTGTTAAGCTGTAAAATGAATGAGACTTGCTACACAAACCCTCCAGCTATAACATTTCTGGAAGAGTCTTTACAATTATCAAGTCCTTCCTGTCAGGATGGTCCATGAAGGTCATTGTTATTGGCCAATCCTCCAAAGTCCATGTGGTCAATGCAGGTGTCTCCCCCAAGTTTTCTCCTCAGTCCTACCCTTTTTCTGCTTTATATTAACAATCTGCCTAAGAACATTCTTAGATCACTACTAAATATAAATACAAATGAAACCATGGTTTATGGGTGAAACTCCAAAAATCTAGATGACCAGGGACTTGCAGGTGACCTCTTCTCTGATCTTGCTTGTACAATGGGAGAATGACAGGCATGTGATGTTCAATACCTCCACAACCAAGCTGTAACATTTCATTCTCACAATGCAGATCCTGATTTTTCTCCATCCATAATGAGTAGTTTTAGTCTCAATGAAGCTTCTTACCTGGAACATTTATTAGGACAAACTTATTCCAGATCTCAAGTGGAACTTGTATATATGACCATTGCTAAAGATACTGAAAAAAAATGGTTGGTTCCTTGTACCACTCCAGAAAGTACCTGACTGCTTCTGCTATAATTTTTACAAGAGCAAGATCAGATCAAAAATGCAGTATTTCTGAGCTAATATTACCCAATCTTCACTTTCCAGTCTTGATAGAGCTCAAAAGCATCTATGATGCCTTGTAGGTAATAAATTATTTTCCATCCTACAATTACTTTCTAACAGACAAAATGTTAATAGCCTCTCACTATTCTATCACTAAAATAGTAATAGAATAGTGAGAGGCTATTCTGGTAGATAATATCATGATAGATGTTCAGACATCTACATTCCTTGGTCTCACCAGTCCAGACCTTCACAGAAAGGACCCAGCATTCCTTGTACATAGAGTCAATTCATCCTCATTGCATTTATATTCAATTGGTAAGAAGAGAGTTCTACTTAAATATCAATAAAGAAGAAAATCAAAGAACATATCAATCAAATTTACATTTATATATTGACAATATAATAGGTAAGAGATTTTTAAGGAGAATGACAAAAAAATTTAACAAGTAAATGTTTTAGGCACTTAAATATAACTTGGTCAAATGAAAATTTAAATTATATTTTATTCACTTTACTTATGTTATTTTCAAATGCAATGTGTTTCTATTGAAGAATACTGAAAGGACATTGCTCTTTGTGAGGAGATTAAAACACAAATGGAAATCGCCTCCCTCTTATGAATATCACTGTAGTGAGCAATGACTTATAATCAGTATTCTGAAGAGCAAGATATTCCAAGTACAAGACAATATGTGAGAAGAATTCTTAATACATAGTTTAGAAACAATAAAATCTTGAGTAGCAATTACAGTGTTAGAAGCAATACAAGATCGAAATCTATTGTAAAAAGTGTGATTTTATAATGGAAATGTAAATTGGAAAGAATATCAACATATACTCAATAATGGTATACCCTAAATATATAAAAATATGTGAATTTTTCAACAGGATAATATAACTTTTTAGACTTTGAAATTAATTATAAATTATTTCAAAGAAAAGGGTATAATTCATTTTCATAATTAGCCAAGCCACTCTCCTGACTATACTATTACATAAAAATATTGGAATGTACTAAAGAGAAAAGCGAAACATAAAGAACTATTGATCAGCTCCAGGAGATCATGAAGACTTTAGTGGGCAAATATTCCTTCTTTTATTATGAAATAATATTCTTCATTAACCAAAAGAACTTTGGCTGTTGAAATAATAAGAGTTAGTAAAATGTAATTATTATAATAATAGTATGTATTGTTTTTTTGAAAAATAGCTTAATTTGATTATTTATTTATTAGAAACTGCTTTTTTATTTTAAAAATTATTGTAAGGATACAGAAGGCGCTTATCTTTCTTTGGTAGAGATAAGTCATATATGTCACATGATGGCCACTTAATGATGTCCTTCTACACAGTGATGAAAAGTGACAGTCAAATTTCAGTTCAATTACAGCAACTAAATGGTAAGTTGCTTTCTTTAGCTCCCCAGCTGTTTACAAGTCCAAGGTACTGTTTCCCTTTCCAAGATAGAGAATGAAACTCCAGCTTTCAGTCCTCAATTTGGGAAAACCAAAGACTCACTGTTTCCCATTCGTGGACTATATCCTAGCCTGGGACATAGATGAATCCAATCTGTTTGAATCTGGAGTCCTAAAAATGGCTTCTCCAGATCAAAGATGTGTCTCCATATTATGTGTTTTACCCTTCCTTTTTGTTTCTCCTTACACTCTGCTTTGCTGTGTAGATATGTTATATATTATTACCTATGTGAGACATGTGTATATATATTTATATATATATATATGGTTTTGTGTATATCTTAGTATTATATAAGTCTCTCTGAGAACAAAGCAGGTTATTATATCATGGATATAATAATGTCCATAATGAGAGAAATGTAAATGGGAGAATAAATCTTTTTCCCAAGTGCTCCTGTTACATAAATAAAATATTTGTTCAGTAAAACTTTTGTAATTCTTATTAAAATCTGTTTACTTTTTCTATGTGCAAGGTACATAGAAAACATTTAGATTAATATGTTCTTTGATTTGTTTTTTTGAGTGGAATGAATGATTCATTTTTATAAAAAAAGGATTTAAAAACAATTATATTTTACATTCAAAAAGTATGTAAACTTACATTGTGCTTTCGTCTTGGCTTGAAATTCAGAAATCATGATGCTTCTCAGTTAAATAAAGTGAAGATATATTGCGTATCTTAGGCTAGCTTTGTTTTTCAGGAAGAAATAAAAATAGACTCACCTGAAAGAGAAGAAAAGAAAAGATTAAAATTATATCAGATTAATTTAAAGAACAATAATATCATGAAGAATTTTTGATGAGAAAAAGAATAATTACAGGAAGACTAAGTAAACAAAAATGATAAAGCAGATTTTTCTTATTGAATCCTATTGAACTCTACAGATATTATGCAATCTTATGTCTTGAGTGGGCAGCCCAGTAACCTCATTTTGGAGAACAAAGAAATATGAATTGTTAACCTGTCAAAATGTCACAAAGGAATATGAAATAAATTGCTAATAAGAAATGTAAATTCAGCTGCTGTAAAGGCAAAACAAACTGTTATTAAAAGATTATTTTGGGCTGAGGAATTAATTTCAATAAAATTTTACTGGAATATAGATTGATTTTAGAGATGACTTTTATATGAATGAAAGAATATTAGTGAAGAAGAGAAAGAAACAGAGAAAAACAAAACAGAAGATAGAAGATAATGGCAGCAATTGGGTTCAGTCAGGAGTGGTTTAGGTAAAACAAGGACTTTTCAAAAATATGCAAAAAATAACTTGGCTTTCTTATGGTATTGCAAAGCAGTCTAAAACCAAGTATACTTCCATCCTAGGTATGATGACTAGACCATATTAACCTGAAACACTGTAATATATTGTTCTACTTTCCATAGTATACAGAAATGGGGAGCAGAGGGTGTAAAATCCCCGGACATCCATGTCTAGAGGGAATCCAATCAAAGAGTGAAATAAAAATTTAGTTTATATTTAATTTGAATAAAGTATTTATTTCATGTTTCATGTTTTTACATATTTAAAATGTCTTCCTTTATCACATTTTTAGTACTAGGCCCTAAGCCACTACTTGAGTCTTAGGGGCATACAATCAAGGATTTGATGGGCATCACTCCCAAGCCTCTGCACATCACTGTCTACTTTTTTTACTTCTACTACTTTTCCATCAGACCTTTTTGAAGAAAACAAAGAATGACCCTCAAGGATTTTGCATAATCTGTATTGTTGTTTTTGAATTTTGATTCTGATCTGTTAGATATTATAAAATACCATACCACCAATTCTGGATCCCTGAAAAGGTACAACACAAGTCTTAATTTTGGACCACTCAAATATTAATACCGCAATTATGATTTCATTTCAACTTTATATCTGGTATTCAAATAAAAATTGATAAAATTAGCCAACAATATTTATGAAAGTAATCTTAATCCTGATATATATTTATCTTTTGACTAGCAGCATGGCCCGGCATTGCCCATGCTTGATTCAAAAATTGTACAACTCATACAGCAATCGCTATCACTTGACTTAAAATATTTTTTCCCTTTCCTTTCCGTGCTGATGTTGCTACATGCCTTACTTCTTGCCTATCTCACACTGCGAATTTTTTCTAAGCTCTATACTAAACATTAAATCTGTTACGAAAAAAGAACTAAAAATGAACACAAAATGATCAGCTTTAAAAAAGGACTCGTAACTGGAAAAACCGAATGAAAAAAGAATGTTAAGATCAAATACTTTTTCACACCCAACCCAGTTCTGCGGAATCAGAATCAATGTTGAGTTTAAGCAAGTGAATGAGCCAATTGGAGTAAAGTGCCATGCAGATTTAAATTTTTCCCACTTGTGACAAATGCAGCTATCGATTTTTTTTGTATGTTTAGCATGCTAGTTAACATTTGTGTCAGTCAGCTGTTGGCTCTCATGCTGGCCAATAGAATCTTCCTGCCTATTCGTGGAAGCCAGCTATAGGCTCTCACTCTGGCCAGTAGAAAATGGCCACAAACTACATGAAAACTGCCGTAGAAGCATGAAAAAATCGATTATTTCCACTATCGATGGGAGTTGGGAAATGCAAAGTCAGTCTTGGCCTTCCCGCTAACTTGGAGCATGTGCATGTAAATTTTGGTGCAAATCCGTTGAAAATTGCAGCCATGCATTTGTTACACACAGACACACACACACACACATTCTGTCTTTTATAGATAGAGATGAATAAAATAGATACACAGTCCCTATTATATTTTTCAAATTGATAGATTGACTACCATATATTAGGATTGAAGTCATAAAGGAATTGTTCACCATTCATATCCATTTATTCAGTATTTTGAGCTCTTGACTGACTTCAGTCATTGTTAAGAATTCTATTCTAGTGATTAATTTGTATATCTATTTATATATGATGCATTTGTTATTTTTAATTTTTGAATGTATTTGATGTCACATCTATTTTATTTAATAAAATAATAAACACAATTTGTATATTTTATTTAACAACACATGTTTAAATGAATATTTGCTGGCTAAATAAACCAAATTAATGTGTGTGTATATATATATATATATATATATATATATATATATATATATATAGTTAGCTATATAAAGTTTTAACTGACAAGGTCTGTTTGTTTAAATTTTTATTTTATTATTGTTTTTATTATGTCCTGCCAATTTTTTAATAACTTGTGATGTATCTTGATGAAAATTGTGGATAAACTGTCTCAAGTTTTGATCATTACCAAGAATTAAATGTTTCAGTATCATTGAGGAAAGTTTGTTACAAACATTTTAACTGTTTTTGTAACATTGCAAATTTAAATGTACCTGTGTTGGGTAAATGACATCAGATATAGAAGAATTTCATTAAGTTTGACAGCACAGGAAAAAGATTATATTAAATATTCTATACATAATATAAATATTTTATTCACATTTTATAATGCTGTTTCCTGCAGTGAAAGATATTTTAATTCAGGTTGCGATTTTGTTCAATAATAGCTTGAAGTATTTTGAGTTTTTCTTTACACTGAGTGCTGTATAGTATTTTGGTATTATCTACTAATGTGATCTGATCTTCAATACATTCATGAATTGCACTAACTTTTGATATAAGTGACAAATTAACCTATGAGAGAATGTGGTGCTTGTGTGACCTGTGAGAAAATGATAATAAATTGATAAATAAAATAATAATGAATAATAAAAAAAATTTCTCATGATGCTAAGAGTAAAGGACCTGTAAATATGATTATCCCACTTAGTTTCTTCAAATGTAGTTAGGCGGTGCTGTTGAAGTTTATAAAAAGGCAAATATTTCCTGTCACACTCTTTTTCTTCCTCTTGCTCCAAGATGTAGCACCATGTGGCAATTATGTTTATACTTAGTTTCCCCATTCCACTGATGAATGAACTCTTTTCCCACTTTCCAATGCATGGCACTCACATATATCTTTCAAAACCTTGACCTATGGAGTAAGTCAAGCTTTCTCTTTGGTTATTTCAACTCTGCACAAGACTGACTTTAGCTCAACCATTAATGCAATGCTCATACTTACTTATCCTAATTCCTGAACAAAGAAGAATACAGACATACTCAAGTGATATTGAGAACTTTGTTTTACTACAGTTTATATATATAAAAAATAAAAGATCCATAGTAGAAACCCAAGTTTTTTCTATGTTGCTGCTTTAATTGTTTACATATAAACACGTACCCATATAAAATATATACAAATATACAACCTTTTAACTCTCATAGACCTATGTAAGAATGTTTTAAACTTTTTTTAGCAAATGATAAATCTAAGATATTTATTACTGGGTTTATCATGTATTTTTGTAGTTATTTTATATCTGTGAGGACATTCTACCACAGAAAGAAATGGCAACCTCCTCTGGGAAAAACCTCTAGTCCATCATGAATCAAAAAAGACATGATCACCCAAGCATACATCATGTATGTCACTTAACTGACTGAGGACATTCCCTTTTATATCTGTCTATATTTCTGAGATGAGGTATTATGTACATTATTTACATTATTTGGACTATTGTCCTCATCTTTGTCACCATATTTATTACAACATTTCCGGCTTTTATTTTGTTCACTGGGGTAGACTGTTCTAGTTCCACATGCCATGTTTTTAATGGATGTCTGTTATCAGTTATCTCCTGATAATTTTCCCTCTGAAAGTTCTCCACTGAACTCACACTCTTTGGGTCCTGTCACTGGATCTAACCAACACCTTTATCCACTGAGCCATGTGTACTTGAGGACATCTGTGTATGAATTTCTGGGTATTATAAACCTAATGTCTTCAGCAACCATTTTTACCAGTGCTCATATTGCAATTTTGCTGTTATCATTACATGTTTTTACATATTGCAACTTTGTTGTTATTATTGCTTTTCTCTGGCACTCCTTATTATTGGTTCCCATATGGTATTTATTTCTATGCTTGGTTGGCTCAGGAGATTTTTGTGGCCAAGCATATGTGCTGATTCCTTAAGTTTACGAATTTTCCAATGGTGTTCCTTGTCTATAATCTCAACCTGATCAGCCACGCCTGATTTTTCCACTTCCCCTCGTGTTACAGCTTTCTAGTGTTCTTGAAGCCTTACCTTGAGGGGCCGGCCTGTCTCTCCTTTATATTTCTTTCCGCAGCTGCATGGGATAGTGTACACACAATCTTTAGTTATGTTCTCATCTATGGGGGGGTCTTACACGAGAGAGATATCTGCAAAGTATCATCAGGCTTTTGAAGGTTGTCCTGATGTTATATGGACCGCAGATCCTTTCTATTTTCCCAGATAACCCCTTCACATAAGGCAGGCAGACAGTTTTCTGAGTGTTGTTGTCCTCCTCTTGTACCCACCTATCCCAGTTTTTTTGGGCTGCTGCCATGTACCCAGGGTAGCTGTTACATTGTAGGGTACTACTTATACTGACCAATTCTTTATCTAATGTCTTTGGGTCGCCACTTATGACTTTTGCTCAGTGTTGTAAGCAGTGGACTATCCCTTTCTTTACACTGTATGGATGGTGGGAGTTGAAATTGAGGTAATGTCCGGTGAATGTCGGTTTATGGTATACAGATGTCTTAAACCCATGCTCTGTTTGAGATATTAGAACATCCAGGAATGGGAGTGTGTTGTTACTCTCTTTCTCCATTGTGAACAGGTTAGATCCAGTGACAGGACCCAAAGAGTGTGAGTTCAATACCTGGTTAAGGCAGTGGAGAAATTTCAGAGGGAAAATTAACAGGAGATAACTGATAACTGACATCCATTAAAAACATGGCATGTGGAACTAGAACAGTCTACCCCAGTGAGTGAAATAAAGGGTTCAGTTTGACATTCCAACCACCTGAAGAAGGCTGGAGTGTACAACAGCCGAAATGTTGTAATAAATATGGTGACAAAGATTGAGGACAACAGTCTGAATAATGTAAATAATGTACATTCACTTTTATAATTAAGACAACAGTTTTTGCTTGTTATTTTTATACAGGGAAGTATTAAAATTATGGCAATAAAATCATGACTGTCCTGATAAATATCAATTAATGATTGCAACAAATACATAAGATTTGTCATTTGATAGTGTTAAAATAATGAAACTTCCTCTCTTGTTTAATCTCTCATTTTCTCTCCATTCTACATAAAAAAAGCTAGAATTTTCAACTATAAATTTAGAAATGTGAGTTTCAATTATTTTAGTAAAAAAATGAAGAATCACAGGCCTTTTCAAAAACTTGTATTATTACACAGATGTATTTGCATGAAAAACATTTTATTCCAATATAAACACATAGATTACCATAACTCGCTATGTATAATATGCACATCTAAGATTGCGCTGAAAGTGTGGGGAAAATACTTCCACTCATGCATAATACACACCCCTTGTTTGGTAATCAAACCCTATAAATTGTATCTTTCCAATTTCCTTATGTCCAGCATTTCCTACTCTTATTTAAAAAATGGTTTTATATATAGAATATTATTCTAATTTAGTTTTACGATAATTTTTAATTTATTTTATGGTAATTTTTTAAAGATTTTTTTTGTAGCTGTGCATAATATGAAATCCTGATTTTGCTTATTATTTTTTAGAAAAAATGCATATTATACATGGGGAATTATAATATATATATACATACCTGCCTATTGCAAAATGATGGTTCATGTGTTAGCCTTTCGTCACTGGGTGCTTCATAAATTTGGCTTTGTGCATAAGTTAGCATTGTTTAATAATTATATTGAATTTTCATTATATATGTAAGTGTATATTAATACAAAGGCATTATGTGTTACTTTTCCAAGATACAACTGTGATAGATGCACTTGTCACATTAGTGTATATGTGCATTAATACTCTCATTGAAGGAAATGGTACCAAGAAGTAATTGGAACCAACCTTGTGTTTCTACAACAAAATCATCATTTGTGTGGTACCATTTCTTACATAAATCTTGTTTGAATGATCCAAATAGATGATAATCTGAAGAATTCCAATCATGGTTATTTGGTGGATGCAGTCAAATGTCCCAGCCATATTACTGGAGCCACTCAGGTTAGCTATATGTTAAGTGATATTGTGATGCAGCAGGATGACACCGTAGCATAAACATGCTGGTCTTTTTTGACAACATAAACTTCACTCAATCTGTCCAGTATTGCATGAGATCTGACTGTGTTAACAGTAGCCATCAGTATATAGTCCACTAGCAACACACTTTTGTGTCCCAAAACATAGTTGCTATCAATTTGTTTGCTAGCTGCTGAACATTGAAATTATTTTATGGTGAAGATAAATGTTTCCAGGTCATAGAATCAATCTTGGCCCTTTCAGATTATATCATTGAAGCCATTAAATTTCATTTATCTAGGAAGAAGTTTCTCACAGATGACACTATTGTTGCAGTGATGCAAGGGCGGGTCTAATCATTTGAAAGAAGGTATCTATGTGTTCAAAGACTGATGAGACAAGTGCATTGATTTACATTGGGATGTAGCATAGCAGTGCTGGTAAGATGCATAAAATTTTAATTGTATACTAATAATCATGTTGAATTAGTTTGAATTTAGTTACTTTTCAAAAATCCATGTGAAGAAATACAGCTGCAGGTATAAAATGTCAGAGCTATGCTTAAAGTTAAAAAACAATAGGAAACTGTATTATTAGCTGACATGTTTTGTCCAATGTGGACTTTTTCAAGGCAAAAAAACAAAAGGAATTTATTGAAAACAATGTAACTATTAACAACAAACAAAATGTCCTTGGCAAATAGAAGAATTTAGAAAACACTATTGTATTCATATTGCCAAGTGAAAATTATGTCAAGTACTTTCACATGTAGAAATATTGTTTTTATTGTTGTTGATGGATTCAACCATTTTCTTTTGATTTCTTCATATAGGTGTGTACATTGGCTTGGGAGAGTAGTAATTCTCTTAGGAAAGGTGATATTGGGGAAAAACCTGGGTGTCGATTAATATTTGGATAATATTCAATGGTGACACTCTCGAGGCTTTTCCTTCTGAGTGAGTTATTTTCTTTTTTTATGAGTGTAGCATTTTAAAAATCAAAATTGTGGTTGAATTTATTTCTATGTATGACTAGTGCATTACTTAAGTTGTTTTTTGTGAGGTCTCTTTTGTGCTCATAGATGTGTTTTTTTAAATCTTGTTTCTCTAATATATTGGGAGGAACAGTTTTGGCAATTTATTTTATAAATGCCTGCTTCAGAAATATTATTGCTATTATTAGTGTTTGAGGATCTGATTATATCCATAATGGTTTTGAAAGTGTGATTATTTTAAGATTATTTAGATGGGATAGGTTGTTCTGGATAGTGGACATGACTGAGTTGGTTGGTAGTATTATTCATCTGTTTTCATGCAATTTATTATTACAGATTTATTATTATATAATGTCATATGTAGGGGATTAACGGTCGGGCTGAGATACCTATTCAGTTACACGTGAGACAGTGCAGTGAGTGGTTGTGTTTGCTCCATATAGGTAAGTCATATTCTGCAAACAAAACATAAAATTCAGTATACAAGGTTCTAGCAGATGTTACCGTGTTTTTCTTGTTGTTTTTCTAAACTCATGGCTAATCTACTTATTGTTTACCCTAATATTTATTTCCATTCTTTCAGATCATGTCTGACTCAGCTACTTCTCATTACAACTGCCTAAAGAGTCCTGATTCTTTTTGTTATATCTGTAGTGGTTTCATCATTCCCAGTCAAAGGGCAAACATCAGTACATTTGTCAAGCAAGCCTATTTTGCATATTTTAAAGTAATGCTTGTTGATCAAGTTAGGTATTGGGCCCCTCACATGGTGTGCAAGCAGTGTGTCGAGTGTTTACAAATGTGGACCAAGGGAACACGTGATAAATTGGCATTTGGTATACCTATGAATTGGTGAGAGCCAAGAGATCATTGCCCAGACTGTTACTTTTGCTTAGTGAAAACTTCAGGATATAACAAGAAAAACAAATACAAAATTGATTGTCCAAGTCTACCATTAGTTATACTTCATTCAGCTGAAATTCCAACACCAGTTTTCACTCAACCACCCTCTCTTGATGATCTGGATCCTGATAAAGAACTCAGTGACAGCCATGATGCAGATTTTGAAATTAAAGATGACTCAGTTCGTAAGGGATTTGATTAGAATGAGTTGAATTATTTGGCACGGGATCTGGGACTGTCAAAATGGCTTCAGTACTCCTTGCATCAACCTTGCATCCTTCAGAACTTGCTTGAAAAAGAACAAAGGTATCCTACTTTTGATCTAGGGAAAATTCATTTCTGCAGTATTTTCGAAGTGACAGTAGCTTTGTATATTGCAATAACATACAAGGTTTACTGCAGAAATTGGGAATTTTGATAAAACAATGAAATTGAATGGTGACTGTTCATTGACAGCTCAAAGCATAGCTTAAAGTGTGTCATTCTCCACAATGGCAATTTATATGGTGTTGTCCCAATTGGCCATTCAGTGTGTCTTCATGAAGAACATGGAGACATAAAGAAAGTCATTGTGTTGTTGCAACATCACAAACATAATTGGATCATCTGTATTGACCTTAAAATGGTATACTTCCTTCTTGGTCAGCAACGCGGTTAGAGTAAACATCTCTGCTTTCTATGTATGTCGGATAACAGAGCTTGAGAGAAGCATTGGGTGGGGAGGAATTGGCCTCCAAGACCTGACCTCAAACCTGGCAATCCCAACATTCTACATAAGCCAATCGGTGACAGAAAGAAAATTGTATTTCCACCTCTGCACATTAAACTGGGTTTAATGAAGCAATTTGTTAAAACATTGAAAACTGAAGGAGATTGTTTCAAGTAACTCATTTTGGCATTTCCTGGCCTGTCAATTGAAAAAAATCAAAGCTGGTGTGTTTGATGGCTCACAAATTCGGCAGCTCATTAAAGATGAGCATTTTATTGGGACAATGTCAGAACTTGAAGAGAATGATTGGTCATCATTCCAAGACCCTATCAAGAACTTTTTTGGAAATAAACGTGCACAGAATCGCACCAAAATTGTCCAGAAACTATTGGAGAACTACAAAACGCTTGGATGCAACATGTGCATCAAGTTGCATTTTCTGAAAGGCCATCTTCCTAACTTCCTAGAAAACCTTGGTAAAGTCAGCGCTGAACAAGGTGAATGATTCCACTATGATCTGAAGATCATGGAAGAATGGTATCAGGGTAGATAGAATGTAAATATGATGTCTGACTATTGTTAGAGAATAAAGTGAGATTGTCCACAAACTGTACACTTCAGGAAAAGCTATAGGTGTTAATATTTACCTTAAGTAATTGTGCACAATTTGACTTACAGTAATAATATCCTTTGTATGAACAAAATATATTTGTACAAACATTACAGCCAAGCAATGCTCTATTATTTTTCATCATATGTAAATTTTAAACCATACAATAAAATGAGTCCAAATATACTAGATACAGTATCTTATATTTCTTTATACAAAGTGAGGGTATCCTGTAGCATGCAAACCTGATGTGATACAGAAAAACTGGAGTTATTTTTGGATTCAGAAGCCAAAAGTTAGTCAAAATTGAGTGTCAAACCTAACTAAACAAAAATTGTATTCCCCAGTGTAATATATCTATATATATATATATCTACACAAGAAGTTATGAAAACATTACTTTAATCAACTAGTTTTCTGTTTGAGACAAAAAAGGATGCAATTGTATATCATTGTAGTTCTTCTGAAAGCAATATCATTAAACAAGTATGTGATGCAACCAATTAATCTAAATACTTTGAAAGGTTTGTCATTGGAGTGAAGCAAATTACTAGCAATATGCAAACTTCCTGTCATTCTAACTTTGTCTTGAGAGTTACTAAAGGGAAATAACTGAAACTGAGATATCCAGAAAAGGCATGGCATATGGAACTAGAACAATCTACTCTAGTGCATGAAATAAAGGGTTTGGTTTGAAATTCCAACATATATTACATGAAGAAGGCTGGAGCATACAGCATTCGAAACATTGTGTATATGACAATAAAGATGAGGACAACAGCCCAAACAATGTAGATAAAAATACACAATAAAAATATGAAATTTACAGCAAGCTTCATTGAGTTGATGTTCTTTTTGTTATATACGTTTCCATTTCCCATCAAATGCCAAAAGAATTTATTATCTAAAAAGTAGATGCAGTATATTTTTTTATATAATCTGAGTGAATGTTTCAAAAAATGGTAGTCTAACTAAAAACCTTTCCTTGTTCAATGAAGTTTAATGGCATGAACAAATATCCCAATGAATTATAACTACAAAAATAAAATGAAGAAATAAGGTGATAATGCATATCTAAATGACACTTATTAAAAATATGGATTTTGCATGTTGATTTTCAAGGCAGACACACACACATATATATATATGAGAGAAATAGTAAATCAATAGCCTCATGAAATAATTTAATTTAAATGACAACAAAGACAAATATGTAGACTTTGTAATGGATAGAAGGCAGTTTTATTGCTTCCATCCCAATTGTAAAATTAAAGCACACACACACACATATATTTATGCATGTGTGTGTGTATGTGTATATATATATATATACACATATATAAAAGGCAGGATGTGTGTGTGTGTAACGAATGCATGGCTGCATGGATTTGCACCAAAATTTACATGCACATGCTCCAAGTTAGCGGGAAGCCCAAGACTGACTTTGCATTTTCCAACTCCCATCAATAGTGGAAATAATCGATTTTTTCATGCTTCTACGGGAGTTTTCATGTAGTTTGCAGCCATTTTCTACTGGCCAGAGTGAGAGCCTATAGCTGACTGCCACGAATAGGCAGGAAGATTCTATTGGCCAGCATGAGAGCCAACAGCTGACTGATACAAATGTTAACTAGCATGCTAGCATGCAAAAAAATCGATAGCTGCATTTGTCACAAGTGGGAAAAATATAAATCTGCATGGCACTTTACTCCAATTGGCTCATTCGCTTGCTTAAACTCAACATTGATTCTGATTCCGCAGTACTGGGTTAGGGTGTGAAAAAGTATTTGTTGTTAACATTCGTTTTTCATTTGGTTTTTCCAGTTATGAGTCCTTTTTTAAAGCTGATCGTTTTGTGTTCATTTTGTTTAGTACTTTTTTCGTAACAGATTTAATGTTTAGTATAGAGCTTAGAAAAAATTCGCAGTGTGAGATAGGCAAGAAGTAAGGCATGTAGCAACATCAGCACGGCAAAGGGCACTCCTTTTAAAGGCAAGGAAGGGCAAAAATATTTTAAGTCAAGTGATAGTGATTGCTGTATGACATACGATTTTTGAATCAAGCACGGGCAAAGGGCCATGCTGCTAGTATATATATATATATATATATATATATATATATATATATATATATATATATATATATATAAGGTAAGTTGACCAATAATAAAAGACCAAAAATGTCCTGACCAAGATGTATAAAAAAATTATTTTTCCCCATGTATAGGAACTCCTGGATGCAAAACAATTAAAAAATATGTGTCTATTTCAGAAATATTATGTGGTGATTGTTGCTTACCAGAGTAGGTTTAATTTAGCATCAAAGATAATTTTCTTTTAAATTCTCAAAGTTTAATTTTCCTTTGAAAAATAGAGTGAATAAAATTAATCATTTGTCTCTATTTTAAAACTCTCTGATTAAACATGGAAAGTTTTTCATTTTCTCAAAGTGATCTACTCTGACACTAAATCAACAATAAACTTGGTTTTCAAATAGATCCGGATTAGGATATATAAGAAAAAAGTTTTCTTATCCATCTATCTTGGATATATTGATTTTAACTGAATTGAACTGTCTTTGTACATGCTATGTATAGTATGCAAGTATTTCTCACTACACTCTAAATTCTTTATCTAGTATTAACTCCAAGGCCAGCTTGAAGTTATTTTATGAAATCAAAAAAGTTTGATCAAGAAACACACATGATCATTACATTTTCAACTTTTTATTTAAAGGAAGGATTTTGATTATATATATATATATGTGTGTGTGTGTGTGTATGTGCACTTAAGATGTTAGGCCAATTTTTATCTTACTTCATGAATGATGTTAAGTTTTTAAGCTTATAAGCAATTTCATATCACTGGCTTGAAAGATTATACGAAACCAAGAATTAGTTAAAATAATGATTTATTCCAAACATGGGCTTTGTAGATCAAAAAAGTTGATGTATGTTTTCAGGTATTAAGTGTTTCATCTTATCAAAGTTTAAAGTTAGTTTTGAGAAACTTGTAACTACTGTAAACCACTTTAATTCTTTTTCAGGCTCATAAAACTAACCATGAAACCTTAAAAGTTGATGGCAGGATGGGTAATGACTGAAATTTACTCCTTGAAAGTACATGATAATCACTTGCGTAAATTAGCTGTGGATGAAGCTTTGGGCAATATGTTCAGAATATTAGAAGAGAAAAAAAAGAGGAAGTAAAAGTGAATGAGAAGAGAATGCAGAGCAGGTTTTATGGTACGAGAAGAAATTAGGAAACAAAATGTTCCTACAACCAGTCAGAAATAAAATAATGTAAAACTTACAAATTAATAACTCTGCTGTAACAATAACTGTCTGAGTTAAATACAAAATTTTTGTGGATTTTTATTATAATGGCATAAATAGCCTTTGGGGTCATATGTAGTGCTTGTGGTCGCATGGAAAGCAAAGAATGTCTAAAATAATGTTGTTCCTGACTAGCATTTTATTATGCTTGTGACAGATATGGGTTATGGCAATTCATATTAAAAAATCAGTTTTTGCTTGAGATTTATATGATTAGAGAATAGTCTATTTTATGGATAACACAGCTTAGAATAGTTCATTTTATGGGTGAGAAAGCTGTTAGTTTTTATTTGCATTTTGATAGTATCAAAGATTTTACAAGAACTTCTTTTTTCGTAGAGACTTCTTTTTGATTAATTATTTGTTTGACACTTACATTTATTTAAAATTTTACAAGTCAAACATCAATGTCTGTTCTTGTAGTAAAATAAGAAAAGCAAAGTTCTCATTGCTTGTTTTCTCAAAGCTTTATATTATGAGCCTCCACAAAAACTCATATTGGGTAGAATCTTAGATTGTTTAAGATAATCAATGTTTGCCAGCAGTTAGACTAACAAAGTAGAGGATGTGATTTCAATGTTAATTCCTTTCATATTTGTGTATGTCTCATGGCTGCATTGACTATTTGTTTCACTTAATGAAAAACCTGATTACTAACATACTTATTTTGATTGCTTTCAACTGATACAATGTCTTTTAATGTTCAAGAATTCTGGTCTAATAGGTCAGGAATAATAAGTTTTAACCTTTATGAGTTACATTAAAAAACAATATCATTCTATAAACTTTGTGCTTACAAACACATTTATTTATTTATCTATCTATCTATCTATGCATTGTAATGCAGATGTATCCTTTTGACGTGATGAATTCATTTTTCTGGAAATTATTTTAAATGGATTTAGGTTTTTCATTTTCTCTTTTTTATCAATAAAATCATGTCTTGGAGGGTAGAGTGGATTGAAATACATAGAAGAGATATTATTTAGACTGGACACTTATCCAAGAATTTTTTTGACAGGCTAAAGAAGCTTAAGAAATGATATGCTAAGTGCACTGAACTGTGAGGTAAATATGTGGAATAGCAGGGTTCTCAGTAATTCTTCCTGGTCAGGCTGAGAACTTTTCAGCATCCCCTTGTACCAGTAGCTAAAAAAAATGAATATTTACTGACTATTAACTTTAAGATCATATAACAAAATATTAATTCAAAATATTGTATTTGTAGTTAAAATATATTTACATACATTTACATTCTGTCTGAATTTCTGGGAAGGGAATTATCATTATTAACATTATGACTAATGACCTCATCTTTGTTATTATTATCACAATGTCCTCCACCATTTTTTTAGGTGTCTGTTTATCTAGGTAATATTCAAGGAATTTCACCACAGTGAAAAAATAACTGAGCAATACTAAAAAGAACGAGACAATATACCCGTAGACCTGGACAATGGAATAAAAGGAATCTAACCCCATGGATTAAATAAAAGAGTTCAGTCTGAAACTTCCTAAAAGTTAGCTGAATTAACCGATACCTGAAGAACTGACAATGGGCACAATGGACAAAACATCATGATAATAACAACAAAGATGAGGATATTTTCCAAATGCAAATAATGTAATTTATTGTTTTGAAAAAAATTTTTTTTTTTTCCACTTATTAACTTTTCTGGAGCTAAAAAGATTGTTTAACCTAAAAAGTCTGCATGTTCTGCCATAATCATTACCTATTTTTTGAGACTTACCAGAGGATTACGGCCAAGACACCCCATTAGTTTCACTAACCTATACTTCCATAGTATTTTAATGCCTCATCTCTATTTTTGCATTTTCTTTTAAAATGATATCATCTTTGTTAATATCGTGAAGTTTATCACTATTATTTCTTATACTGAAAAATGAAAAGAACAAAATAAGATGAAAGCTAGTAGGAATGTCAACTCATGTGTTAGTTATACCCTATGGCCTCTCAGAAACATTGATTTACAAATCAAAATAAACTCATTATAGAATACTCTGAATGTCCATCTTGGCACAGCCAACTGCCAATAACTATTTCCAATAATGCCAACACCTTAATGTAGGTGGCTATATTGGCCTCATGGTGGTACAGAAAGGAAGAAGGTATTATTTAAAGATTTGTTTCTTTTTTCTTGATATAAAACTGAGCTAATGAAATGAAATTAACTTTTTATTCAGCAAAAGATTATCTTCATTATTTCACAGCTTTACAAATATAATACAGAATGCATTGCTATTACTTGGATAGAATAAGTCATTTGTAAAACCACCTAATACAATAATTCCTGTCAAACCGTGAATTGAAGGTCGTTCTCAACGGATTCTCCTCCAGTTTCTATCCTACGAACGCAGGTGTTTCTCAAGGCTCCATCCTAGGCCCTACTCTATTCCTTATCTACATAAATGACCTTCCTGATGCCATAAATTCCCAAGTTGGCATCTACATGGATGACACCACAATTTACTCCTGCCTCAAAACAAATCTAGTGTCGCTGACAAAACTCACCTGGCTGTGTGTCTCAAAAAGGACCTCCAATCAGTTGTGAACTGGGGCAAGAATTGGCTGGTCAACTTTAATGCCTCAAAAACAAAACTGTTCTCTATTAATCACCACAGAGATCCTTCCCTGCCCTCCATTAGAATGATGCTCAACTTCTCGAGAGCACCTCTCTGCGGCTGCTTGGTCTCACCTTGTCTGCTGACCTGAGATGGAACAAATACATTGAGTCAATTGCTTCGTCCACTGCAAGGAAAGTTGGCTCCTTGTGCCGCATCAGGAAATTTTTCTCCTGGAATTGATCCTTCAGATCTACAAATCAACAATTATATGGTCTGGAGCCCTTTTCTGTTTGCCTTGGGGTTCTTGATAAGCTCCAGAGATGGATATGCAATATAATTGGCCCTGTTCTAGCATCTCATCTACAGTCACTCTCTCACAGACGTGCCGTCACCTCTCTCTGTCTTTTTTAAAAATACTTTCATGTCAATTGCTCTGAGGAGCTGCATTTGCTGGTTCCCAGACTTCATGAATTCAAGCGCCCTACGAGGCTGGCATCCCGCTCTCACCCTTTCACTGTTGAAACTACTAAATGTAGCCATCTCTTCTACTCCAATAGCTTCATGTTTTGCACCTCTTGCCTGTGGAACTCCCTCCCCTATTCCAGTTTCCCTGATAGCTATAGCCTCCAAATATTCAAATGTAATGTCAATCAACATCTCCAGTTGCCTTGATCTATCCACTATCCTTCTCCTCATCCTTTCCTCTATCACTCCTATCTGATCTTGCTCCAAATCTTCTGTAACCCCTTGCGTCCTAGTGGCTTCCTGCCTTGCTTGGGGTGAAATGCTTAAAAAAAAAAAAAAAAAAAAAAAAAAAAACCCCCAAAGTATAATTACTTTTGAATGATCAATCTCTTTACCGCTTACATTAAGCATAACCATAACTTATAGTAACCAATCAGAATTGGGATACCAAGAACTGTAGCATTGTTACTTGTGCTATGTTGTGGGTGATTTCAGCATTCAAATTCAGTCTCTAAGATTTATTAATAATAGTTATATAAACTGCATGAAAATTTGAATGATAAAGATTCTTTTTTAATTTATGTATGCTAGAAAATGTTTATTAAAATTTCACATTTTTATTTTTACAATTTATTATCTATTGCTTTTATTCATATTGTGTATTATTATTGTGCTTCATTTGATTAAACTGTATTTTTCCTTTGAATTTACAATAGCAGAACTTATTAAAATATTCTCTTTTAATAATATTTCACATGTACTCCAGTTAAAATTAAATTTTTCCCCTTTTATGCAAATATTATTCAGTCAGATAAATCACAATGGTGAGTTTATTAATTTTTATAAATTCACCAGCCAATCCAGTCTTCTTTGATTTCCATGATAATTTTTCAAGTATTGTTGATGTCAGTATATTTATATTTGAAGTAAAAAATAACTGATACTGAGATATCCAGAAAAGGCATGACACGTGGAACAATCTGTGGACAAAATCTAGAACAATCGGTGGACAAAATAAATGTTTCAGTTTGAAATTCTAATCACCTGAAGGAGGCCAGAGTGTACAATGGCTAAAATGTCATGAATATGACAACAAAGATGTGGATAACTGTCTGAACATTGTAAATAGTGTAATTAATTACTATACCTCATCTCAGAAATATAGACATATAAAAACTGTCTAACATATATATTTATATTGAATGTTGGTATATGTTTTAGGACTTCTATTCCTTTCATCAGTCAAAGACTTGCATTGATTTAATTTTTAAGTTCAAATCCAATAGTACAATAATATGGACTTGTAACTGACAATAATTTAAAATTTTTAGGAATTCTAAGAGAAGAGAGACAAATAAGAGAGGTTAGCACAACATACACTTCTTGCAATTCTACAAAATTATTTTTACTTCTTCAATACCGTCCTATCAGATTTAACTTGTTTATTTAAATAAGGCTCCCATTTAGCAATTCAGAATCCTTCTTTAATAGTCAATTTGTATATTGTGTTGGCAAAACGCAGTGTCTTCTGAAGTCAATCTGTAGGCCTTTTGTTCCTAAAGTTGTTGTGGTTTCCAAGGCAGTGTTATTTTTGTCATTGCTCATCGCTTTTCTCCTCTCTTCCTATTACCCACCGTAGTGGTTGGGTGAGCAATTGCTTAGGTATTTCTCCCAATTTCAATACACTCTTGCCATACACTACAACATTTCATAAAACTAAAGGCAAAATAGGAAAAAGATAAATTAATAGAATACCAAAAATGAAAGTTCAGTTACTCTACAAGTGCTCCTGGTACCATGTAACCCAGTACTACCTGCTGCATAGTGACTAAACTGATTTGGCTTTTCTAGAGGGTGGTTAGACACCTAGCAGAATTGAAAACAAGATTTGTCCCCTAGCTATGTACATTTACTGTCATGATGACATGACATTGCTGGTGAAGGCTTCCTAGACTGATATCAATGACCACTTAACCATGACCATGTCAAGCCTTCAAGTTAGGGGACATCAGATGTGGCTTGAGAGAGATAGGTCTACTTAGCCAAGACATGCTATGCATGAATGAACACCTCACCAGATTTCAACCCAGATATGTAGGGGGAACTGGTCAAATGCTCAGCTGCACAGCAACTCTATGACCACACTCAATCATGGGATTGATGATAAAGATGATGATGATGAAAAATGTATAATGAAAATCTTCTGCAAATTTGCATGAATCTTGCAACTTTTGAGTTAATCATTTAGATAAGATAGTTTGCTTTCAATTAGTTTCTATCTTACTCCCAATTTTTGTTAGTCATTCTATTTTAGTAATTATCATTAAATTATAAACTCAACAAAGTGCTTTTCTGAATTAATCTTAACTTTCACTCGACTGATTTACTTTGAAGGTGTTTGTAATAAAATCATAATTCCATCAGAACAGCAGATTAAACAATCTTAAGGATTTAAGGAGTTTATCATTTGGACAGTACACTTATCCAAATATTGCAAAATTTGTATCCTCTAACTTCAACCTTATCAGCTGATGAAAATTGGAGATTAATACATTTTGATAATTTTAAAGGCTAACTAATCTGTATCAGCATTTTTAATTCTATAAGCAGGACTTGTAGGCATTCCATAGTGTATCTTTTCAATTTAAATATAGAACATGAAGGTTTCCTATACTATTTCAATATAAAGAAAAATAAATATATAGAATTTTAAATATTAGTTTATCTACTTACAGATTTATAATCATGATAAAAGCAGCACTATTTTTACTTTTCAAATATTTTACAAAAGTCATTATTCTACATGAATATTTACCTTCTTCTGTCTTGAGTAAAATGTTTTATACCATTTGATTGATTTTGTTTTTTATGGATTATCAACCTTTTAAGTGGAAGCATAATTTGAATTGTAAGAATAATTCTTGTTTGTTTTTTTGTGAGGGTATATTGCATTAACAGATTTTTGAGAATAATAATAATTTTTCCAGATACAAGTACTGTTATTTAATCTATAACTGGGGAAGAAATACATTCATACCTTTCCTAAGGATATTTGTGGGTAAGTTAATCTTAATCTGAACTAGGCTCTTAGATTTCTTATTTTGAGCCATAATCCATTGCACCACTCACACATCCTTATACCATATGAAATAAACAACTTTTAATTATGTAAAGTATATCACATGTACTTTATTTGAAATATATTTGAAACACACAAGTTAAAATCATGGATTACTCTTTCAGTCTAAGTTGATCAAAACTTGTTACCAAATACTAAGCTTAAGAATAAGCCCAAGTTTCAAAACCAGAGGAAAGGATTTTTTCAACAGTTAATACACAATGCTGTAATTGTTAAAATTTCTTGTTAAATTTTCCTTGCTTTACTGAAGTTACTTCTGAATTATTTCGCTACTGTTAGAGCATCCATAACTATTAAAATCTTGACAGTGGTGTTGCAGGATTATCTGTTGTACAGTATTTGATATAAATGTATGGATATTTTATGGCAAATATTTATGGGCTCCTGGAACATTTGTCCCACAAACAATATTTGAAGACTCATGTGAGTCCAGGTAAAAAAAAAGAAACACAACCTGTGGAATTTACAACAAATGACAATTATATACATGTATTAACAAAAGTATTTGCATGTGTACACAGTTGAAATGAAAGGAAAAGACATTGAAACTATCTATAAGAATGTGCTTCTTGCATGTGTGTGTATATGTGAAATAAGTGTGATAGTGGTGTGTGTGTGTATATTTGAGTGTGTGTGAGTATTCAGTTAACAGAGGTCCAAGGAAGTGAATACATTCCAGTGGCAGTGTTCTTTATTTACGTTCAACTACATCTGAAAGCAAGAGGGAAAAAGTGGAAGAGAGAGAGAATATGCTTGCTTTTTTCAAGAGTGCACCCTAATGAGTGTTTTTGGCAAAGCCAAGTGGAGTAAACCACAGAGGTATTAGTTACTGAACTGAATCTGGTATATTACTGCAGTTAAATAAAAAAAATAGTCAAGGAAATATCTCTTAAAGAAAATGGTATGAGCAGTTTGCAAAATTCATTTGATACAACACATGATGAATAATCAACATATTAAAGTCAGAGAAGGTACTCATTAGAATAGAAAGAAGTATTCATAGCTCAGATATCAGCTAAGGAACATTTATTTATAAATTGCTTTTACTCTTGTGAATATGATGTACATTTTGACTTATGAAGACTTAGAAAAAAGTCATAGCTTGTGGTCTGAAATCTAATGAATACACTAAGTTCACTGTACTATCAAGAATATCACATTACAATACAAAGTGTGCATCTGAAATCATATGAAGTAATATTTGAACAGCTCTTTGGGTGGATCTCCTGTTTCTTTGACAGGACCAGACACCTCATACCATCTCTCTTTTCCCTGGTTCATTTTCTACAAGTTGATTAATATGGATTACTGTCACAACTGCTACCTTTGGAAGGCTATGATATTATTAGAGTATTTTGACTTATTCCCCTGGGGACATTATAAGAAGATACTGAATACTAATATCTTGTGACAGGAGGTGAATCAACTTTACTTAGTTTCAGCCTGTTTGCAGTTCACCTGACTTGGACACTGCTAGTTTAAAACTGTTCTGATTAAAGGAGAAACAATTAAATTTACTTTTCATCTGATAAAAGCTATAACCTTTCAAAAGTCATGAAAATAGGTATAGCAGAAACTGTTTGGATATTACATATTTTTTTTAATTCGAAGTGTTGGGCAAAACTATTAAACTGGCTAATCCATTCTATGGCCTTTATTCTTCTCTGCTCTCTGGAATGAGGTCCAAATAATAAAAAGTAGTGCTTATTGATGAAAACAATTGAAGAATTTGGCATGTATTAGTGTTGTTGATAAATATGACTCATGCAACTATGAATTTCTTTGCACACCAAGAAAAGGATTTCCAAGTATAAAAATATTGAGTAGTTTATGTTATGTAGACTGGGAATGGAATAACCTGTATTACCTACTGTCCTGTTCATAGTTTGGTCTTATTAGTATATTTACCATCACTTTCTCCTGTTTGTACTCAGGTACACCCATTCTGGGATTATGTTAGTGAGTTGTTAGCTTATATTGATCCTGAACATTTTGTGTTCATCAATCTCACATACATGTGCAATAATATGTCACTTCCATGTTCTGAGGTGAAATGGATGGTGTTTCTGAAGCTGTGGCAAGGATGATAGTATGGATAGTGAGAATTTTATGATACAAACATTATTCTTCTCAGGATCTGCTTTGATTCTTTGGTCATCAGCTTAGAATGAAGATTAGAACTGATAGAAAGTGCTTATTAGCAGATTTCAGCAAAAGATGAGTGAAAGTTTCAAGCCTGTTTTACATGAATGGGGACAGCCTTGATTTCCTTTTCTAGCCTCCTTCAGACACAACATGGCAGTTTCCTGATGAAGCCCTCCCCTGGTTAAGTGAGACTTGTTTACCTAGTTAATGTGAGTAAGTGTTGTTTTCAGCCTGTGCCTTGCAGTCTCAGATTACAGTGGCCACTTTTATCTTTTTCTGTGGTGTGACCATGTCCTACTAACATATTTTATTCATTTTAGTTTGAATGTTTGGTCATACTTTATTTTCATTATTGGGTTCATCCCCTCCCCACTCATTTCAAGCCATAAGATAGTTTATATATTATCAAATTTTTATGTCATGGATATTTTAGTAGGATCTTTGTGAATATGTGGTATTTTGGTATATGTTGGATCAAATGGTGATGAATGAGTTCTTGTGGTGATAATAAATTATAATGAATGAATGGATCGTGAATCGGATTAGCTAGGTTTAGGATAGTCAGTGTTGACCAGCCTTACCCCACTTTCCCTTCAGCCTTGTGCCAAAATTGTAATTATATAGCAATAAATAATCATTTCTGCTTTCACTACCAAGAAAGAAGATAGACTACCATCTATTCATACAAATCATATACTTAAAGAAAGCTGTAGAATGTGACTAACATTTATTTTGAAAACTATCCACAGAATTTCAAGTGTTCAGAAGTTCTGTAAAATTTTAAAATATCTATAAAATATTTCTCATGCAACACCTGCTCAAGAATGGTATAGAATTGTGTTAAGAAAATTTACCTTAGGCTTCAGGTGAAAACTTGGTAAATGACTGTAGCAAACAGTAGATCAAAAGAAGAATAAGAAAAATAACAATAACTATTCTTATTTACATATTTTTTTCAGTAACTATAGTATTCTTGCTCAGTGTTAACTGGTCGTTTTATTTTAGGAAGATGTATAGAGTGCAGAATTCAATTCTTTTGAGATTTTATTTTTGGTGTTTTAAATATAAAAATTGTCTGTTTTTGTTTTCTTGTTGACTTCATACAAGTCTGTTGTAATGGTGACAACAATTTTATCTATTTGACATACATTACTTGGAAAGTATATATAAGGTCTTTTTTAAGTGTTCACAGGTCAGCACACTTACCAAAATTCAAACAAAAAGAAAACAAATATCAGAAACCAAATAAACAAAGAAAAATATCATGCATAGTAGTAAAAGTTATTTTTTGAAAAAAGATTATATCAGGTGCCTACTAAAGAAGCTTTACTTAATAAAATTTTTTCATAATTGCTCTTTTTGCATAAGACCCTGGTGAGTAGTGGAAGCTTGGCACCTTGGTTTTACCAAAGCAGAATATATTTATGTTAGGAGTAACAGAGTAGAAGATAGAATAATTGCAAAATATAATGTGAGCTGAAATCTTAGAATGCAATGAATTAATGGTAAGTAATATGTGAGGTAATAAAAATGAAAAAGTAAAATATAGATGACATGTTTACTGCCTGAATTTCTGGGATGAGATGTTATTATTTATAATATAAACATTTGACTAATATCTTCATCTTTGTTGTTGTTAACACAATGTTTTGGCTGTTGTGCTCTCTGGCCTTCTTCAAGTATCTGTTGATCTGGATAACCTCCAGTGAATTTCAAACTAAATCCATTATCTAATCTCTGCGGATAAATTGTTTTTGTTTTGCTGTTCATGTCTATGGATATCTTGTCATGTTCTTCAGCACTGCTCAGTTTGTGTTTATACTACTTGAACCAGAACACCCAACTATAAGCCTAGTGGATTATAGGGAATTAAAATGAATTTGCTGGCATAGTAATTGTGAGTTCAATCCCTGGGCTAGGTAGTACAGACTCAGACTAGAGGAAAACAAGGCAAGCAATAACTGAGTAGTGCTAAATAGAAGAAGACAAGATATCCCTAGACACGGGCAGCAGAATTAAAAACATAGTTGATGGGGGAAAAGACAAAGTTTTTCCCAAAGCATAAGTGAATGCAAATGACAAGACCAGAATTTGAACTTTGTTGATTCCAATTTCTGGGATAACTGTTATACTCCCTTCACATCCAGTCAGAATAATTATTCTATGTATCATGTCCCTTCAGGTTGTTGGTGATCATAGCTCTCCACAATTTCCTATCCTTTGTAGCCCTTCATAAATTTTGTCTCACTTAGAGGTGACAGGCTGTTTCATGCTAGATGTGATCATCAGGCCATATATATATATATATATATATATATATATATATATATATATATCGAAATAAAAGTATAAAATTTAATATTACAAGACATATTAAAACAATATTAAATAATAAAAAAACAACAACAACAAACCCGGTTTCCTCCCGCTCGTCAAACTTCAAATTCAATATTAAAACAGAGAAATGTACAATGTGAATAAGTGGAAAAAAAAAAAATTACACATATATATATATATGTTTGTATATACAAAGAAGGGAACTAGAGGCAGATGACAGCGAGTCCCAGCTTTAAACACTCACGTTGTTTGCACAAAAAAAACTTGCGGACCCGATGTAAAGTGCCTCAGAACCTTCAGGTGAAATACAAGTGTGACCCGGGCCAACGCACGGTGAACCAGTCAGCACTAAATTTGGCAGCACAATCTCTGCTATTTAAAGATGTTAGCATATGGCGGAACTGTAGGTGTTAGGGGCAGGTCCACTTAGCAACAGGTGTGTTTCTAATTCTAGTAGGAACGTGCTGCTTTATTCTAGTGTCTAAGCGCTTTGGGTTGTTCTCCCTATGTAGTTGGCACAAAGTGTGAAAAAATGGCCAAACAAATTTCATCAAAGGTCCTGCTGCTTTTTCTCTGCTGAAGTTCGGATTATTTTTTCAAACACGGCCCATGTTTCGATCTGCATGTAAAGACGTTTCTCCTCCCCACCATATCAATTCAATTGTTTACAAATAAGTTTGTAGTTGCGGAGCCAACTACATAGGGAGAACAACTCAGCGCTTAGACACTAGAATAAAGCAGCACGTTCCTACTAGAATTAGAAAACACACCTTGCCGTTAATGGATCTGTCCCGAACACCTACAGTTATATGCGGACATCTTTTAAATAGCAGATTGTGCCGCCAAATTTAGTGCTGACTGGTTCACCGTTGGCCGGGTCACACTCTGTATTTCACCTGAAGGTTCTGGAGGCACTTTACATCGGGTCCTGCAAGCCTTCTTTGTGCAAACAACGTGAGTGTTTGTTGGGACTCGCTGTCATCTGCCTCTAGTTCCTTCTTGCATATACAAACACATATATATATATATATATGTGTAATTTTTTTTTTTTTTCCACCTATTCACATTGTACATTTCTCTGTTTTAATATTGAATCTCCCGTGAAGTTTGGACGAGGGAGCGAAACCGTTCTTCCCCTTGTTGTTGTTTTTTTTTTATTATTTAATATTGTTTTAATATGTCTTGTAATATTAAATTTTATACTTTTATTTCGATCATTAAATTTTGTACCTACAAAAATATCTTTAAATATATATATATATATATATATATATATATTTAGTTGGATTGATCAACTAAATATGTTAGCTCTATCACTGATATTGAGTGCTTTCCAATAAGTACCGTGCATATATAATACATAAAAATATATATATATATATATATATATATATATATATATATATATATGAGTCTAGAAAAATTCTCAACAGAATGCAGAAAGCACTGGACGACCGTTTTGTCCAATATTTGTGTGCATTCACTATTTATTATTGAACCTGGACCATCACAATATGATGCAAACATCATGCCAACTGTACCAATGGGCCTCAGTGACAAAGAGGTAACTAATGAGGCTCAATATAGCACTGCTCATCACAAATTCCATGATGTAACTCATCCGAGTTTCCATAACCCAACAAACTGTGTCCACACAGGCCACATCTTCTATGCCCAAGCTGTTCCATCCAAAGCAGTAGAGGATTATATATATGAGAGAGATATATAGTTATATTGAGTATAATGAATCAAAATTTTAAAGAAATAGATGTTAATGTTTTTCTATATATTTAGCACTATGCCAAAACAACAAAGATAGATAATTATACTTTTGAATAATACTGTATGTGAATGCCCATAAATAGACTGATCAGAGATGCAAAACAATTTGGCTTGAATTATGATCTCACAGATGGAGAAGAGAATTGAAGAAACAGTGATGAGATTCTTTGAAAAACTGCTGAGAAAACCATAGACAGAAATGTTAGAAATAAGGAAGTTTTAAGGAGAATATGAACTACAAAGAAACTGTTGTTTAAACTAAGCTAAAATTTTTGAGACACATAATGAGGATAGGAGGCTTGAAGAATTTAACACTCACAGGGTATATTGAAATCAAGAGAAGCATAAGAAACTTTGAATAATTTAGTCTGAATAAATGGATGTCAAAACAAGGACCACAAAGACAAAATGGTAAGAGTTACTTAAAGCAGCACAAAACAAGAAGTTGTGAAGAGGTATGATCACCCAAGTACTGATATGACATAGCATATATACAAACATCTGATATCAGTTTGCTAACTCAAATTTGAATTAACAATACCTATAACAAAAGAATGGGTTAAAGAAATAGTTTATTTTATGAATCTAATAATTATTTTTGTGTGACAAACATTTCCTTGCCATATAGCAGAAATAAAAGTTTATAGTAATATTAAGAAGAATGTTTTAGTATCAGAAAATGGAACACACTGAACAAAAATAACTAAATATGGGTGTTCTTTTGTTTTTGTTCTACTAAATTGAATTTTCTTTAAATAACATACAATACTGACAATATTTTGCAGAGTTAGACAAATACAAACCTTGATAAGAATTGTTTGCCTGATAAAAAAAATTGTGAGTGATAAAATAAAATCCAATTTGTATATTACTAAGCCTTTAGCTATATTCTAAATAAATATATCATATTTCTAGTCATAAACTCTATGAACAAAAAATGTAAAGATATACAAAGACAAGCATAAATATTTTGCTCATTTTTCTTTTATCCATGTTATATTGTTTTGTTTTTTTTGTATTGTACTTTTTTTTTCATTATGGAATTCTGGGTAAAAGCATGAAACTTTTTCTGCTCACTATTTTAGCCCTGAAAATCCTACTTTAGAGCTAGTAGTTTCAGACATACTTCAACCTTTTATCAGATATTAATATTGGTCTTCTATGTGAAATGCATGAAGAATCAAATAGTGGTTTGACTTCCTGTCAATGTATTTGGTGTTAATGGTAGGAACTTTAAGAAAATTGTATAAGCCTAAAAAGAAATTTTGTGTAGATTGTAAACAATGCTAAGCTTGACCTTTTAACAAAATTATCTGGTTTAACCATGATTAAAATTCTTCAGGAAACATTCATTGACATTTATTAGTTTATTTTGTCCCATCCAATTTTGCATAAGATTAAAACTGAAAAAAGTGAGAAATAAAAGAAGAGGTTTTGAGTAGCTGTCATGTTTAAAAGCTTCATTTTCAATTTTTATCTGAAACTAAAATTTAATTTTCATATTTCTTCCAAGACTCTTGTCTATTTAAATATAAACTCTTCTAATAAATACAACACCAAATAACTTTCAGCTTTAGTTGTTCATTATGCTAAATAAATTAGTGTAATTTTATTTAGAAAAACATGACCTAGTTGTATGAGATTTAAGTTCTATTAACAACTTAAAACAAGAAGTAAACAGACAATAAATGACATTTTCTTCAGATAATAATAGACAGGAATATGTTTGAGCAACAAAGATTTAATTCTCAATAGAAGCTTTGTTTGCCTATCTATAAAATATATTCCGTTGATTTTGAAATAATTTGAATCTTAAAATTTCATCAAAAAAAAATTGTCTGGAAAAAGGATATTATAATTCTGATTGTTACTCTTTTAGTAACTTAGTTAACATGTGAGTTATGCCCTGCCATTATCTCAGATAAATAATAAAACCATTGCATTTTCATTGCAAAGAAAGACAGACGAAAAAGATATTTTTAGTGAGAAAAAGAAACCATGCATAAGAAGAAAGAAGAGACAGAGGAAGTGATAAGGCTCTCATGCATTTAATGTCTGCTTAAGAGAAGTGTAAAACTTGTCAATTTTGAATCTTTTCATTTGTACCCTCTTATTTCTTTAAATAATGAATGGCATTCATACTAATGATTGTTATTTAAATATTTGGTTAAAGTTGTTAAGCTTAAATATTTAACAATGCAGTTGAGGAATTTCCATGGGTATTTTATAGTCTAATTTAAAAATTATGATTCATCAAAAAAATGAAAATAGGAAAAACCATAAAATGTTTCTTGGTACAGCTAGTATATAGTATTTAAACTTAAACTACAAAAAAAGATCTTAAGGCAAATTTATATATATAATGTTTTTAAAAACAAAATATTTTCTTAGTGAATCTAAATACAAAAGTTAAAATTAAAATGATATCATCTTGCAAGTTAAATATTTTTCAAACTTCTTTTCAAGATATTTATCTCAAATCAAATAAATTAGACTATCACAGCAATATTTCTTTTTATAGAGCAGTGTTTAAATTTTAAAAAGTTTAATCAAATGACTAGATGTAGCAAGAATATAAAATTCCATTTAAAAAGAATTAAAAATATCAAAATTGAACTCGATACTTTTAAATTCTATGGATGATGACATTCAATCTTTCGGTCTTTCAGGTATATTAACCCAAATAAAGCTGAAGTTGATAGCAATTCAGTTATTGAGAGAGTTCATGCAAGAGTATGACTTAAATAACCTATGAATTCATATGGTTTTAAGATCATTGATATACTCTTTGAATAAAGATGTAAAGAGATGCAATGATAAATAACCAAGTTACTTTGGTATTATAGACTTCCTTCATGATATGAATGTTCAGATATGAAGCAAGAGGTCAGAGAAGTGTTTTCTAAGGAATTTGTTTGTTGCTTATTGAATGGGGGTGAAGGGTAACTTCTACTACAATGATATATTCATAAATTCACACAAAATGGTGAACATTTTATATGAATTTATGAATTTTATGTAGAAGCGAAAATGGCTTACCTCCTGAAACAAAATGTGCTTGTACATGTCGCACATGCAAAATATGTGAAAGAAAATATGTCTGATCCGAAAGCTACAATTTAAGAAAACTTGATCTTGGAGCTCAGAGATTTTTTGAGACAAATTTGTGGCTTATGCAAATCTTCAAGCCTCAGCCTCTTGATAAAATGAGCATGAGTGAGAAAGCATCAGATAGACAACAGAGGCTGACTAGCTGAGTGGGCATGCTTTGTGTGGAGTTTCATGGTAGTTTCATCAGTTGGGTTTGAAAAGACAGGGTACAACTGGTACTTCAGACAGCTGTACCTTTTTTGTTACATTTTAAACAAACCATGATTCTTGATATGGCTATTATATATATCTCTCCTTGAGGATTTGATATAATGAGAATGTAAGGTAGTAATTTCATTCTTCATTAAAATGATAAAATATAATATGCACAAGTATACAATAAATTTCAAACCTAAAACTAAAAAACTTTTCAATTTTTATTGAAAGGTTTTTGGCTGTGTGAGTAGTATAATGGTTACTGGCTCAGAAAGAGAAATTGTTTGTTACATTCAGTTTCCTGCAAATACCTTTGAGAAAGGCATGAAGCTATCCCTCTTCTCCTCAGCTATGAGTTAAATAGCAAGGTGGACTAGACTAACTAGCCATAGTTGGCACTCAGTCTAGGAGAAAGACAACTTTGTATTCAAACACATATGTAGCCCTGGTAATGCACATATTACACAAGTAGAGAATGCAGTTCACAATTAACTGTAGTGTAGACTTATGGACAATATGATATCAACTGAAGTCAAATAAAAAAAAAATTATAGGTTTAGTTTTCTTGTATAATAAAACCCTTTCGTGACCCAACATTCTTTCAGTTTCAGAACTGACAGAGAGACAAGTATTGATAGTTTATATTACCAGGACAGACATCTCAAACCAGGACAGACATCTCAAACCAGAACAGTCCCTACAAAACTGGAATGTTTAGTAAGCTTGAACTAGCAAAATATTATTAATAGAGAAATAGAATTGTTTTCAAGAGAATATTGTGAGAGATTGCATTCTCTTAATTCTACTTTGCTCATAAATTTATCTATTTACTAATAACATGGTTGTTATTTCTCACCATTACTATTATACAGTTATAATATTCAAAAAGTTCATAGCAAAGATATTTATAGCTCATTTCAACATTTTCTTTTTTTACATTTTGTGATTAATACATTATTAAACATTTCTATCGGCCATTAATTTGTGATCCAAGATTAATTCATGTACTTAGGAATGTTACTGCTAAGATTATTATAAGAAATGTTACTTAGCTGACATTTAGCTCATGAAAGAATGCATAGATAATTTCAAAAGATATTCTCTTAATTAGGGATTTATAAAATGATATAACTTAGAAATATAAATATACAAGGAATCATTTGTTATGGTAGATTCATAATTTCTTCTTTTTGCTTTTACTGTTATCATAAACATTTCTATCTAAATGGCTCCAATTTGCCCTGAATTTAATTGTTATCACACAGAAGCTAAACATTATTTGGGTAGTTTATGAATGAAATCAGGCAATATATAATAGTTTTGGGATTAAACTTTGGGGTAGATTCAAAAATACAAACCTTGTAAGTAAATAACTTTCTTGTTGACATATTTATGAAGGAAACTTAAGCTGTCTCTATATGTTCAGTTTTTTAACATGTTCCTAAGCGAAAGAATATTTTTTCATAATGTTTTATGTCTTAAAATGACAGAATATGAAAGAAAAAAGAAAAAGGGCTGTAACAAAGAAGAAATATAGGTAGATACACTTAAGGAAAAGAAAATGACTTAATAAAGAAAAGAGAAAGATAAAAAATAAATAATGAATTAAGAAGCTGTTAAAATGATGAAGAAGGCTAACAGTAATTGAGAGAAAGAAAAAATTATAACCTAAAAACATTTCTGAAAAGAGAGAAACAAAAAAGTAAATATGAATGGAAATGGAATGTAGGCAAGAAAAATAGAAAAAAGGAAACAAAAGAAAAAATAGGAGGAAAATAAGAAAGAATTGAATAAAAAAACATTGCAGAAAAGGAAAAGAAATTTAGGAGAAAAAAAGAATGAAGATAAAGAAAAAGAATAAAAACAATTTATGAATACACTGTTAGATTTTATTATGCAAGTCAACGTAATTGGTTAACAACCAATATTGGTAAAAGTTTCGGTATATAAATACATTTATATGAGCAGAGCATTTTGTGTATTTGGGCCTATTCTACCCATTATTATAAAAAAAAAAACCCAAAAACTGATAACAATTTATTTGTGGGATGTGGTGCTTTATAATACATGTAAAATATGGGCAACATCAATTTTTGTAATAATTTCATAAGATATAAGCCATAGAAATATAGATTTCATTAACAAAATATTCAATATAAAAAAATAAATTATTTTTATTATTAACTTGGGCTACTTCACATTCTGGAACATTCATCAGTTATTCATTCATTGATTTTGTTAAAATTTCTATTCTTTCAACTTTAACATAACTTGTGTCAGTTTTTATCACTTCCAAGGTATCTTTGCTTGAATACTATTTTTCATTTACTTATAAATCTCTCTTAATGATAACTACAAGAATTCTATTGAATGAATATCTGGAGAGGCTGTGATCCATTCAATTAATTTGGTATTTTTGAAACCTTTTTTTTTTCAAGGAGAACAAATGAGTTTTTCAGAATGTAAAGGATCATTGTCTTGTATGAATATATACTCTTAAATTTAAAAATATTGAATTGAATATTGATGCAACATCTGATCTGGTGCTTCTGCTATGTATCTAGAAGTTCTTGATAAAATTCAAAGAAAAATCTGAAATAATATTGGTTCAGACGTGGTATCTCTGCTTCAATCACTTTCGCACCATTGTAGCATAGCTTTACTGTGTTTTTTCTATAAATATTTTTAATTGTTTTGATGAGGTTTCCTTTTTGGTACCTTGAATTTCCAACTTTGAGTGCAGTACTAGATTGGCAGGTAAGTCTCATCATTTTACATTTGGAATGGTTAGATATAACCATAAGTTCTATGTTAACAATTTCTTTTCTTGTGGAACTCTCTTCTGACTCCTTGCTTTCTAGTCAAATTTGATCTTCAAAAATTTAAATGTCAGTTGCCATCTTCTGTGTTCTTGAATCCTGCTCTTTTATTACTGCTTTGCTTGGAGTGAAATAATAATAATAATAATAATGCTTCTTGGTTGTGACCTGTACAACTAAAAATTATTTTCCCAGGAATTTATGATAATTCCTTGTATTTACTTTTACACCATCAGTTTTGAAGGGAGCGCTATAATTTTAATTCCTATCATACTAGGCCAAGACATAATTCTATCTTTTCCACTATTGTCTTGTGAGACAAATTGGTTTATTACTTCCTTAATGGACTCAATCTCTCTACTAGCTATCAGGTCCATCCAATATAGCTCTACCGTCATCATGAAGATTTCAATTTTCATGTACTTAATCCAAATGAGATATTCCCCTCTGTGATGTTTATTTAAAAGTGGTTACTTTCATATATTTAGCCAATGTTCCTAATATTCTGTTTTTTTTCTCTCTGTTTATCTTCACAAATCATCAGCTTCTATAAATATTTTTGTGCTGGTCAATATTGCTTTTAATTTTATTCATATTTCTTTTTATGATATTCTAAAAAAACATTTTTTTTCTATTTTTCTTATTTTGTTTATGTTTTGAATTTCTTTTATTCTTCTGTTCTGTTTAAATTTTATACAATGCCCAACATTACTCAATAACTTTATTATATCTTGCTTTTCTTTTCAGTTTATATCTTTCTAATGATTCATAACAATGTTTATATATCTTAAATTTAAAAATACATACCAGTATTGACAATGTGATAAACAAAACTTTAATTACATGATAAAATCTCATGCTACTAAATAAGTTACTGTAACTATTTTTAAATATAAACAGATGAAAATGAAACAATGAAATTCCCATGGTATAATTATCATGTAAATATACTTTGAAAAAATTACTAACATTGTTTAATATTAATTTTGTGAAAACATTGACTTGTATAATAAGATCTGCTGTAGAAAGGAATTGATGAATGTCAAAAATCATATGTATACATAACCAGGACTGAAGTAAAGAACTCATGCCCCACCTTGAATCTATGTTACAGCCCCCCTCCCCCCACTGAAGTACCCCACAATTTTCTTAAGGTAGTATTCATATAAAATAGAAATTTTATTGTAACCTAATTATGTACAATAATGGATCATATGCAATATTGGTGAACAATTCAACTAGAAAAATTGAAAATTAAGACAATATATCTAAATACAAATTAGAGACATGTCATAATATATAATTCTATCTTAAATAAATCAATGTTTTGTGGCAATTTTTAACATTAACTTGAGATTTTTCTTGTTAAAGTGTTGAATAATTTAACACATTCAACATTATGGATAAAAACATAGTGAATTTTATATAGTGTTTTTTTGAGACATAACATGAGTAAAAACAAATTCATGGAATCTGTATGGAAAAAAAAGACCCTCAAATAATGTCAAAATTCATTCAAATTTTTCATCTTTTAATAGTCAATTATGCTTAGATTAATTTATAAGATATATAAATGTAGGTAGAAAAAAAGCAAATGTTGATCTTCAGGCTGGTTAATTCAGATGTAATATGCACTGGCTCTATTTGTATGTATGCATCATATCATTTGAATTCAAGGAAAAAAAAACCCCCAAAAAACAGAAATTCATGATATCCAGTTATTTTTATTTAAAAGAAAAAAACACAAAGTTATTGTCCTGTGGTCCCAGGATTAAATTGTTGGTTTGGTAATTTGGTAGCATAGTGTCCTGGTAGTACAAACTCAGTGGAAACAGGACCAACAAATACTGAGCAGTACTAAAAAGAAAAGATATCCCTAGACATGAACAGGAACAATTTATTCTCCTTGATTAAATAAAAGGTTCAGTTTGATGGTAACCTGATGGTTACCAGATCAATAGATCCCTGAAAAAAGTTAAGAGCTCAATGGTTGAAACATGCTAATAACAATAAAACAAAGACATTAGTCTGAATATAAATAATATTTTGTTCCAGAAATTCAGACAGAAATTAAAAGAAATAATTAGAGAATGGCAGATGATGACTCAGAAATAAATATATAAACTCAGAACCTTTATAGCTTATCATGATATATGTTATGGAACCACCCTTAAGCTAATTATATACACCTTGACATCAGCAGGGAAATGATTTAAAACTATGAGAGACCATTAATTAAATAAAGTGTTCCATAGTTACCTGGGAATGTATTGTGGCTCACAGTTTTAGTTCTGTAGATTTCGTTTGAAAAAAATAATTTCATTTTAACTTCTTAAGAGGATCAAAGAAGCATGTTGAAAGTACTGATTTTATCAGTCAAAGGCATGTCAATTTGCAAAGATTTTTTTGCTCATTTACTGACATATTTTAGTATTAATGTAATATGGAAGATCATTTGCCTTCTTCTATATTCTTATTGTTAGTGAAATATAGAGAAATTAATAAATCCATAACCTAATGATAAAGAAGCATTTGGTTTAAACAACAAATATTTTCATCATAATCTCTCCTGTCAATGCATAGCAACCTTAGTACTACTTCATTAATCCCATCGATCAAATAGAAAAAAGTGAAATTTTCAGATAAAAATTTAACTACTGTCAGACTACATACTTATAGATCCATTCTCATAGATATTCTAGCCAAGGATAGTCTTTTTCCTTTTCAACATTATCATGCTGTCTACTAGTCAACACAGCATTTTATGATTCATTTTCTGAAAATTTCACTCTGCAACTACCTCTATATGCTATGTGCCTTCAGGATATTGGTGATCATAGCTTACCACAATGTCCTGCCCTTTCTAGCTCTTAAAATTTTTTGTCTTTTTATTATCTCTCCTAAACCTAGTTCTGCCATCCATCTACTCAAGCTTATTATTTTATGCATTGTTTTCCTCTGTCCTACTTGCCTTCAATCTGTCCTGTGAGTATCAGATTTTCCAAACTCTCTTTCTTCATTATGTGCCCTAGATATCCAACTGTCTCTTTCTGATGATAAGTAGAAGTGTCTTTTTTGTTTCCATTCTCTCTGAAACTTTGTCATTGCTCACATGTTCTGTCCATGGTATTCTCAACATCATTCTGTAGAGCCACATTTCTGTTCTTACAAGTCTTTTTTTCATTTGTGTGGAGATTGTCTGCTATTCACTGCCATATAGGAAAACTGATATCATGTAACAGTTCAGTACTCTTATTTTTAACAGAATTAATTGCCATTTATCTTGTCTTTTTTATACAGTTTCTTACGTTCAAAATAGTTTCTGGAAATGGGATTTCGTATTAACATCTCAACTATTGCTTTACACCCATCAATATACATATAAAGTTTGTTTTCAGCTCAAAACTGTGAGCAAGTATCTGGAGTTCATATAAATCATATTTATTGAAATACAAGTTAAAAAATATTAGCAATATGTTTACCAGAAAATCTATTATCTGGAAATTGATGGAATACTCAACAGAAATCAGCATCTCTTATCTATCTTAGAATTCTCTCAATTTACAAGAAAAGATGCATGTTTCAGTCATGTGTGTGTCAGCTGTATTAGTCTATATTCATGACTTTATAAATGAACTCTTACTTCTTATGTTCTTGTTTGAATCCCAAGTAGATTAAAAAAGAAAAGAAAAAATTTATAAAGAATGAAGAGGGATATATTTGTACAAAATGGAAGGGATTAATAGACAGACACAGATAAAGATAGTTATGGTTTAAGACTATTGCAGATTTTACTACTACAGAATTAATTGAAGATTGAAATTTTTAAAACAATGAGTCACAAAATGCTGTGTCATAGCATTAGTTGATTAATAGATAGCATGGTAATATTGAAAGAGGAAAAAAAGACTATTCTTGGCTAGAATAAGTAAACCCTAGTAAGTTATAGAAAACAATTGTTATTTATAGCTTATTGGGACATAATGGTTAACAAGCTTATCTCATGTCACATCAGGAGTCTCATAATCCATTAAGACCATAAGGTAAACACATGTACTGCTGCCATAACAGTAGAGGTGTGTCTAAGGCAAGATATTCTGAATGAGCTTCTTAATCTTCAGGCTGGTTTTGAATTCAGTTTTCTTTCTCCAAGATTGGTTGGTATGGGAGCCCCGTTAGCTCTGCTATTTAACCCATAACTAAGAGGAGAAGAGATGGATTCATATCTTTCCAAGGGTATTTGTGCAAGAAAGAACAATAACTTTATAGAGGATAAATCTCTATCTGTTTGGAAAAGAGAAAAGGTGGATAGATGAATAAACATGATTACTAATATTTACAACAGTTTCATTTATTCTATTGTTTGCTTTGATTGAAAACTTGTTTTGTATTTTCAGTGGATTAGTATGTCTAAATAATATTTCATTGGCACACAAATTGCCTTTATATTTCAAATTACATCATGGGTGCTGGAAAGTTCTTAGCTCAACCAAGAAGCTCATCTCTGAAAATTTTGATGTTTGGCTGATCAGATTTTGAGAAATGTGCCATGCTGAGATCTTTCAACACCTCTCCATATACCTTTCATGTGCTTCACAAAGATAATTTTTACTTTTTTTTTTATATAAAAAATGATCAATTACAAAAAGTTATGTATCATGTATACAGTTTTAATTTGTGGAATTATTAATATCCAGAAATATTTCAACCTGTTATGTAACAACATGGACACAATAATCAGATTTTAGTACTTGTTTTCCTTTTAGTATTTATTAACTGCATTTTCAACATCATGAGTTTACATTCTGTTGAGAAGAATTTTATACAGAAGTTGTCCTCATCATTTATGTATAAATGCTTTGTGTATTTACTTTATCCAATTTAAATTTCTGGTGTTCAAAATAATTTAATCCTTACACAGCAAAATTGATGTTTCGTTTGGAGACAGGTGAATATCATCAGTGGATGTCTCATTTGGAGACAGGTGAATATCGTCAATTTATGTTTCAAACTTTTTTTTCCAATGATACAAGCACCATTCATTCAAGATTCAAGTTTAAATAATAGGTAACTGTAGGATTCAGGAGATTATGTCATTTCCTGGAGTATTTGCCTGAAAGAAGCCAAAGACAGTGCTATGACTGTATGCCTATATCTTGAAGAGTAAAGAGGTAAAAATGGAATGTGACATCTTGGTACAAAGAATGACCAATTCCTTTATGTATGGACTGCTTCTTGTTACTGTTAAAAGTATTAAATTTACAAACCTAAAATTTGTTTTATTTCCTTTTTTATTTTTATAGTTTTTGTATATAATTAAGGTGAAAGTAAGCATAAAAACAATCATTTAAAAAGTGAATTTTCTCATTTTTTTACACATTTGGTATACACATTTATGCAGCCTTTTCTTTCCATTTAAGGATTAAACACCATATTTTGTAAAGAATGTAAGTTTCTGATATCAAAACATAAAAACTGAACCTTGATAGTTGAACAGATTAAAAAGCTAATCACATACACTGTATTTTCGTTTAATCTTTATCTGAATGCATACAATAAGTGGAGGATGTTGAACCTCAAATGCAAACTCCTTAATGATGCCTGAAAACAGTTTTCCTTGTAAAAGTCAATCAAACACTTACTGGAGTTACACAAAGCAATGATTTTTTGTCTTTCCTCCATTCTGGAATTATCCATAGACACCATCAGTGTTTACAGTAATTGCAAATTTTTACTGAACCAAGGTGCTAAAAAGTTTAATTGCCTTTTCAAGGGTAAAGTGCCCTAACTACCCTGCTATTTATCCATAGTTGAAGTAGAAGTGGATTCATGCCTTACCCAAGACCCTTAGTGTAAAGGGAGCACAAACTGGTCTATCTGGAGTTTCATTTTCGATTGAACTATTAGGCCATCAGCACATTCTTTGATATATATCAAAGTTATCTACAAGTACACAGAAAGGATTATATATATATATATATATATATATATATATATATATATATATATAGCTACACCATCCCTTGTATCAGAGAGGGCAAACTCTGATATCAAAAATCCTTATGTATATTGTGTGGTCCACCATGCACTACCTAATGTATTTAAGGTCTTGGGGAGGTCAAACTCTGTAATAATATAACATGTGATTATCACAAACACTTAACATGTGGCACACAGTGCACCTGTATGTTGTTTTGATGGAGATGCACAAGCAACTGACCACTTTAAACAAATCTTAGTGCAGGTTGATCAGTAGCTGGATGACTAATAGTTCAACACAAATACATGCAGGACAGAAATCCCATGGCAAGGAAGAGATAGTGACAAGGACAAATGGAGGATGCCACTGACAGTTTTTAGTTTGAATTTCACACATGGGTGGTGAGAGGTAGATGGCCATTGTGCAGCACAAAATCAAACATTGTTGCATCTTGTGTCTTCCTCTCATATCAAAGCAGCCCTATTTAGGGATGGCACTGCTTTCCTCTTATGAGAAAGGTTCAATAAAAGGCAACCTAAAAATTGCATGTCCAAGCAAGACCTTGTCATAAGGTGCGTATGGCTGGGCATCCAAATTGTGCATCTGAAATTTCAGAAAATCAAAACTTAATGAAACAAACATGTTCATAGCATCTTGCAATGTAAGGACTCTTCAGGACAATAAGAAAAACTCTGAACACAGAACAGAAATTATTTCACAAGTACTTAAACAGAACAACATCAATATTGCTGCTCTATCAGAAACCAGAGTGCAAGACAGAGAGCAATTCAAAGAAGTGGAAGGTGGATACACCTTCTTCTGGGTAGGATGACCTGAATCTGCAAAAAGAGAATCTGGTGTAGGATTTGTTTTCAGTTGGTATTTCTGACAGGCTAATGTCTCTTCATTTACCAATCAGTAGGAATAAGCATGCCACTTTACTTAGTTGTTATGCTTCTAACATGGACTCTACTGAGGAGGTAAAAGAATCCTCTTACTGCAACTTTTGTGAACTTCTAAGGCAAATGTCATTTTGTGACAAATTTTATGTGATGGGGGACTTCAATGCTCATGTTGGATGTGACAAACTATCCTGGGGTAAAGTTGTTGTAAAACATGTTATTGGCAAATCAAATTCTAATGGGGTATTGCTGCTGTCTCTTTGTAATGAATTCCATCTTGTAATCACCAGCACAATTTTTCAACAACCAACTAGTTTCAAAACTACATGATGACATCCTAGGTCAAGACATGACCATCTCATTGACTACATCATCGTTCATGGTTGTGATCCCCATAACATAAATCTTACGTGATCACTAGCAATCAGTCAATGTTGGTCAGATCACAAAATTGTTTGCTCACATATGGCAATGCATTTTATGAGGCCTGTTAGAAACAATCGAGCAAAATCGCTAAAGAAGGTAAATATAACAAAGCTGAAAGACAGGGAAACATTAGACTCTTTCCAAACATTGTGTGACTCAAAACTTTCATGTCTTGATGTAGGTAATGAAGTTGAATCAGCATGGTCTACCTTACAAAACATACTTTAAGACTCAGCATAAGAAACACTTGGGTATGTTCAGTGAAAACATCAAGACTGGTTTAATTCAAACGATCCTGAAATTAAATTTCTCCTCGAAAACATGCATAACGTCATCATGTCTGGATGATACACAAATCTATCTCTCATAAATCCTTCCATCTTCATTGATGGTACAGCATTAAAAACTGTTGAGGTGTTCACATATCTTGGATCAACATTCACTTCTGATGGAAAAATGGATAAAGAAATCCAATCCAGAATAGCCAAAGCCAGCACAGCATTTGATAATCTTAAACATAGGTTATGGAACACCAAAGACATATCTCTCAGAGTAAAGATTGACATATACAGATCAGTCATTCTCTCAACCCTTCTGTATGGTGTGGAAACTTAGGTCCTGTATCACAAGCACATAAATCAACTTGACACTTTTCACATACACTGTCTGTGTGTCATATATGATATAAAATGCGATGACAGGGTCAAGAATAGTGCAATACTGAAGAAATGTAACAACATCACAGGCACTGAAACCATTCTAGCAAAGATACAACTTAGGTTGGCTGGTCATGTTATGAGAATGGATGAGCATAGGCTTCCAAAAAAGGTGCTGTATGGACAACTACCAAACTCCAAGCATTCAGTTGGATGTCCACTCTTATGCTATAAAGATAAATTGAAAGACAACTTGAAACATTTCAACTTTGATCTGAAAACCTGGGAAGTCCAAGCATCAAACCAAAAGGAGTGGTATAAGACATGTTTCATTAAGTTAAAGGGTTTTGAAGACAGTAGAGTGAAGCACCATGATCAGCTTTGTTAAGCTCTGAAGCAGAGGTGCTATCAAAATTCTGCTTTAACAAATTTAATCAGCCAGTGTGGCTTTGTTGCCTGCAGCAAGGCTGGACTAATATTGCACTTAAGAAAGCACAAATGAAATATAAGTTTCTCCTACCTGATTTTCTCCACAATAGACCCTGCTAGCATGCATAAGTGCAAAACTAAAGGCACCATCCACTGCTGACCCTCATTTATCATTCACAATAGGAGAGTCCACTATATTATATATATATATATATATATATATATATATATATATATACACACACATACAGGGTGTATCAAAATACTTTTACAAACACTGGGGTAGGTTTCTCAAACCAAAACAAGGACAAAAGTTCATTTGAACATATGTCTATAAATCCTTTGTTTTTGAGTTATTAAGTTTAAAGAAAGCCTACAGTAGATGATGCTGTATTGCCATGTAAACTTGGTTACATTTGTCATTCATGTACATTTGGGGCTAGTCTGTCTTCTTGATTAATGTGTGCTGTAGTGAGTTAACTGAGAAGTGTTCCATTTAACAATGGCAAGATATTCATATAATGAGTAGGCAGATGTGATTTTTTACATATGGCCACACAAACAGTAATGGATGCAAGGCTGCATGGCTGTATCAGGTTGTGCTTCCAGGCTGAAGGCAGTCAAGTCATCCAACCTTTGCTGTTGTTTATTGTCACATTGCTGAGGCAGGATCTGTGGTAGTACAAACTATAGCTTGGGGAAGACCGAGAGCTGCTTGTATACCTGACCACAAAGAACACATTCTACATGGCCTTTTGGATTTTGTCTATATTTCTGAGATGAGGTATTATGTACAGTATTTACATTAGTCGGACTATTGTCCTCATCTTTGTCGCCATATTTGTCACAACGTTTCGGCGTTTGCTATGCGCCCGGCCTTCTTCAGGTGGTTGGAATTTCGAAATGAACCCTTTATTTCGATCACTGGGGTAGACTGTTCTAATTCCACGTGCCATGTTTGATGGATGTCAGTTATCAGTTATCTCCTGCTAATTTTCCCTCTGAAAGTTCTCCACTGCCTTAACCAGGAATTGAACTCACCTTCTTTGGGTCTGTCACTGGATCTAACCAACGCCTTTATCCACTGTGCCATGTGTCAGAGAAAAGCAATGATAACAAAGTTGCAATATGAACTCTGGTAAAGACATGCAATGATAACAGCAAAAATTGCAATATGAGCACTGGTAAAAATGATGCTGAAAACATTAGGTTTATAATACTCAGAAGTTCATACCCAGATGTCCTCAATCTTCCTAAATGGCAGTGCTGGGCAATTTCCTCACAGATGAAGAGGAGACTTGAAGAATTAGAGGTGGAGTTTTATAGAAGGATGTTAAGAAGAATTTGAACAGAACAAATTGAGCAATGAGGACGTTTTAAGGAAAATGAGAACAAAACAGACATTTGTCTTTATAATCATATACAATTGAAATTTCTGGGACACATTCTAAGGAAAAAGGACTTGGAGAATTTGGTATTCATAGGTTATAATGAAGACAAGATGATCTTCATTATCTCTCTAACAAAGTTGTATAAATGGATATCAGATCATGAACTGGGAGGGATAGTAAAGGGAATAACATTGTTTGGAGCTACAATGCCTAGAAAGTTGTGGAGAGCCATTATCCCCTACATTCTGAAGGGATATAATAGAAGAGGCTTCTGTTGAATCTTGGGAGTGTATATTACCTCCTTGTATATTCATCAAGTGTTAGACAGTTTCTTGTAAACCTACTGCACTTCAGATATACAAAATTAGTAGAAAACTAATAAATTTTCCTACACATAATCCAACCCAAAGAGTAACTAAAATGTACATGTAAAATCCATGTTAGATAATCAAACTTTAAATTAAAATTTCTCTAGTCTATAATAAGTTAACTCTTCTATTTTATATGACAAAGAATTTGAACAACTGCATTCAGAAACAAATTAAAACTTTTTTCTTTTTGTAAATCTATACAGAGTTTTATTAATGATTTGACTTATTTGTAACTTTCATAATGAGTCTAGTATTGGTCTATTGAATTTACAACTACCAATCGAAAAGAAGGAAGTCAGTACATTGTTCATGTCTTACATTTGTAAGTACACAATTGCATTCTTATTCAAATTGGAATTGCTGCAGTTCCTATTGAAAATGTTTTTTTTGTTTTACACTTTCATGTAATAAGTCATTTCAGTGGATGACTGCTTTTGTATAGTATTATTCACAGTAATTTTACTAAAATTGGAATTCCTGAGATGAGGAATTAGTATTATTATATACTTTTCTGTTCAAATTTGTATCCTTATCTTGGTTGTCATGCTTACATTTTGACCATTGTACCCACCTGCCTTCTTCAGGTGTCTGTCTCAAAACTCAGTAATTTTTTAGGAATTTTGAACCAAACCCTTTATTTAATCCATTGAGAGTAGATTGCTCTCATTCCATTTTACATTCTTAGGGGGAGATAACTCCTATCAGCTAATTCTCTTTAGTACAGTAGAAGAAAAGGACAAGTGATACAAAGGTGCATATAATTCTGAACAATCATATGAATTTTCCACTTTAAGATTGTATAATATTAATTCTTATTTTACCTCATATTTAACAGCTGTCAGTATTTTTTAATTTATCTAATTGTTTTGTACATTTATTTAAAGAGAAGAGTCTAATATTCTCACCATATTATTAAATTTAAAAAAAAATCAATTTCTGGTTGTCTTCAGGCATTAAGCTACAACATAGTGATTAAAAAAAAGAAATCACTGGTACTGTTTGCATAATGACAGTTGTTTTAATAGCTGAAATGTTCAACTATTCAAATGGCTCCTAAAAGATAAGAGACGTAATTTAAAAGAAAAAAATAAAGTTGCATAATTTTCAACATTATCTTAAACTTCACATATGGCAGAAAAGATAAAAATATTTTCTCTTTTAATGTTTTGTTTCATTATATAATTTTTTTTTTGTTCAGTTTGACTTGTAAACTCATTCACTGAATTTGATATATTCAACATTTAAGCTAGCTATTCACAGAAATGCATCAAAGAGTGATATTGAGTAAAGAGCATAAGAAGGCAAGTCATATAAAAGGAATTGGTTATTTTTGGTTTTCATGTTTCAATTTAATATCATTTCAGACAATAGATATGCTTTATACTGCCAGGTATAAAAATAAATGGTTTCTTGAAATGTATAAACTTTAGACTATTCTTATGCCATAAAATTATTTCATAACAGCTAAACTATCCAGAACACACTTGGAATATGATATAAAATTTTAGCAAAATTAACCATTATTGTCCATGTTAATATATCTTCAGGATCAATACAAAAATATTTCATTTCACTATATTTAATTTTAACATGAATATAAGGAGGAGATATAAATTATTTGGGGTATTTTTAGGAAATTTTTCACTGAATATTTTTATCAGGCAGGTGTTTTTAAAGTTTTATTTCATAAATTAGTAGGAAAAAGAATATAATTCATTTCAAACTGTTGTCATGTCCATAAAAAATAAATAAAATTTAATTATAAAGTCAAAAATAATTATAATAAAATAATCATATCAATTATAATTATCATTAATTCACTCATTCTAAACCAATGAGAATTGATGCCACATATACATGTGACATTCTCACTATCAGACAAGCAGTTCACATGGACAGGTTGTTAACACATGTGTCAACAAAAATTTAATTTCCTTTTCTTTTAAGGCTATAACTATATAATAGTTATCTTTTAATACACAACAAAAATTTGAGGTAATAAAACTCCAGATACTTCTTGTATTTTTCTAACTAAATTATCTGGACACTCATTAGAACATATCTATAAAAAAAAAGCATACAAGAAAGACTGTATACACATTACTTATTCTTTATCTTATTATTCTGTTGGATTCTGATCCATATTTCATCTACATTTGACCCCAAACTCAACATTTTACTCAGTATTACTGTCTCTCATTTCTCCACACTGCATAACAACCAGATAATGAATAATAATTGTTTTGCTGTTTCCACGTCTTGCTGTTTCTCATTTGTATATAACTCCCCTACACTGTTAACAAGAAATGCCACCAAATCTTATACAATATTGTTTTTTCATAAGACTTGCATTGTATTCACTGAAATAAGTCATAACCTCTGTATTGATAAAGTCATTTCAGTCACACAGATACTTCCATTACTCTTAAATAAGTACTTCCAAACCTCTAAAAAATACAATGCTTAAAGTTTAAAAGTATTTTAAAAAAATGAAAAATCTTTCTTGAAGATTTAATTTTAGTTTTAATAAAATCTAAATGATTAAATAAACAAAAATACTTTGCTATATTTCAAGCCAAATTTAAACTGATTGGAATTTTTTTTCTACTTATCCACAAATTGTCCATATTGATATAATTTATCAGCATAAAATAATTCTCTTTATTAAAAAATCTATCCAAAATAAAATATACTTTTCTGAAACATTGATAAAATTAGCTGATTTAAATTTTTAATTAATCTGAATTGGAACAAATATTACTTGCTTTTCTGTGATATTTTAAACTAAAAGTATCATTTTTAAAATAGGTGGGTATTTTCTTTATGTGTTGAGTGATTTATTGATAGCCTGATTGAGAAATTTACCTAAGAAGGACAATAACTAGAAACATATGTTAAATACAACATGAATGCCATTTATATATACATATCTTTTTATATATTCTAATATTTTAATGTTTTTAGGTACTTTGACATTATACATTTGCTTATGAAAAGATTTGTTGGCAAAATGTTAGAAAATTACAAATAAATTTTAAATTTACAGTAGTTACCTCTCTTATTTATGTTGTATAATACATCCATATTTACAAAAATTAACATGTTTATATATAGATAAAAAATTCAAAATACTTTTGTGTGTCATTTTTTATTTGTGGTCAGTAAATATAGTTTTAATCTAATTATCTTAGCTGCTACAAATTAATACAGAATTTTAAAATATTTAAAAGTTTATAAATTATTCTAATTCAAATTTAAAAAAATGCAAAACAATTCTTGTAAAAATTTATTATTCATAAAAAAACATTTCCTTAAGACACTAGTGTTCATAATATATTTTATTTAAAAAAGCAATTAAAGTTTTTTCTAATTAAATAAGTTAGTTTTATTGCATTTCAGAGCAAATTTTCTGTATTACTGGTTCCTATATTATATTCATTTCTATGCTTGGCCAACTTAGGACATTTTAGTGGCCTACCATGTGCTGATTCTTTAAGTTTTTATATTTTCCAGTGATGTTCTCTGTCTATTATTTCAACCTCATCCCATAGGGGGCAGTGATCTTCCTTTTCCCTCCATATGTGGTCAGCTACACATGATTTTTCTATTTTCTCTCATGTTACAGCTTTATGATGAGTCTTATCTTAAAGGACAGTCTGTTTCTCCTTTATATTTCTTACCACAACTGCACAGGAAGATGTACATACAATCCTTAGTCATGTTCTTCTTTATGTGGGGGTCTTACTCAGAAGAGGTGTCTGCAAAGTGTAAAGCCACTTTTGAAGGTCATCCTGATGTAATATATAGACCACAGATCTTTTGTATTTTCTCTAATAATCCCTTCACATAGGGTAGGCAGACTGAAGCTGCTTTCTTAGTGTTGCTGTCCTTTTGTACCTTTCTATCCCAGTTTGTTGGAGCTGCTACCATGTACCCAGGGTAATTGTTACATTGTAGTGTACCGTTTATACTGACCAACAACATTGATCAAAAGTCATAAGTGTTGACCCAGAGATATATGAACAAGAAATAGCCAGTATAAGCAGTATTATTTTTATTATATTTTGGGCATTTTTTTCATCATGTAACTCTCTTTTTTAGCAAATTTTTGAAGCTCCTACTCTTAAGTGGAAGAAATAAAAATATTTACTTATTTTATGTGGAACATGAAAAGCAGTTATATATCTTAGTTGCTTTACCTCTATACATAACAATCACATAAATCACTTTCTCATCTTAATGAACTAATATGCCAAAACTTTTTTTCTTATAGAGGGTATATTTTGATACAATTCCTGTTTTTTACCAAGTGATGCATAAGATGAGCATTGAAGTAAATAACAGACTCAGTCAGCAGCAAAAAGGATGAGACAAGCAAAATCAAAATTGATTTAATGAAAGCAATGATGTTTAGGATTTGTGACAAGCCAATTTCAGAAATGTTAATCAATCATACTGCTTTCAAATTAGTTTAATCTCCAATTTGTATTGTAGAAAATAAACATTTATAAGTAGTACAGTTATCAATAGGCCTAAACAATGCAGTAATACAATAACATTTTTTGTATACATATTATAGAAACATACCAATTTAAAAATGAAAAAAGAAAGTTTGTATTCTTATGAAAATATATATATATATATATATATATATATATATGAGACAAGATAAATAATTCTTTTGGAGTAATTTTTAAAAGCCCCTCTCTCACTTGATATATGCAGTAGGAGGATATATACGTATATGAGGTTGACACCAAGTGGCAATAGTATGTTTCATGCTAAAATGCAATCTTCAGGCCATGAGTAGTTGGTAATGGTTACGTTTCAAATTATCTAAGAGGTTGAGTAAGAATAATTGTAGATCTGAATGTGGTTATTTGTAGCTATTTTATAGTGCTAACATTTTACTTGTTACTTATTATTGATGTTTTTATTTTTTGTTGATTACTATTACATTTACTTGTGTTTATTTGAGCATTCCTAATTTGTTAATTTGTTCATAAATTCTTTCTTAAGCTTTCTTAAGTCAGTACCATAAACTAAACAAATAAGATAACCAACCCCTGAGAAAAAATAAAATAAATGAAAAATCTAAATAAATAAATAACTGACAAGGTCTATTTAACTTTTTATATTGTCTTTCCAACTTCTGACAAGTGTTTTACATCAGGATTGAATATTTTAAACTATCTAAAGTTCTTTTTTATAAATTCAAGTACTTTTGACTGTCACTACAGTTGTTATCAAGAATTGCTAGTAACCAGTATGTCAGAGTGTATTATATGAGTCTATGTGTTTATAATCAGATTAGTATTATATGTGTATTCTGGTTATCTCTCCTGAACCCAACTCTCCAGTGGACAGTAAGAGTACTGTCATGGCGTCATTGTAATAAATACCTGTGTTGCAGTATTCTCCTCATTTGTCTTCTATCATATCTCTCTGTATCTCCAGGAATATTCTCTCCACAGGTCTACAACTCTCATCGGAATAACCCACAACTACATCACAAATGTGACATAATTATTTTATTGTTTTACATGTTAATATGGGCTCCCTGAAATTTTGTAACTTTAATCTGTCTTTCCTATATTGATTTTCTCTTCTACTGTTTTAATGTTAACATAGCTTTCAGTAGTTTTTATTGCTTCTTAAATCTTTATTTGAATATTGTTTTCAATTCTTTTAGATGGGGTCTTCTATTAGATGGAGTGTTAATTGTTAGTGTCTGATAAAAGTAGGAACCATTAAGTGTGTCTTTGAAACCTTTCTTGGTAAAGTGGGCAATATTAAGCTTTATCTTGCATGAATATATTCTTGGTTATGACTTGTACCACTCAAAAATCATCTTGTCTAAAAGCTTAGAATAACTTTTGCATTTATCCTGATATTATCATTAATTTTGAAGGGCTATAGTTTTACTGCCTGCAATATATAACTTAAAACATTACTCCACCTTCCCAATTGTTATCTTCTAAATTAAGTTGATAGACTATTTCTTTGTATATGAAATCCTTGTTCTAACATTTATTTACACAAATGCATCAAGTATGCTACTCAGTGTTCCCCCTTTTGCTTCTCTTCCCTTCAGTCTTTTTTTGCATCTTTATATGTCATAAAAATTTAAGCTGATTCTGAGTAGCAGTTTCTTTGTACTTCCTATTCTCTTTAAAACTTAGTCATTTTTTGCATGCATTTCCCATAGTATTATCAGCATTCATCAAATAACTACATCTTTTACAACTGTTGGATTCTGACATGTTGAATATACACTTAGGCTCTTTTGCTGATAACCAGATTTCTGTTGTTGGTAAGTTAAGTGTCATGTGTTGAACAAAACTAAGTGTTGAGTTAATTGAGTAAATAGACAAGCAAAAGAGTAAAACAAAACAAGACAGAAATATTTATTTTATTCGGAACATCTTTTGTGTAAAGAAAATTTCAAGGACTATTCTGAAGAGTTTCTGTAAAGAATGAAGGAAAAGTTGAACTTACTCTGCTGCTGGTAAATTAGTGAGTGATGTGTGTATAGTCTAAGCCATATGTGTCTATTGCTTGGAGTGTCCTCTACTGATGTCTGCTTGCAGTGAAAATGAAGTAGCCTCTTCTGATTTGAAACACACATGCTCCCAGTTTAATTCTTTTTATACATGTGCAATAGCTGAATAGGGGTTACTGTTCGTGATAGGGTTTTCCATGTATGTTTTTCTGGTAAAAAGATTTAACATCTGCTGCTACAAATCCTTTCTTTTTACTCTTTATTAACTTGTTTAATAATCCTTTCAGTTTTCCCTCTGATTCTGTCACTAACATAGTCTCTGCTTCATAGCATATCTTGTGAGGGTTATGTCTACTAATCATAAATTCTGCCATATCTTCTAGTTCTAATTATATCCTTGTTATACACTTCTTTCTATTTTTTTGTATTCCTTAAACTTGTTCTTCAATGCAAGCTTTTTTGTTCCATATAGAGGTCATAGATTATTAAAATAACTTTCTCAGGTAAATCAAGTTTTTCTAATATTTCAAGCAGCTTTTTTTGGTCATATGCCTTGTTATAATCTGTGAAAATATAATAATTTCTACATTTGTATTTTTTCTCTGATAGTATTCTGATAATAAACATCACATTTCTCATTCTACTGTCTTGAACAAATCCACACTGCTCTATTTCTGGTCTAATTCTGCTGCAAGCTCTATTAACTAGAATCCTAATTATTAGATTATATGACTCATCAAGCTAATTGTCCCATGGAGTTCAAATTTCTTTGCCTCTCGTTTCTCTGGTAACATTATCAAGATTGATTTACTGAAGTCTTCCTGTATTTCGCCTCTGTTATATAGTTCATTTATCATTTTAGTAATCTTATCACTACCCAAATCATATAAGGCTGTCATCATCTCTATTATAATACTGTTTCATTCCTATTCATCTTGGCTAGTGTTACCTAAGATTTTGATATAGATCCTTCCATGTTTTTATTTACTCTAGGCTTCTCTCCTTTGTTGTCATGGAAAATATATTCATTCCATCTCTGTAGTACATTTTCTTATTGCTTTATAACCCTTTTAGTTTTTCTCAAATTTATTTTTTGTCATACTTAAAACCATTTTTTCTTGTCTTGCCAATATTTAAATTTCTTTTTTTAATTGTTCTATAGTTTCTCTTCAACTTTTTCTCAATTTCCAATGCTGTGTTAAATAACTTTACAATATCTTGTTTTTCTTTTGAGCTTATATTTTTCTTACAGTCCCTGACAATCTTCATATATCTTGAATTAAAAATAAATATCAATAACAATATATATATATTATATATAAATATATACTTATTTATAATATGATGAACAGCTATTGAGTTTCAGAACACACCACCAAATAATTTCTTATAAATATTTCTAATAAAACAGATATTATAAACTGGAATTTACATTTTATATCTGTCATATAAGTATATTCTGATAATTTTATCAACATCAATTGCTTAATACCAGTTTATTATAAACAATATTGACTTACATGAAAAAAATCTGATATTGTGTATATACAGGGTGCGATGGGTAAATTATCACCATTTCATATTTTTAATTTTGCACATGAGCTTCGTTTTTGATTTTGTCAACCGCACAATATAGTAGGGTCAGTTGGGCACCATCTGAGAGAAAAAGATCACCATGAATTAATTCACACCACCAGAAATTTGGAAATGGCATTCTGTACTGATTGGCATTCATGCCAGAAGCTTCAATATGAACATTTCACTGTTTGGATGTCAATCTGAGGTTAGTGCAAAGTATTCAGAAAGAGTTGGATGATATATCCAGTCAACATTATGGTATTTGGAGTGATCACTCATGATGGCAAAATTATGCTTCCATTCATCTTTGCACAGGGTCTCAGACTCAACATGGAATGTCTTGAGACAGTAGTGCTGCCTGGGTCAAGAGGGTGGCTGCTGGAAGACCCTATGTCTGGCATCAGGATTCTGCACCATGCTACACAAGCAGGAGAACCCAGTCATGGTTGTCAGATAATTTCTGCAACAACATCACTCCTTACATCTGGCCACCTAACTCCCCAGACTGCAACCCTCTTGATTATTATGTGCAGGGTGCAGTTGAGTGAGAGACCAACAAAACTCCTTGTAACACCAACGATGAACTGAAAGCAAGGATTATGGCAGTATTCACCAACTTAAACAATGAGACTATCCAGAAGAGTTGCAGGAGATTTTGAAGTCATCCAGAAACCATAGTTGATGCTAGTGGCAATTTTGTATTGAATAAATTTACTCTTTAGTATTTCAAGATTTTGTGTAATTTTGGTAAATATATCTGTTAATATGAGATATCAGTGTTATTTTCATTTTTTTGTAATTTAGATGACAATTTATTCATCGCATCCTGTATATGTGTATATGTATTTTTAATATCTCATATCATAAAAAATCTAGTATCATATATTATTTATGCAAAATAAATACCTGTATATATATATATATATATATATATGTATGTATGTATGTGTGTGTGTGTGTGTGTGTGTGTGAAAATATATACTTAGATAAGCAGAAATGCACACACATATATTATATATATATATATATGTTAATAAAATATACACATGTGTTATTATAACCTCATTTTAAACATTATTATAGCATTTTGATAAATTTCTAAAACCTGAGATTGTATAAAATTATCTATAAACCTTAAATTAATTTGGAGACTTTCAAAGAAAAGTAACAAAGGATTTTTAAATATTTCTCACCATAACACTTACTACCACCCCTGGCAGAAATTATAGAATTATTACACTTTGAGTATTTCATTTTTTTTTTATTTTGCAATAAACAAACAAATCAACATTTTTGTTCATAACACAAAACAATGTCTGTTTCATCAGTGAACATTCTGACTTCATGATATATGCCTGAAACTAATTAAATGAAATTGTTTACATCAATAGCATATTTTTCTGTATTACTGAGAGGAGAAAATTAAAAATCACTCAATAATGATGAAGAAAATTATGGAATTACCTTGTAATTTTTATTTCTAAGACAAATACCACCACACGTTTAAGTATTGAAATTAGCAGTTTGAAGAGAATGTTTGCAATTCTTAATGATCAGTCGAACTTTGCTAATTGAAAGCAAACCTGGTTCATATAGGATAGATGTTGATTGAATCATTTGAAAGAAGTATAAAGCTTCTTTTGAAACACAAATGGCCAGAAACAGGGATCAATATTTGTGACAGAATTGTAAAGAATTGACTGAATAAAATAAGATTTGTTCATAGAAAACTAAATGAACCCAACACTAAGACTTAAGCAGAAGAAAATATGTTTACGGAATAACAATCATAGAGTGAGATTTAAATAATAAATTATAATTCTGTACAGTATATCACTTTCATTCAGTTTGTTGTAACTTTTGCTGTTCTGATAAAACATAATAGATAATTGCCAGAAGTAAAGAAGCAAATTTATCTTCTGATTTAATAACATGGTGTTCATGTAAAGTAAAGAACAATGGGAGATGACAATGATTACCCCCACAGTCAATACATAAGTAAACATTGACATTTTGAATACTTTCCTCAAATGATAAGTTTGGTGGTGATGAAGAGTCTTAAATCATTTCTAGAAAGTCCTATCAATGTCATGGCCTGCAAATGGTTTTTATTTCAGTCTGAGAGAGAATTTATAGGGGAAATATAAAATATAGTCCCTGACTAAACTCCACCCTGTATAGCTGATCTGTAAAATGGAAAATATTGTTTTCCACTAGTGAAATCTATACTTTAAAAAATTCAGGGTTTCATAAAGCCCAAGGAGAAATAACAATTGTTATGTTGTTTATTTTTTATGAGGATTCCCTAACTTATTCCATATTTGAAAGAACTTTATCAGTAACCTGAGGTTAATATGTCTATTTTAGTAGGATTTAATGAATAACAGTGCGATATGAGCTAAGAATAAAAGGTATTTTTGAAGTATTTGATATTTATAGTATAGTGGTATCACAGATTTGGCACTGGAGTAAAACAAAAAAATATTGGAAAACATATTAGATGCAGATAGAGAAATGAAGGCATAAACCAAGAGAAAAACAGATAGAAAGAAAAGTGAGCAACAGGTATAAAGATTATATGTTGAAAGTGGACATGCTATGCTAATAATTGACCTTTGACAAAACAGTTTATAAATATAATGTAAATTCTGGAATTTATCATCTCATGTACTACTCTTAACAGAGATGATTCAATTTACTGATTTTAGACTACCATACAATGCAATAGAAAAAAAAATGAACAAAATAATGCAAATTATTTAAAGGAATTTAAGTTATTTAACTGGTCATATTAGCATAAATATAGTTATATGAGTTCAGGCTTATGAGCAAGATGCAAATAAACTTGTGTTGGTTCTCAATTCCAATCACATGTAATATTGCTAAATACTTGTAAAATTCTGGAAGTGTTTGAGAAAGTTGGATTAATAGGAAGCAAAGGTAAAAAAATAATATTATTCAGGGTCACACTAAAGCCAAACTGGAGGGAAGTAAGTTTGCTAGATTCAGTAATCAAAATTCTACTTTATTTATTTGAGAAATGAGATTTTATGAAAAATAAACAAATCAGCAAAAACTAAGTTTCCTTTTAGCAATATCAGGATAGATGCCTATTTCCCAAACTGTATATTATTTAAGAAAATTGTCAATATTTTTTATTTGTTGGTGCTATTTAGAGTATAGTGATTGTAAAATTGAAAATTCATGATGTGAAGATAACTGAAAAAAGGAGATGCAAGTGTTTGGAGCCATGTGGAAATAAGAGGAGAGGAGGAGGAAAAGGAAAGCTTTGGATTTCGGTTGGTTAATGAGATAGCAATGGTAGTCAGTGATTGAAAAATACATTTTGCTTCTGAATGGTTTTAATGGAAAAGCTTGAGGCCAAAATAGAACTGGCAGTAAATTGAGAAGTAATAAAGCAGAGATTAAAACTGTGATACAAGTTTAGGAATATAAAGACTGCATTGGAATCTCTAAGGCATCTGTAATGGGGTAGTATTTTAAAATCTGGTGAAGAATAAGTAAAGAGCAGAATTAGGATAGGGATGATATTTAAATGTTATAGCTAAGGGGTTTACAGCTAATTTTAGTAATTCCTAAAATTATTATTATTTATAGCCTTATCCAGCTGTCTGAATGTATACATTTAAACTTTTTATTTTATATATATATATATATATATATATATATATATATATATAAAAAGTCTGTTTAATGGGTGTTCTTTATTAAGGATTTTTACTTTTCCTAAATTTTAGACCAGTTACTTGGTTTTTGGTACATAATGACTTTTGGCTTTCCCTAAGCCATTGTGGCTGAGACTTTGTTTTTGTGCTATGTTGATTTAATCATTTTAAAATATTATGTCTTTTCATCTCATATCAGTTTTTACAAGTATCATGGCTCTATGTGACAGTTCATATTATCATCTCCTTTTTTTTATTTTTGATATATATTTAGAATGTTTGTTCCTAACTTTGATAATATTTTATTGATGTTAGATTGTTTATTTTTTATGTATAATGCTTCAAGTATTTGCAGTCATTTTTTACAATTTATACGATATGGTATTTTTGTGTTATTAGTAAGGATTTGTCAGATTGCATGTTTTATTTCTATAGGTTGGTGATAAGCAATTTAAATGAACTATTACCAGATAAATCACATGTTAATTGGTACAAAAGATGTAGTGGCTGTAACACCAATGTATGGTTTGTTTGAATTAATATTACTAAAGAGACATTTTCCAGGTGGGTAAGTGAATTCATAGACAACATTGGTTTGATGAAGTTTGTTTTTTGTGTATCATTTGTGGTAATAATGTTGGAGGCTTTTAGTTTTTTGTAATATATAATAGAGAGTGAGGGAGATAAACAAATATTTGACACAACATTTTTTAAGAAAATAATAATTATTACTATTAATCTAAAACACAAATTGGTAAATACCTAGGATAGACTAAGTCCAAGAACTAATAGAAAATCATTTGTCTACACATAAATTTATAAATACAACAGAAAGTTTTAATAGGAAAAACTATAAATGAATCAGTATGAAAATGGTCATTTGAGATTGGTTATATTGAAATTATTCATTTCCATGTTTCTGCTGACCAGTCATTTAATGCCATGCACCATGACTGACATCTCTATATTTTAATCAGTCCTTAAAGATCTGGTTGCTACATATGCAAACAGCAAAGTCAAAGAAGCTCTCTCACAATTTTTCAGGTGATTATTGGCCATCATACTTGTGGAATGGAATATCAAAAAAAAATCTATAATGTACATCAGTATGATTAGAACCTTCATTCAAGAATGGAAGGAACATGGCTTGGCTACCATTCTGTGTTGGAAAGTATGTCCTAGTAAAGTAAATGAACAAACAGCTGGATCTATTGTCATTCAGAACCTCAGGAGAATTCCAGAAGGATATGCAGGCAGCTGATGCAGAATTGAGAAAGGGTAACAATTAGCTGGACATTCCAGCAGATAGGACTGCATTCTTGGACTCCTAGAAAGAATCCTCTGTTTAAGTTCAGGCACTGGAAAACTAATTTATACCTTGCCCATCATCATCTTGAGAATGCTGCTTCATTCTGGGACAAAATATTATGATCTGATGAGAAAAAAACAGAACTCTTTGTTGGAAACAGTCTATAAATCCCAAAATACACTCTCAACAATTAAACATGGTGGAGGAAGTATTATGATTTAGGATTATTTTTTTCTTTACTAAAAATGTCCCACTACACTGGATAGTGCTACATATTAAAAAAATGTCACACTACATTTGATAGTGCTACATATTATAAAAATGTCACACTACATTTGATAGTGCTACATATTATAAAAATGTCATACTACATTGGATAGCGCTACATATTATAAAAATGTCACACTACATTTGATAGTGCTACATATTATAAAAATGTCACACCACATTGGATAGTGCTACATATTATAAAAATGTCACACTACATTGGATAGCGCTACATATTATAAAAATGTCACACTACATTGGATAGTGCTACATATAAAATACTGGAAAATACTGATTCCTTGTGAGAAATTACTGAAAATACCAAGAGCTTGGATTTTTGTAATCAGATTTTTCTAGCTTATAATATCCAGAATCTGTTTCCTTCTACCAACAGGGCAGTGGTATGAACTTAGGTCAAGCAATGCAACAATACTTGTCTCCTGTTTGCTACTGTAGTCACAATCCTCTCTGTTGCTTCTTTAAGCACTTTTTGTAGATTGAGTGACAATTAAAATTTGCATATGTGAAAATTTCATATGTAAAAATTTGCATATGTAAAATTTGCATTCTTGTGAAAGTCTATCTGATTCCAAGATCTATGTGTTTTAAATATATGTCTTGTGAAGCTGCCATTTTCATTTTCAGAATATTTTACATGTGAGACGTGTCCAAATCTGTTTTCATCCAGGAAGTAAGCCATTTTCCCTTGTATTACAATTTTTTAGAAAGATAAGGATCTCAGAGGAAAAACTGGATTTTTAGAGTAGCCAAATCAATCACCTTAAATTTCATGTTCATGAAAGGCATACCCTAAATTTGAGTGATCTTAAGGTGATTTAACAACAGGACTTGAATAAAATTGGTGTTGAATTGTGCAAGAAGTACTTCAAAACTTTCCAAATGTCTGCCAACCATCATCTCAAATGATAGATACAACATTAAATATTGAACACTGTGACCAATAATTTGTGTGTTACTTTCTGTCATATTTGTTAAATAAATTTTTGGCTACATATAAATTTATTAATTTTTCATAATCCAAATGTATTATATATATATATATATATATATATATATATATATATATATATGTATAGACAGCATATCTTCATTCAAACATCTTTCATTGAATAATATAGACATCTTATGTCTATTTATTTTTATCCTGATTCTTTCCAGTTCTAATCAGTTTCTTGATGTTAAGATGAAATTCATCAAGGAAGGTGCTGTAGTTTTTTACTACCCAAATACTTTCCATCTCCTCCAAGATCATCCTTACAAATACAAAACATATTGTAATTGTGATAAAATTTCCATTTCATTGTGATGGTGATTTTGAAAAAATATACATGAATGCGTTCTGTCATAATTATGAAATTTTATCGATTGTAGCTATGGAATTTGTTACAAAACAATTTATTATGAGTGTATAGCAGCAATGTGATGAAATGCATATAACTAACATTTAATGCTATTTTGCATGCTATCAATTTATGGTCAGCTCCCTTATATTAGGACACTTGTTTTACAATTAACAGAGATCAAAGAACAACTAAAAATAAATTGAAACCATTGGCAAGGTAAGAATAAGGAAAAAAACTAGCTTTAAGAATGTAAAAAATAGAGATTTGAGAAATATTTAAAGAAAAATTCAGAATATTAAGAATATTGGCTAAAGACATGAAAGCAATCAACTTGAAAATTTAAGTAAATACCACAAAGAAATGAGTAAGTTAGGCAAAGAAAGATAAGAAAACTGATGATACTAATTTTTAGTGATACAGGATGCAATGGGTAAATTGTTGCCATTTTATATTTTTAATTTTGTACATCTATGTTGTTTGTTTTTGATTTTGTTGACTGCACAGTATAGTAGGGTCAGTTGGGTTCCATCTATGAGAAAAAGTGCACCATAGCACAATTCACGTTGGCAGAAATTTGGAAATGGCATACTGAAGTTGCTATGTCTGGCAACATGATTCTGCACCATGTCACACAAGCAGGAGAAACCAGTCATGGCTATCAGACAATTTCTGTGACTAACATCACCCCTTACATCTGGCCACCTAACTCCCCAGACTGTAACCCCCTTGATTATTATGTGTGAGACACAGTTGAGCAAGACATCAACAAAACTCCTTGTAACACCAAAGGCAAGGATTATGGCAGCATTCACCAACATAACAAGGAGACAATCCAGAAGTGTTGCAGGAGATTCCAAAGTCATCTAGAGGCTGTGGTTGAAGCCAGTAGTGATTCTATTGAATAAATTTACTCTTTAGTATTTCAAAATATTTTTCTGTAATTTTGGTAAATATATCTGTTAAAATGAGATGTCAATGTTATTTTCGTTTTTGCACAATTTAGACGACAATTTATCCATCGCATATTGTAAAGCTGCATTAGTTGGAAAATTGCCTCAGAGAGAGTTTGGGTTCTTCATGGAAATAATCTGCCAACTCAATTTAGAAGACAACAATGAGGAACGTGGAGTAATATTTTAGGCTAGTATTGTAATCAGAAATATTATAGGTCACTTCAAAATTGATGGTGCAAAGGTAAATGCAGTGAATTATTGAAAATTTCAGGACAAGATTGTTTTTGAGTGGCGCAGGTCATAGCCAAAAGCTTTAAGATCAAGAGTATATTTATGCAAGACAATGGTAATGGTAATATTAGCCATTTCCTTAAAGAAACATTTGGCATTCATTGACTAAGCAACTAGTACTACCATCAATTGAAATTTATAAAATCTTTCTCTTAAAACAGTTTTTCAGGAAAACAGGCTTCTCAAGTCCACTAGTAGCTACCACTCTTAAAACAGGCTTCTCAAGTCCACTAGCAGCTACCACTCTTAAAACAGGCTTCTCAAGTCCACTAGCAGCTACCACTCTTAAAACAGGCTTCTCAAGTCCACTAGCAGCTACCACTCTTAAAACAGGCTTCTCAAGTCCACTAGCAGCTACCACTCTTAAAACAGGCTCAAGTCCACTAGCAGCTCCCACTCTTAAAACAGGCTTCTCAAGTCCACTAGCAGCTACCACTCTTAAAACAGGCTTCTCAAGTCCACTAGTAGCTACCACTCTTAAAACAGGCTTCTCAAGTCCACTAGCAGCTACCACTCTTAAAACAGGCTTCTCAAGTCCACTAGCAGCTACCACTCTTAAAACAGGCTTCTCAAGTCCACTAGTCGCTACCACTCTTTCCAGTCTTGATGGGGACTTTCTTCCAAACCTTTTGTTGGAAATAGTGTGGAATTTTGATTATGTCATTATTTTCTTTTCAAGTTACATGTTCTATCCATTTTTGTTGTTGCTACTGTTGAAAGTCTTCAAGAAATGCGGTTTCTGTTATTTGGTATCATTCTTTTTGATTCTGTAGCACCAGTCCACTTGGTTTGAAGAAGGATGATTCTCACCAAGACCTACAGGCTTCATTTGCTTGAAATCATTTTTAATCATTGATCGGAGATAACAGTTTAGATATTTCTGAATGGGTTTGGTACCATGCATGTCATCCATGTAAGAGTCTTGATCTGATGAGGCTATACAAGAAAATGACAAGCTTTCACATTTAAAAAAGCAATTACTGACCTTATGAAAAATTTTCAAAGGCACCTAATTAATGTCTCCCACCCTCTCCTATTATTAATCCAATAAAAGATTTGTGCTCCATTATGAAAAGAGATGAATATGAGAATGGAAGATATTCAAGTAAAGGTTTCTGAGAAGCAATAAAACCTACTGAGGCTAATGTTAACATCAAAACAATAGAAAAGTTAAGAAAATCAATGGGATATGACAAATAAAAAGAATGTCAAGGATCTCATATTAACATGTAAAATAATCAAATAATGATTTGTCATACTTTGTTTGTATAATAAAACCTGACATCCCTGACAAACAAATTAGTAATATGTTTTAATAATTATTGTAACCTGAAACTATATAAGTAACTTGCATTATCATATAAATATATATATTGAAAATTATAGCAACTTTTTATGGTTAATATCAATTTTATTGTGAAAACATTGTCTTCTATAATAAAATATGACACTGTCATTTTAAATGTAAATAGGAATTAAGTTTTGGAGCATTTCTTGTTAAAAAATGAATGTCATAGAATAGGAAAATTAAGCTTCAATTAAAAATTCTGCATTGACCATATACCAAATTTTCATATTTCTATTGTTAAAAAATTACACATTTAAATATAATTTTTTAAAAATTCAATATATAAGATAAGTTTTGTAAGATCCTAATATATTTTGGCATAAGTTCTAATTAACAATTAATTCTAGAAATTCATCAAAAGTGTCCTGTTAGTCTTAGTGATGTTTTTAGAGTTTGATATATTTAAATCTGCACTATTTCAATAATGAAAGAACACAAGTATAGGAGATTGATGCAAAGATGTCAAAAAGATATTAAAAAATAAACCAACTTATATCCCATGAAGGAAAATGAACAAAAGCCTGACTTTCTTTAAAATGTAATTTTGTGGGGGAAAATTTAAATTATACACCAGTTTTGATATTATTCAATTCTATTATTCAAAGAAAAATATCAATATTTTTTATACAAGAGAAGCATACAAGTTTTCTTTGGGAGAATGAAATTAAGAACAATTGCTTTTCTGTGGAAATTTTCTTAATTCTCTGTCTATTGTTAATTTTTTCCTATTTTTTATTTCATTTTTTTTTAGTCCTTCCTGAGTCAAATTTAAGTGATTTTGAATCATGCAAATGTGCTCTGATTGTACACATTGTTAAAAGATTTGTGTATATCATTCTTTTCCAGTTTACTTACTCCTTAAAACTAATTTTTTTTTAACGTAAAAACATCTTTTTAGAAAAGAAGATATTTTATGGTTACAAAAATGTTCCATATGTGTCAAGCACATAAAAATGTATTTGTCAACAAATCAAGGCAATAATTTATTTTATTTTTACAGGGTCATTTAATCAAAAATCCAAAATAATACTTTTTTCTTTTTTTGTCTACGACTTGTTAATATTTACTTGTTTGACTTTTCTCATCTGTATTACTCCTGTTTTCTTTACTTCACAATGTTTTTTCATATCTATTCACTGACCTTTCAGTGAATTGTCTCATGCAGATTGTTCTTGCTATGCTTATTAACTGGTCTTTAGCTTAAATTATGATCATGCCTTATGCAAACTCATTCAATTTAACCGAGTACTCAAAATAATTCTGATTCTTGTAAGACAACCCTGTTTGTTGTATATTGTATACATATATTAAGCAATCAGTGTTTACATAGTCAGCTCCCTCTAACTCCATAAACAATGTTTATATAATTAACTCACTTGGGGTAAAGGACACAAGGGGTAATGCTTCCAGGGGAGGGGGGAAATAGAACAGGAAATAAAGATGTAGCTAGCAACACACACAAGTATTTGTTATCTATTTTACTGTATATCTTACTCACAGGTCAAACAATTTAAAAAACCTTTATGTTGACATGTTTCACAAACTTAAAATTAAACCACACACTCAATACATTTGTATGCCACCAGATCTTCCATTTCTCTTTCTTCTTTCTATACCATACCTTTTCTTTTGTTGCAAAGGACATAGTTATGGGAGGGCTATGATTTGCCTACCCATTAATGCCAAAGAGCTCAGTTTTCTGCCCACATGTGAAATGGATTTGTAACTGAGAAGCATTTTTGGTAGATATGCTTTCATTAAATGGTGAGAATGCTTTTAATCCCATTTTTACCATTTGTACCATTCTTTCAGCAATGCCATTAGATTGTGGGTAATATGGTTGTGTCTTGTATGGGATGCATCCAGTTTGTTTTAACCATGCACAAAAGGTGGATACATGTTTTTATGGGCTGGCAAGACTGAGATAAAGCCACGCCAATCTGGTGTTGCCTTCACCATCAAGTCAGACCTTGCTAGCTCACTGCCTTCCTTATCTAAAGGTGTATCAGATCGTATAATGACATTAACCCTCAATCTAGAGTGCAACATCTGTGTGACAATGGTTGGCTGCTATTCTCCAACCTTAGGTAGTTCAGAGCAAGAAAAAGATGATTTTTATGATCTCCTTTGGGATTTCATCTCCAAAGTCCAACATAAAGATAAATTAATCCTTACAGGTGACTTCAATGCTCATGTTGGCAATGATTATCATTCTTGGAAGGGCGTTTTAGGTCACCATGGTACTGGTCATATGAATTCAAATGGATTACACCTCACTATCTGCAAGGAATTTGACCTTAGTAATACTAATACCTTCTACCAGCAACCCAGATGTCGTAAGACCATGTGGATGCATCTTTGTTTGAAAGACTGGCATCTGATTGACTACGTCATCACCAAAAGATGGGAGATAAATGATTTTAAGATAACATGTTCATTCCACACAACATGCTATCTGTCAGTTCACGCTCTACTTTGGAGGAAGGCTACAAGAATTATAAAATCTACAGTGCCCAAGCGCATTAATGTACTGCCTCTTAAATTGACTGAAATTAAAATTGAGCTCCCTGACAAACTTGATGCTGCACTTGATTCTGTAAATGAATCATCTTGGAAGGCTCTGGGGGATGCAACACATTCTGCATCCTTGGAGGTTCTTGGCCTACCACATTGTAAACATCAAGACTGGTTCGATGACAATAATACAGAGGTTCAGCAGCATATAGATCAAATGCACTCTTCTCATAAAGTGTGGATTGAGGACAAAAACTCTAGAAGATCGCTTACAAGAAGTGCAAAAGTCAGGTTCATTGAGCTCACAGGGCCATGAAAGACTGTTGGTGGTCTGAAAAGGGCCACTGAACTCCAAAAAGCTTCAGATGGAAAGGATGTAAAGGCTTTCTATGCTGATCCCAAGAGTGTTTTTGGTCCTTAGGAAAGTGGTGTTGCTACAATCTCCACAGCAGATGGTGAAATTCTCTTGACAGATAAGTCAGACATTTTGGCTCACTGGAAAGAGCATTTCGAAACTGTATTAAATACCACTTTGGTTACTGATGAGGAAGTCATCACATCAATTGTGTTTCAGGTGTGTCTGTGATAATCATTGGGGGATATCACTCCTTTCAATTGCAGGCAAAATCCTAGCTAGACTGATGCTAAGCAGAATCATTATACACCTTATGATGACATCTATCCTTAATCGCAGACACTGACATGATATTTTCTCTTCGTCAATTTGCAGAGAAGGTTCGCGAGAAAAACCAGGAGTTGTACCTGGTGTCTGTGAACTTGACAAAGTCCTTTGACACTGTGAATTGAGAGGCTCTTTGGCAAGTCTTGAGAAAACTCAGCATCCCAGAAAACATGCTAAAGGTCATCATCTTCTTTCATGAAGGAATGAAAGCTAATATAGTGTCTGATGGTATGATGCCAGAATCCTTTGATGTCACGAATGGCACCAAGCTAGGGTGTGTCATGGCCCCTGTCCTTTTTACCCTTTTCTTCTCAGCGGTGCTGAAATATGCAAACTACAGTGGATCTTTAGATGATGAAATCATGCATCAGATTGCTAAGGCTACCAAGGCTTTTGGCAAACTTCGCCATCACTTGTGGAATGAGCCAGGTATTCAACTGGATATGAAAATTCGGGTTTACAGAGCTGTTGTCCTTGCCATCCTTTTCTATGGTTCAGTGTCATAGATTTCATACAGGTACCATATACACCAGCTGAAAGTTTTCCATTAGAGCTGTCTGCGTGCCATATATGGAGTTAGCCTTCATCTAATGTAGACCTGTTTAACAGGTGTAATATTGGAGGAATTGAGACTTTCCTCATACTGTCTCAGTTACGGTGGAATGGTCATGTCTTGAGAATGTCTGATGACAAAATACCCAAGATCCTAATGTACAGCCAGTTAGATCATGGCTACAGGAATGTTGGATTCCCATGGCTCAGATACAAAGACAAGCTGAAGAGCAACTTGTCAGCTGTCTATATACCTCATAATACCCTTGAGCACTTAGCCTTGGATCGGGTGGAGTAGAGATCAATGTGCTTTAGTGAACTCAGCAGTTTCCAATCTGCTAGTCTGAATCGTCTTCAAGAAGCGAGAGCAAGATCTAAAAGGTCAACAAATCTAACAGTGATCTCATTCCACAATCATCCTTACTCTTGCTCCATATGTGGCCTTCTTTGCAAATCACTAGCGGGGCTTAAGTGCCACTTAAGATTATCGCACAAAATTCATAACTGAATGAATTGGTTAAGTGGTCAGATCCTCATACGTTGAAACCAATGGGAGAGTCCATATATATATATATATATATATATATATATATGTGTGTGTGTGTGTGTATGTGTGTGTGTGTATATTACATAAAATACAAAATTATCTCATATGAGGTAGGGTATAGATCTATTTCAAGTACATTAAATACTTAATTTATTTTATCTTAAAATTCTTTTTATTCTTTAATTTAAAACTTTTTTTTAATTATATTCTTAAATTTAATGTAAATTATCTAAATATGATTTATTGTTAATCTTTTTAATATATCTCAGTTTTAAGTATAATTTGTTATTTTTTAAGTAGGAACATAAAGTTTTTTTTATATATAATTGAAATTTTTTTATATAAAACTTCCTTTTTCTCCCTCTTTTAGTTTCAGTTTAACACCCCATTCTTTATATAACCCCAATTTAATATCACATGGTTAATATCTGGGTTAATTTTATAAAACCTCTTCCCTTTAAGGCTAAAACCTTCAACTCTCCCCTTACCACTGACTCAGGCATTTTGTCTGACTGAAACATTGAAATAGATAAATTCTCTATGAATTTTTTGACTGCTTTCAAAGTTATGTTGTTAATTTCTAATTCAGACATTGGATTTTGTTGTGTAATTTATATGCTCTGTTATAAAATTTTTGCGGATCAGTTTTAATATTTGATATTACAAGGATCCACTTGATTTATCTACCAATGCATTTATTACCTGTATTATATATATATATATATATATATATATATATATATATATATATATATATATAAATAAAACCTTACTTTCTAATATATATATATATATATATATTGTTCTTATGTACATCGTCTTTGTCATGTTGTATTGATAATGTTATAATTCATGAATATGTCCTGAAGATGGTTTATTAGACCGAAACATCCGACGTTGACATTAACATTAAAACAGCATAATTGTATATAAGGATTTTTGTTTGTTTTTTCCGTATATATTTTTCTTCATACTGTCGGATTTATATCCATATGTTTGCTTACATATATATATATATATATATATGTATGTATGCCGGGTGTAACAGCAAAATTGTTCATATTGTGTGGCAACATGGGATAATTTCCATCCCACAAAATGTTTAATATCTAAAAAACCACTAAACTAATTGAGTTTCTTTTTTACAGGTTTTCAGATAAACCATTTAGCCATCTTAACACTATTTGTTGTAAGAATCACAGAAAAACCCTTTGAGTCATTCAGCTTAAAAGAAAACAAGTTAAAATCATTTTGTGTCAGCCCAACTATATCTTCCCAATGGTGAGAGGAAAAAGATCATTCAGGTCTTCAGTAATGGTACTGACATTCATACTCTGACTTCTATCTTTGAGATGTGTGTGTTAAGTGTATGTTATCTTTTAGTTTTTTTTTGGGGGGGGTGATGTGTGTATGTGCATATATTTGTGTGAGTGTGTATGTAAGTGTGAGACCTCAACACCTCTGCAAGCATGTCTGTCTTGTGTGGGTGAGAAATGTGAATAGGGCTTGATTTATGGGGTTATATATTAATTCTATCTGTGTAGTTAAATTTTTGGTTAAGCACATCTGGACAAAGTGTTTTGAGGTGGAAAATCCATTTGACTTCATGTTCCTCTAGTATTTTTCTAAGGTTATCTTTTCTGTCTATTTATATTCTTTCAATTATAGTGAATTGTGCATGGCTTTTAAAATCATGTTTTTCTAGGTGGAAATGTTCTACAGGCTAGGGTTTCATGGGGAGTCAACTTGATCTGATTCTGATAATTATTAATTCTGTTGTGAAAGGGCCATTCAGATTTATTGTTTCTGGCATAGTATGCATTCAAATAGGTAAATTATGTTACGACTTCTACAATTAGAGTTGTGGTAGATTTTGAAAGTAGATTTAGTGTCTGAGCTAGTGAACGAATTGGTATATCTAACGTGGTTACAACATAGGCATCCTTTTGTTGTTACATGGTTGGGAAAATCCTGTTTTTATTTTTGGTCTATTACAGGTTACTTTATCATCTGAAATTTGATTACTACCTATAATTTCCTTAAGTTTCTTAGGTCTATGATATACTAGAAGGCTGGCTTCCTCAAACAAAGTTTTTAGGTCTAGTTTGAGATGTAGTATTTCCCAGCGACTTTTGATTATCTGAGATAGTGGAGGAAGAGTGGCATTGAAAGTGGTTACTAGAAGGAAGTATTTGGATTTATTTTTAATTTTATACATTAGGGTGTGGAAAATTGCTTTATTTATTAGTTCCTGATTAGGTGTTGTTTATAGCCATGTGTTGTGAATTGATGAACAAGATTTTTAGTGTGTTTACTTCTTCATTGTTAGAACATATCCTTCTGACTAAGTGCTTGGGAATAGGGAAGGTTCTCCTTGAGGTGTTTTGGGTGGGAAGACTTAAAGTGTAGGTAATTGTAGGTGTCAGTGATTTTAGTGTGTAGTATCGTTTGTAGTTTTCTGTTTTTATTGATGTAGATGCAGGTATCTAAAAATGGTTGAACTTAATGGAGTCATGTACCGTGTTTAGGGCCATAAAGAATTCAGTGAGTTTCTCCTCACTGACTGTATGTATGAAGAAGACATCATCGATATATCTTGCATAGAATATGCAGTTGTTACCAATGAAGAGATAAATATGGGTTTCCTCAAATTTTCCTATGAAGATTGTGGCATATGATGGAGCTGCAATGGTGCCCATAGCACATGCTCTTACTTGTAGGTAGTGTTTTCCATTGAAATTGAAAGTATTCATTGTAAGAATATGTTTCCTAAGTTTTATGATTACTTCTGTGGAGGGGTCTTATTTTGTTCTTTTAGTAAGTGCTTCTTTAAGGGCAGTTAGTCCTTTATGTGAATAAAGTGATCTTATGCCCATTGTTACTAGAGTTGCGTTTTCTAGCACTGTTTGTATATGATTAATTCTGTTTAGTAGGTCTGTTGTGTCTGATGTAGAATTTTACTTCCTTAGCTAGGGGCTCTAATGTAGTGGTCTATGTATTTGGATATGTTAATCATGTAGCAGTTAAATGATGAAATGACTAGCCTTCCTGGGTTTTTGTTTTTGTTTATTTTTGGGAAGGAAATAGAAGTAGGCAGGTGTGATGTTTGCGGGTGTAAATGTTGTGCATATTTCCTTGTCAATTAGTTTGTTTTCGTGAGCTTGTTATTTTTTTTTGGTATTCAGGGAGAAGGTTTGTGGGTAGGATTTTGTAGATGTTTTTGTCAGTTAGCTGATTGTTGGTGTCTTTAAGGTATTCTTTGATTCCCCAGATCACCGTGGCACCAACTTTGTCAGCCTGTGTAATGATTATGTCATCTCTATGTGTCATATATTGTTATGCGGCAGCTTATATACTGTTATTTTCTTTATGTCATTTGTTACTGCCATTTCAAATGTCTGTGATTTGTGGGGTGAATGTAGAGTCCTTCTCGTTTAATGTTTCGAGTATGGAATGTGTGTGGTTATTGTCTTCATAGTGGGCTTTTAGCTATATTCTTCTAAAGAAGGGTTTCAGGTCCTTTGCTAGGGTGTCCTTATCAAACTTTGGGGGAATAGAGCAAAAGCTTAATCCTTTATTTAGTAATTTGAATGTGTCGGGAAAGAATTTACTGTTACCCAGATTTATAACTCATCCATATAGGTCATGTTTGTATTTGCAAGCATGACAAAGTTCTTCCATAAAAGCTCGAAAGCTTGCAACATGTCTCCTATTAGGGATGCTATACCCACTTCCAAGTGTACTGGTTGGGGGGCTTACTCTGTTTTTTTGAAGGTTGAGTGTGTTTACCGTTGATTGTCTGCTAGGGGCTAATGTGGGTGGTCTGGAATGTTTGGTGGGGTTATGTGTTCTGTATAAGGACTGCTGTGTTTTGGTTTGTGCATTTTTGTATGGTATCTTAAGGATGTCTGCATGAGTTTGTGGTTTGTGTGTGTGTGTTCATTTTGAGCTTCTAGCTATCATTGATCATGGTGATGTCCTTATTGTTGGTTGTGATGCTGATGGTTGTCTGTTGGTGTATGTGTGTGTGGTTTGTTTTGTGTTTGCATTTGCGTTGTGTTGTGGTTGGTGTGGTTGCAGTGTGTTGTTTTCTTTGTGGTATGGTCATTCATTATTTCCTGAGTTAGGTTTGATTTCTCTTTTGTTGTTCTTCTTTTTATATATATATATATATATATATATACAGACACCCAACAATATTTTCATTTTAAGAGCCATCACCCAAAAAGCTATTTAAAATCCATCCCCTATTCCCTGCCATGTAAGATTTGCACTATAGTGACTGATAAGCAAAAAAAAAAAACACCTTGAAGAATTATGTAAAACTCTCAAAAAAAGAAGATACCCCACACCTCTAGTAAACAAGGTCTTCAACTAAACAATCCAGAACTATTTACAGAAATAACAAGAAACCTACAACTACTTAACAAGAATTGTAAAAGATATACTAAAAATGATCAAAATAGTTAAAAAAGGATGCAATCAAAAAAGAAATAAAACATGTATTAACCTCATCGAAATTTCGTCAACACACAATACAAGAGATCACAAAATTCAACAAGAAAAAATGTGGAGTTTGTGATATAATTATAGAAGGAAAATCCAATATCTTTTAAACCCCACAACAACTGGAGAACTTTCAGAGGGAAATTAACAGGAGATAACTGATAACTGACATCCATTAAACATGGCACGTGGAACTAGAACAGTCTACCCCAGTGAGCGAAATAAAGGGTTCAGCTCGACATTCCAACCACCTGAAAGAAGGCTGGAGCATATAACGACCGAAACGTTGTAATAAATATGGTGACAAAGATGAGGACAATAGTCCGAATAATGTAAATAATGTTATGCCTCCATTTTGCAAGCTCAACACAAATGCCTACATCAAGTGCCTGGGGTCAAGTGAGTGGCTGCTGGGAGACCCAGTGTCTGACAACAGGACTTTGCACCATGTTGCACAAGCAGGTGGACATAGTCATGGCTCTCAGACAGTTTCTATGACCACATCACCCCCTACATTTGGCCATCTAACTCTCCAGACTGCAACTCCCTTGATTACTATGTGTGGGTGCAGTTGACCAACAAAATTCCTTGTAACATCAAAGTTGAACTGAAGGCAAGGATCATGGCAGCATTCACCAACATAAACGAGGAGAATATCAAGAAAAGTTGCAGAAGATTCTGAAGGTGTCTGGAGGCCATGGTTGAAGTCAGTTTTATTAAATTTACTCTTTAGTATTTCAAGATATTTTTGTGCAATTTTGTTAAATATATCTGTTAAAATGAGATATCAGTGTTATATTCATTTTTTGCACAATTTAAACGACAATTTATCCATCGCACCCAGTATATAATAACAAAAATAAAATTCAATGTTCATTTATCTACCTTTACTCTTAGCTTCACAGGATTACATCCATTTGCCATGTGGCTTGATAGTAAAATGTTTTTGTAAAACACAATCTTTATCATATATATATATATATATATATATATATATATATATATATGAAAGAGAGAGAAAGAATAGTTGTGTGTATCTATATTTACAATTTTATGTATAAATAGATACAATTTTGTTTTAACTTATAAATATTTTTGCTATATTTTCTTTGCTACCAATTGGGATTAAAAGTAAATAAATCAATATAGCTGAAAGATTCATTTTTCTTTTCCACCCCTTATTGCCTATAAGCATATTTTCTTTATAAATATATTTTTCATTGTACTCGAGTTATTTTAAGGTAATGATTTTTGCAGAAGCAAAAATAAATATCTACTCTTTTCCCTTATAATTAAAATCAATAAAATATAATTTTATCATTATCTTTTGTAAATTATTTTGCCATCACCATGTGAGAGGGAATTGTTCAGGTCCAACTGATTTTAAGTTTGAAAATCTAATGATGAAATTTTCTTATGAAGCAGTGAATATAATATACACTGAAAATTTTGATTTCCTTTGTAAGTCTTAAGAATATACAAATATTGTGAATTAATTTCAAAACTGCTATTTAGCTTGTTTGGTTTCTTTCTTTCCTGTATTTGTGAGATTCCTTAACTGACATGTCTTTTCAGGATGTATATAATCATTGCTCACCACAGATACCTTTTCTTTATTATCGGTGAATTAGGAAAAGTAGTGAGGTAGATTCCAGTTGCCTTCTCCATAGTTTGGAACTCAGAGTTGTTCTTCTATTAGACTGATTGTAAGCTCTGTCAATCCTGCTATTTAACCCATAGGCGGGGTGTAGAATAGTTGGATTCATGCCTTTCCAAGGATATTAGTGCAAAAACGAATGCAAATTTTGAGATGCATAAGATATTTTCATTACTTTCTGTATTTTTCAGTTTGATGTCTTCATCATTGTTTTTTTTTCTTTTTTTTAACACATTTGGGCAATATATTTTGGTATTAGAGGATTTACAAAAATTCTGTAATTGTAATTGTAATATTAACCATAAGGGAACATTTGGCATACAATGACCAAGCAGCTTGTACTATTGTCAGTTGAAATTTATAAAATCTTTCTCATTAAACAATTTTTGTAAAAGTTTTCTCAATTCTAGTAGCTCTTTCCATCATTGATGGAGGTTTCCTTTCTAACCTTTGATTCGAAGTAGTGTGGAATGTTAACATCTTGATTATGTCATTATTTTCTCTTTGAGTTACATGTAATATCCATTTTAGCAGTTGTTGCATGTTGAAAGTCCTCAAGTGATGTGATTTCTCTTATTTGGTACAGTTCTTTGTTTGTGATTCTGTAGAGCCAGTCCATAAGGTTTGAAGAAGTGTGGTTTTTGCCAAGCCATTCACTTCACTCACTCAAAGCCATTTTTAATCATTGATTAGAGAAAATGGTTGTATCAGGCTGAGAGTTTAGATATTTCTGAACAGGTTTGGTGCTGTGCATAATATCCATATGAAAGTCTGGATCAGATGAGGCTATTTAAGAACATGGGTGAGATGCAATACCTTTAATAATTAATGAAAATATGCAAAAAGGAAAATGGGATGAAATGAATTATCACTTTTTACAGTCTTTGCCAATAAAGAGTATTACTATATTCTACTCCAGTTTTAACCTACCTAACCAGATTCTTAGATTTTCGACATTTTGTACAATTACTCTTTCCCCTATAATTATATCTTTCAGAGGTTTTGAAACAAATGATAAAAAATGCCTTATAGAATAGGGTTAATTTTACCAGTTTCTTTGCCATAACTCAACGTTCCCTTCCTTAGAAGTTACCAATGTTCACATGTGAACATTCACTTGCATGTTATAGTAAAACCTGTCATATCAACACCTAATAACTGTCTTTCATGATTGCTGAATTTTTTCTTGTTTCTATGCAGCAATTAGATTTTCAGTAATTGTATTTAAAAAAAGAATCAGAACAAATTTCAAAATGTGACAGTAATGAAGAAGGTATTAAAAAGGAGGGAAAAGGAGAAATTTAAAAAGAAAGCCAAAACTGGAAGAGCTATAAAAAAAAGCAATAACAAATTATAAAATAAAAAATAAACACTATACTGTTTAAAAAGAATTTAAAAGCCATTCTTTTATTCATTGTCTTAGAGTTTTCTTTCATTTCCTTCTTTCTTCACTATTTCTTTTTGCCTCATTCTTTCCCTTCTTTATTTCATTTGTCTTTGTTTTTTAAACTTTTTCTTTATTTTGTTGTTCTTGTTTTCTTTCTATAATATTTCTTTCATACAGCCATTTCTGTTCTTTCCTTCCTCATTCCTTTTCTGTTGCACAATTTCATTATTGCATTGGTATTTTTTATCAAGTCATACAACTTAAATGAAACATAATTCGAAAATATGTTAGAAAATAGCAAAAAACTAAACATCAATGAAAATATTGTAAGAAAGCATTAATAGAATAAACTGAAATAAATTAAAAAATACAAGAATAAATCACAGTTAATAAATTGATTCATTTCCTTGCAAAATCAAAAGGGACAAAAAGAAACTGCATTATGGGTTATTTTTTGTAGTGAGTGTGGACTCATTGCAAAAATGATAGGCTTCTGTCATTTCCTGTTGAGAACTGAATTCTTAACTGACAATCAGAGGAACCAAGTACTGCAGCTAACAAAAAATGCACAAATGGCAAACACCCCCCCACACACACAGATCAATGAATACAAAAATCAATTCAAAAAGGCTCTTCACAAATTTGAAAAATAATACAAAACTCGTATAACAACAAATATGTGTTAACTGAAACAGACATTTTCGATTATATTATTTCTTATTTTTAAAGATTAAAAAAATTAATTATTTTTCTCTTGTAGTTTTCCAAGCTCTGTCTTTTTTTTTTTTGCTGGTCTGAACTTATTTTTAAAAGGCTTAGAAGCTTTCAGTAATTTCTTTAAGAGAGAACATGACCAGTTGGAATGAATATATAAGCACAAGATGCAAAGAAAATAGTCCTTTTCTCATAAAAAAGGGACAATCAAAAATTAAACTATTTAATTAGAATTGTTCATAGATGCTGATATTTATTCTGTTCACATTAACAATTCTCTAATCCTATCACATGATCTCTGGAAGCATGTGTAAGACTGTCCTTCTATATGCATGGATAGCAACAACACCACCTTCTTGTTAGTTACACTATATGTAAGCATTGACAAAATGTAAGATTTGCAATTTATCCTCTGGTGTAGAGAGATAGAAAAACTCAAGACCAGTCTAAAATATTGTAACAAACTTAACATTCATTCACTCCAGATACTGTTGCTAATTCAATTAGAAAATTTGTGTACAATCCAGATGAAGGAATAACATTTCCAGCTTATTATAGAAGATACGAAGGGATCTTCAAAAGGGATTATTCAAATTGAAATGATGAAAAGAAAGTTTGTTTATTATTAAGGAAATTGTCCCCTGCTGAACAAGAAAAATATGTGAATTATATTTTGCCAAAAAAAAAAAAAAAAAAGAGGTGAGATAAATTTTGATGAAACTGTTGTAATACAACCAAATGTTTTTGGTGATAGGAGTTCATTATTTAATACACGGCAACATCTTAAAGTCCGGAGATGAAGATTTTGTCACTTATACAGGTGTCGTGAATCGAGAATGTGAGACATTCAAGTTAAATGAATTAAATCTGGATTTATTTCAATGCCTGATATTTTCACATGGTTTAACTTCTAATAAGGATGCAGAGATAAGATGCAGGATACTTGCTTAATTAGAAATGGATTAAAAAATTAACTCTCCAGAAAATATTGGAAGAGTGTCAATGTATTGTAAATCTAAAACTCGATTCCGCAAGGATTGAGGAAAAAAAACATTTCATAAGTACATAGCATCTGACCATCTAAGAGAAAAGTCGATAGACGTTTTTTGACTCCTAACAGAACAGTAAAAAGAATAACCCTCCCCACTCAATACCTAATACTTGCCACGGTTGTGGAGGTAAGCATTTCAAATGTAATTGTATTTTCAATAACAAAAAATGCTATGAATGTGGGAGGGTAAGACACAAAAGTACTTGTTGCAGATACAAAAAAATGGAAGAAAAATAAAACGTGTGAACATAAGTACATGGAGTAAAGATAAGAAGCATAAAAGGAAAATTAACAAGACTTCAAACATGTTTTTAACTGAGTTAGAAACATCTTAATAGGAAATTTGTTTTTGTGGAAATTAATGTAAAAATAATATTACAACTGGACACAGGATCTGATATCACTATCATAGATGAATAGACATGGAGAAAAATGGGTAAACCCAGTTTATTGATTTCTGATAAAGTTGTGCATGGAGTCTCAGAAAATAGATTGAACTTTTTGGGTGAGTTCACCTGTAACATTTCTTTTTGTTGGAAAAACCAAGGTAGCAGTGGTGTTTGTATTAAGGAATACTGCTGATTTATTTGGAACAGACTGAATTGCATTGTTTGATCTTTGGGACCTTCCAATTAACTCTTTTTACAGCAAAATAAATATTGTTACCTCTAGTTCTAATATGACAACTGAAAATTAAAGAATGAATTGAAAAAGAGTTTTCCATAAGTTTTCTCAAGTCTAGGGACATGCAAAAAACTGAAGCTAAATTTGAATTAAAAGAGAATGTTACACCGATATTTAAGCCAAAAAGGAATGTACTTTTTGCAGCCTTAGAACCAATTAATAAGGACAGACTAGAAAAATTAGGTGTGATCTCAAAAATATACTATTCTGAATGAGTATTGCCAACAGTTTACGTTAAAAAAAGAAATAATAAAATCTGCATATGTGTTGATTTTTCAACTAGGTTGAAAGAAAATTTAAAACAATATAACTTCCCGTTACCATGTGCAGAGGAAATTTTTGCCAAATTAAATGGTGGTAAATTTTTTTCTGAACTAGACCTGTCAGATGCTTACCTACAAGTACTATTCGAGAAAGAGTGCTAAAAACTATTAACAGTTAACGCTCATAGAGGGTTATCCAAATTCAACCAACTTCCTTTTGGTATAAAGGTAGCACCAAACATATTCCAATTGGTTATGGATACAATGATTGCTGGTTTGGATTGTGCACAAGCATATTTAAATGATGTACTTATCAAAAGTAAGACCTGAAAGCAACATATGGAAGATGTAAAAAAAGTATTTGAGAGAATTAAGGAATATGGTTTTAAGATCAGTGAAGGAAAATGCAAATTGTTTATATCCAGATTTAAATATCTAGAACAAATTATTGATGAAAATGATAGATGACTGGATCCTTCAAAGGTGAGCACAATAAAAGACATGCCTGCTCCAACAAATGTAACAAAGTTACAAGCATTTTTAGGGTTAATTACTATCACACACACACACACATATATATATATATATATATATATATATGTATATATATATATACACCAAACATGCACAAATTAAGAGCACCCTTGAATAACCTGCTAAAGAAAAATGTGAAATGAAATTGGTCAGATAAATGTTAAAGTGCTTTCAAAGACACCAAGAAAGTCCTAATGTCGGATTTGTCACTAGCTCATTTTGACCCTAAATTAAAAATTGCGGTTGCATCAGATGCAAGTGATTTGGGTATTGGAGCAGTGATACTACACAAATATGAGGACAGAAAAACTAAATCAATATCTCATGCTTCAAGATCATTAATTGCAGCTGAAAAAAGCTACAACCAGATTGAAAAGGAAGCATTGGCAATCATATTTGCTATGAAAAAGTTTCATAAATTCATAGATGATAGAGAATTCATACTACAGACAGACCATCATCCATTATTGTCCATATATAGATCAAAAAAGGATGTTCCCACACATACAGTAAATAGAATGCAGCACTGGGGAACTATACTATTGAACTATAATTATAAAATGGAGTTTCTACCATCCAAAAAAATAGGTCATGCAAATGGATTATCTAGACTAATACCAAAATTCTGCGAACCACTTGAGAACACAGTAATTGATAAGATTAATAATGTATTATAAAATACAGTAAGAGAACTGTCCATAACATTGGAGGAAATAAGAATTAAGTGGGAAAAAGATGACTTTATAATGAAAATGAAGAAACAATTAAGATTTAAAGGAAAAAATATTGCTGAAAATAATGCATTTTCATTATGTAATAATTTACTTATGTATGCAGAAAGAATTGTGATACCAGTATCATTGCAAAAATGTATGCTAAAAGAATTTCACATAGGGCATCCAGTAATTTCTAGAATGAAATCTTTAATATTGACCAAAAATAGATCAAGTTATTGAAAATAAGAAAAAGAATAGCAACAGAATTTCTAAATATTGAACATAAGCTGGAGAAATATAGACCCCAGAGGAAGTCATTTGAAAGGGGTGGTGTCATATAGGAATAAAGTGTTGCTGCTCACACTTGGGTTTGAATACAGATCACCAGAGCAATCACAGTCCACCTCATCTTGAAATAATTAGATGGGCAAAGGAAACATATATATATGGGAATTAGCAGCATCTGACCCAGTATTGTTTGAAGGTGTTACTATTATTATATCTGTGATTTATAAAGTCTTTCCTACGAATGGGTATTACAAAAATTTTACCCATAGCAGCAATGGCTTTTCTAGGGATGGAGCCTATTCTTAGACAGGTTATGAATTCAGATTCTCCTGGAATGGCTGCCATTTCAAGGCAAGAAAGTTCAGTTTGTTTATTTACCCAAAGAAGAGAGGGATTGATATCATTCCCAAATTTATTTGTGTGAAAGTGATAAACTTGGATGGAATTTGTTATGCAATAACAATGGTTAGAACAAAAACCAATATTTGAAACAATTTTCGAATCAATCATAAGTTACTGATTTTTCATATGGGGAAAAGAATGCAGATGAACTAATTTGCAACTTGCTTGTTCTTCAAACTTTATTTTAAATGATTAAAATTATTTGTCAGTTGTGGCATAGTTTTTAGATTTTATGAAGAAAACTTTTGTTTCTTGTAGCAAACTGCTAAGCTTCTTTTATTTACAAGGGAATATTATGACGTCTAATAGTAGATTATTTGCTTTTAACTTTTTATTATTTTTTTTTACTGTTTCAGGAATTATTTGTGCCAATTTCTTAAATTCCAAGATGACAAGAAAACAAATCTGTCAATTCTAATTGCAAAACTGGCAAAAATGGTAATCTCCAGCCATGCGACTAATCAGAAGGATTATTAGACAATAGAGAGAAAAGTCAAAATTTATCCAAGTCTCCACCAATTCTATAGATTTGGAACTAGCTTGCCTGTAAAAGCTGACCAATTATTTGTGTGCCAGATAAATTATGGTAGAGTGCCAGTGATAAATGTGGATTGGCAATTTTGATTTGGACATAAGAATTTCTTTAAGTGAATTTTAATTTCCATTAATTCTAATTTTAAATTTATTTTTATTTAAAAGAATTTTGTTAGAATATGGCAACTTTGGGAATCTAATGTAATAGAATCATAACTGCTCAAACTAAACCTATCCAATGACATAATTCAGTAAGTCCATTGAGTTATACTGATTAGTTTTATAGTTTATCTAGTTTCCAAACTGGATTTCAACTACCAAAAGTAATATTTAATGAGCATATACAAGTAACTTTTTTTTAGAATGAAAACTTTTTAGAGATGATGATCATGATGATCATCTATCTCATGACTGGATGTGGTCATAGGGTCACGGAAAACCTGATCAATTCCTTCCAGATGTCTTGGTTGCAAGTCAGAGAGGTATTAATTCATGTGTATGATGCCTTGGATAACTAGAACTAGCAGAGTCCACTCCTTTTTTAGTCAGACCACAGTCCGTGTCTCCCAAATTGAAGCCTTTTGTTGGTCATGGACATGTGGCCATTAATTCTATCAGGGGAACTCTCCACCTTGGCCACTGACTTCTTTGACAGATAGTTGATCTTAAATAAAATATAGATTTTTTATTGATATTTATTAGAATTAGCTTAGTATAGCACAAATATTAAATATGAATTGTTAAAAAATGGTTTTCATAGTTTTTTAGGCAAATGAATTGCAGTTCTTTATCTATATAATAATAATAATAATAATAATAAAACTATATTCCTTATATGAGGAATATTATACTGAAATGGACACATAATGACTAATTGAGAGGATAAAAATAACAAGGTTGATTCACTGAAATCACTTTTCTTCTTTTAGGGCATAAAGGATCATGTCTCTCCACAGATTTCTTTTCTTTATTATCTGTGAATGACCATAACTTTTTGAGAAAAATAGTGGAGTGGTTCTCCATTAACTCTTCCACAGTTTTGAATTCAGAGTTGTTTTTCTCCTAGACTGGCTGCCAATCTACTCTACTATTTAACTCGTAGAAGTGGAGAGAAGAAATAGATTCATGCATTTCCAAAGGTCATTAATGCAAAGTGAACCCAATAAACTCTGCTGGAATTTGCATTCAGCACACCAATTCCAATTTCCACACTAATACCCACATGTTCCTGAAATAATAATCTTGAAAATGCATTAGATTGTAAGGGTAAAGCAAAAATGAAAAACAAAAGAAAATAAATGATAAGAAAAAGCCTTAATTCTATTTCTTGGAATACTTGTTAGAGGGTGTTGATTTTCCATTCAAGATCATTCTTATCCCAACTATGAATAACTTATGTCATCGGCAAAGAGCAAATCATCATCAGTTAGCCTCAGGAAGAACAGGATCACTGTTTTCTTTTAGTAGATTAATTTAGGATGTGGTATGGAATGCCTAAATGATGTGCCCATCTCTTAACATCTGTGCTTGTAGATGTGCAGGGCTTACAATAAACTACATCTGGAGACAAGGTCTCTAGTCACAAGATTGGAATTTTTGAGGCATGTGGGACCACTTCTTAATTGCCGTTGTTCCCATGACCACTCTGACCTGGGGTGGTAGCACCTGTTAGGGTCCCAGCTAGGGGAAAATAGTGACCCACCCCAAAAAAACCTCCAAACACTATGAAAGTATAAAAATACATTTTTATAGTAAAAAATACCAGCAATACATTTTTATATAAAAAAATTACTAACAATACATTTTATAGAAAAATGATCAACTATACATTATTGTAGTTGAAGGTATACAGTTGTGTACAAAATATTTATATTTCAGCATTCAATAACCAACAGGGGTTGATATACCACTAAACAAAATCAAACAAACAATATGAAAGAACTCTTTCATGACATTCTACAAGGAATCAAACTTTATTCCAAAATATAACTTTAACAAAATTACAACACAAACCAGACATATCACCACCCTTGGTAATTATGTCCACACAAACATGTGTGCAAAAGCTTAGTATCATCTATCATATATTCAACTATGAAGGCAAAATAACATTTATCATATTTTTATTACTTGAAAAATCCCAAGAAAATTAAATTTCTGCATTAAATGACCCATAAGGAGTTGATAAGTCATTAAAGAAACAAATCACTCAATCAATATAAAGTTTGGAATGTTTCCATATTGGGATCCTCACCAGATAGGTATGGTTTTGTGAGGTCAACATAGCAGGTATGCAATTTTCTGCTGGTGAAGTATGCAATCTTCAGGATTTGTTTGATGCCACATATGTCAACATTACACCCTTTACCAGAATGAAAACCAAACTGGATTGTGGGGATTTGACTTTCACAAAATGAAGAGAGCCAAGTTAAGATAATATTCATTTGTACTTTCACCACAGTACTGCAACAGTCCATTTAGGCAAATGGAAACTCTGATTTAAACTATTATTGAGGTCTCCCCGTGTTTGAATCTCATCCTTGTCACAACTATTGTAATGTTTTCTTTGTTCACAATAGATGAGAATTCAGAAGGTGGTAGTTAAAGAGAGTATTTAAAGAACAGAAGACTAGGTAGGAAAAACAAAGAAGTTTATTAAATACTCATACATAGAACAGAAAAACAAGTAAATTGACTTCTGCTCAAAACCCTACTCTAATGTGGCTACTTGCCATATTTATAAGTAGGAGCAGTCCATTGTTATACAGTAGTATGGAAGAGCAGGAAGTATGCCGAGTCCTACTCTACAACAGTCTTGTAGTAATGGATCTCCTTAGCTGCAATCTGTTTAAGAGAAGGGAAATTTCCAGTATAAAAAAAGCATATGATGAGGGTATAAATTAATGATTGGTATCTGGCATGAGTAAAACCACTTTATGGAGGTGGAAAGTAAGCTTCCTATCTTCATAAGGTGGGTTTACCTGCCTGTCTATAAATCTTTCCAGTCCTGAAAACTCTAATCCAAAAAAAAAAAAGAAGTGTAGGCTGATGAAACTAAGATGAAAATATCAAACCAAAGATTTTTTGCACTAGAGCATGCCACTTCTGAACCCTTACCATATGAACAGGAGAGATGATTGGCAACCCCAGATTGACATGACAGTAACAATCAAGGGATCACTCCAACAGAATCATACTGGTGTATTATAGGTGACCATAAGAAAACTAAAATACTGACACTCATAGCTGAGCTTTTGAAGAGAATTTAGTACACATTCTACTATAGGTAGACATATTGAAAAGATGATCATCCTTTATGGTAAATACACATAATCCAATGGTTCTCCATTCATCATATATATTGAACATAATGCAGTGAAAATTTCAGATCAAAATTCAGCTAATAACTGTCAGGATATATATTTTTAGACATTAATTATAATAAGAATTTCCTGACATTATTTAAAGATTTTTTAAAAATTTATTTTCAGTTATCATTATAATTATTGTTATTAGCATCAATACCAATTCCATTATTTTTTCTGTTTCTCTTTTTTTATGCGCCTCTTATTTTCTTTGCCATTATCAAAATCATGATAATATTTCTTTGATTTTTGTAATTGTTGTTTTATGAAGAATTCCATTTATTATTTTTCTAATCATTATGATGGGCTAATAAATAGTTCACTGCCCAATTCAATTCCTAAAATATGCTCAAATATCACTATTCATTTTGGAATTCTTTCTTAGTTGGGCTGACAAATTTACAGCAGCTTCATATCAATATTATTTTTTTATCATCAACTTTCATTTATAATTTGACTTGCTTTCACATTTTTATTGTAATCCTGATTAAACATTTTTTATTTTCTTACCAATATTTATAGATTTTATTTTAATTTTTTCATAATTAATTTTCATCTTTATTAATATCAATATTAATTTTTATCTCTTAATATTATACATTTAATATTATACATTTAATTAATATTTTATTTATTACTAATATCATTATCATTTCTGCTATCCTTATTAATATTAACTCTTATTTTCTTATAAGCAGTTTTACAAATCCTATTATCATTATCATCAATGATATTACCAAATTAAAAAAGAAGATAGCCAGAAGTATTATTCTATTTTCTACTTTGGAGTACATAATTTCTTCTTTTCTGAGTACAAAACCACTTGCATCACCCAAGCATTGCAAGGCAAGAAAAAGCTGGCTGCATCAGAGTCAGGCTAGGCCTGATATTGGCTAATAAGTTCCACATCCAACGACCTTATGCCCGCTGCAACTGACACCCAACTTATTGTTAGAACCTCTTGATCACTTCAAGGGCCAACTTGGAATTTTTTTTACCTTAAAAGAAGAAATGAAAAAAAAACAAAACAAAAAAAAGACTATTTCTATTTAATTTCTATTTTTTCTACTTTTTTCCTTCTCAATGCTTCATTTCAGTTTTTTGTTGAGCTCTTCTTTGTCTAGAAATCATTTTTAGTGGCTCCTGTCATATCCGGCTGTAGCTGGTAGCCCGATGATTGGAGAAGAATGGTGGTGTTGGGTAAGAATATACATGCACCCACACACTTTCATTTGAAAGCTTGATTCATAATAATATAAGAGTACATGCACACATACACGCATACTGCTAGTGGTTTATACTTATTCAAAAGTTTTTCTGTGTGTATATGAGAAATACAACTGAAAATTATGTAGTGGTGGCAGTTTTAATGATATGAATAGAAAGTTGCAGGAAAAGTAGGAGGAAGAAACAAAATGGATTGAATAAGAATAAACAAGGGAAAAAAGATATATATATATATATATATATATATATTGAGAGAAAGGCCAATAAAATAAAGTAAACTGAAGGAAGAAAGAATAAGGAGATGAATCACAATTTTAAAAAAGTTAAAAAAAAGTGTTTAAGAGAAGAACAGGAGGAATAAAAAGTAAAGAGAAAGAAAATAAAAGTAGAGACTAAGTAAGTAGTAGAGAGGAAGTAGAAATGGAAAATAAATGGTAAAAGGAAATAAATTAATTAATGAAAATGGGATAATAAAAGATAGGATGTTGATGGGCAAGAATGAAATGAAAATGAGAGAAAATAATGAAAGGAATAGAAGAAAAGGAGTGAATATCCAGAAGAAATAATAAAAAACAAAACAAAATGAAAGTGGTAGAAGATGAAAATAAAAAGTTAAGAGAACATAAATGAAAGATGAAAGGTTTGTCAAAATAAAAGAAGAGTCTGAAAGGAAGACATAAAACAGCAAAAAGCATTGGAAAAGTTTGTTTCTTGAATTATTATAGAAGTTTGAATACTGAACTTGATCAGGTCAGAAAATAAAAGCAGGAATATAATAAAGCATTACAGATGAAGAAGGACATTGCTCCAAATGAGAAATGTTTGTTATATTCTCATCTGTCGTAAGGCAATTCAAGTTTTAATACTGTATCATTAATACACTCTCAGGCTCTATCAGAACATTTTAACTTTATATTTTTTTCTATTTTCTGTCCTTAAAAAGAGAATAGAACTGATATGTAAAAGAGAAAAAATGGTTTTAATTTTTGGCCAATTGGGCATTATGGAATTAATGTCAAATATTGAAATGAATAAAAGTGTAAAATGCAGAAGGGACAATTGCAGGATTTCAACAGTAAGCCATGTTCATGGGGCAGTTACAAAAGGAACAAAGTTGTTATTCTTGTTTTGCTAACCATTCTGCTACAACAACAGTACCAACTATACTGGGCCTGTAATAAAACAGAGAATAAAAGTGATTCTTACAACTGTGTTCTTGTAGTTTACACTATAGATTTTTTTTATACAAATCAATGTTTTCATAATAAAAATGGCATTAACCAAACAATGCTTGTAAAATTACAGGATATAATAAGATTTATATGATAATTATACTATGTGAATTTTAGATAGTAATAATATCTATTTTTATATTTACAATGGTTTATTTGGTGGTGGGAAATTTTAATATACAAATTGAGAGTTTTTACTCATAGTGTAAATAAAAATCTATAATAGTATAGTTATTGATAATTATTTTTAAATTTTAGGTATATAAAGATTGCCATGGGTTGTAAGAAGAATCTAACCTCAAAAGAAAGATGAGATATTATAAAGTTACAGAGTGATAAGAACACAACATTGGAAATTGGGAATAAATTGAACAGAGATCAGAGAACAATCAGAACAGAAATTGAAATTATTGACAAGATAAAAAAAAGAAAAAAATGACTTTAAGACTGTTACAAAAAGAGACTTGAGAAAAATCAGAAGAATAATAAGCAAGAAAATTTAATTTGCCAGAAAGAAAATATTTAATGAAGCTGGTTTTATGAAAAGAAGTAGAAGATAAAATCATCAGCTCTCGACATAAGAGCAACTAAATTACAACCTTCAAGTAAACATTGCAAAATGAAACATGTAAGTTGGGTAAAGGGGTAAATGAAAACTGATATCTCTGCAGTAATTTTTAATGATGGATGTAAAGCTACATTGGATAGTCCAAAAGATTGGGCAAGAAATTGGGCCTTCAGCCAATACAGCTTAAAAGATAGCAGGAAGAAGATGGAGTAATGTTCTAGGTTAGTTTTGTAGGTATTAAAATTATTATATAATAATATTTTCAAAACTAATGATGGTGTCAAGAAAACTGTAAATAATTATTTTAAGTTCTTGAACATTTTTAAGTTGTTCATATCACAACCAATAAATTTTAAACTATACTGTATATTCATGCAAAACAAGGCTCCTTCATACTCTGCAACACTGACTATTGCTCATCTTGCCAAAAGGTTTTCAAAAGCATCCCATTAATGGAATCTCATGAGGTATTAATGCAATAGGAAACTTGTAATCTGACATTAAAACAGGTGTAAGCAAAGCTTTCTGGGAAGTAATGGAACCTCTTTATATGTTAAAGCTGAAAAATATAGAAAAATTAATAAAATCAATGGAGAAAAGACCAATGAAAATTATAGAATATCAATGATCCTATACTGATATGTAAAATAAAAAAAATAATTTATGTATATTGGATATCATGTTAATCAAATATGTTTTTATGGCATGTTTTGAGTTTATTTATAAATAAAAGTTTATGCTGCAATTTGTTTGCATAAAAAACCTCATACCCTCAAACATGTTATCATCAATATTTTTTTTTATCCATATTAAAAATAGTTAAAAGTCATGATATATTTCTTCTATAAATATAAATAAATCCTAAAAATTTTAGCATCATTGCTTGCTTAATACTAATTTTGTTGTTGACACATTGTCTTGTATAATAAAATCTGATATCGTGGATATTATTCAGCTTGTCTTTATTATGTTATTCCTTGTTTGTATGAGATATTAGGAGAAATAGCAAAAAGACAAATTTATTAAGAGTTACAAAGGACAGGAAACTGTGGAGAGACATGATTGTCTACATCCTGAAAGGACATGGCACACAGAAGAAAATTAATTAAATAGAATATTCATTGGCAATAGGCTTTTTGTAAAATTACTGTAGGTTATTATTGTGTATTCAAAAAATTACTGTAGGTTATTATTGTGTATTCAAAATTCACACTTTAATAAAAGATATTTTGGTGATTATGTGTACAGAGTGCCATATATATATATATATATATATATATATATATATATATATATATATAGAGAGAGAGAGAGAGAGAGTGTGTGTGTGTGTGTGTGTGTGTGTGTGTGTGTGTGCCATATATTAGGTTGGAGGAAAGTCCTGTCACATTTAAAGAAACAAATGCTTCATTGGTTTTAATATTTAATCATATTTCTTTTTGTTATTGAGAGTATAAATATATCAATTTTGGGAAATTGTTGATTCCTCAGGCATAAATTTCTTCAGGTATCAATGCTAAGAAATATCAATTTTAACCTTTCACAAATAAAATACACTATTTTCCATCTAAAAAATTTTGCCATGATCTGAAAAGATGATTGTCAGTTTGGAACAAGTTCAACAGAGTAAGGAGAATGAGGTCCATCTTTCACATATTGTGCCCTAGTCTTTTCCTGAGTCACTTACGTAATATGTGGTTTTGTATTATTGAGAAAGAGCAATGCATGTTTATGATTAAATAATGATGCGTGCTTTTTTTGCAATTTTAATGCAATGCTTTCAATTGATAAAACTACTTGGCATTTAATGTTTTGATTTTGTGATAAATGACACACATCATATCCTGCCACACACATCAATTCTCTTTTATAACTAACTGTTGTTTTCTAATTGGATATGATAAAAGTGAACCCAGTTTTCCTGACTGAAATGATAAAGAGTGTTAAACTGAGAAATACCTGGATGATGTGGAACTCTTTGACCAAGTTTATACATTTCCTAATTCATGAAATTATGAAGGTGTTTTATGATTGAATTGTGACTTGTTTTGAACTATTTTGCTCTTTCTCATGCATTTTGGTTAGGATTTCTTTCAAATTCTACTATGGTTTACAAAAACTCAATATTGAAGGAACTTAGCTGTCAAGATGGAGAAGAATCTTTGAAAGAAACATTTCCCAGCTGAAACTTGCCTAAACATAGTTGGTATAGGTAAAAATCAATACAAAATTCAACCACTCTGATATTAAGTAATCTGTAAAGAAAGGAAAGATATTAGAGAAAAGATTAAGGGTTATTTTACTGAAATATGGGCATAGTGCTCAATACAGGGGATAGGGCATTTGTCAATATGAACTGAAGACCTAGATATCAACACTGAATATCAATTTCACATCTAAGTGATCATCAGACACACAAAAACACATACACATTTATATATGTGGCAGGTGCGACTATATAACTATTTAAATAGTAAATCTGCTTTACAAATTACTAAAATAGAATCTGAAAATATTATTGACAGAATAACAACCTATCTGAGTGATGGTATACTATCACTGATTTCTGTCTAAATTTCTGGGATGAGGATTTATTATTTTTTACATGTCAACTATTGTCTTCAACTTGTCAATAACAATTAGAATTTGGCTAACTGGGAAAAGGGATACTTAGTTGAATGAACATTTATAAATGTTTATGAAGATTTTATAGGTGTGAAAATAGTAGAGATGAAAGTTTTTATGCATAAAAATAAAGGTAAATTTAACCATTATGTAAATTCTGAGAAGCTAAAAATTTGCAAACATTGAGAGAACACTTAATAAAACATTAATTCAAAGATTTGTAAATGTAGTTTTGGGTTTACCAAATATATGTGGCCAGTCAATATTACCTGCTGTAAGTATGAATATTTACCCAAACATTTAGAAATCTATTAAATGACTTCTCCCTGACCTTGAAAAGGAAATTTAGCAAATATTACAAAAGTCTGTCCTTACAAATCCAGCATATCATGTTGTTAAAGTTTTTCCTCATGTTTCTGGGAAACATCTTCTCTTCATGGCATTTAGTAAAAAAAACTCTTCACTGTCCAGATAAGGGCATCACTGACTAGCTGTTAAGGGTTACTTAACCAGCTAAACATTGTGTATATTATTTAGAGAAGCAGAAGGAAAGTTAAACCAACAACAATAATCCTTTCATTGTCCTGTCAGCAGTTGGTCTGTATCATTAATTTAGTTTCGTTATTAAGAAGTAGAAATTAGAAAAGAAAACTTATCACTATAGAAAAGCAAAGATGTTTCAAAACTAAATAAAAGGAGAAAGATTTTTTTTTTTTCTCCTTTGAAATTGTCTTTGTGATTAATTTGCCATAACACGTATCGGTGACTTTACATTGTACTTTGAATTTATTTGATATTCGTCTACTCTTTAAGCACTAACTGAAATCTGAAAATATGAGATTAAGGAAGACACTGCCAGCAGGCTTATAGAAATGTCCAGTAATAGATAACAACTGAACTCATGAAAGGAGAAATCATTTTATTTTAAGCTCTGTTTTGATATATATTAAGACAAATCAAATTTGTCTGATAAGTCATTGAAGTTAATGCAAAGTTACAAACTAATATTCTAAATTCTCTTGGATTTTAGTTTTTATAAATAGATTTAAATATATGTGTAAAAGAAGATTAAATTAGATTTTTATAAAACTTTGTATTTCTCTTTTTAGAAAATAATATAAGAAATGGAGAATCTTAATTTCCTGATATCTTCTATTACCAGAAAAATGCAATCTCTTTAAATAATTGATGAATTTCTGTCTTTTCTATTGTATCTTTTCAAGCTTAAATAATAATAATAATAATAATAATGAAGACACTAGCAAGGTTATTTGCTGTTATCCTGGTGTAAGAGGATTTATGAATTATCAGATTTCACAAGTATAATTTTATTTTGTTAAATTTGAGAGAACAGTTAAGTATAATAGTAATAAGAATGAAAACACTAATTTACCTAGAGTTATCTTGCTATGGTCAAAGTGTAGTATCTGTTCTTGTATTATGTGTTAACTATCCTTTCATTATCCTATGAATTAGATTAAGATAAAAAAAAATATGAGATACAAGATAAAATAAATATGAGTTGATTAAAATATACCTGAGTAAGGTTTTTCTAAAGTTTATCAAGAAAGGAAAATTTGTTTGTTTAGCAGTGTATCAACTCCTTATGGGTCATTTAATGCCAAATATTTTTTCTTGTGAGCTTTGGTAATTTTTTTTCAAAGAATTTATTGCAGATAATTTTTATTTTTTTTACTATGAAAATGTATTGCTGTTCTAACATATTTCTATATTTTTTCTAACATATTTTTATATTTTCATGTTTTGACCCCAATTTGGTGGTTCACTCTTTGCCCATAACTGGGACCCTAACAGGTACTGTTGGACCTGGGAACTACAGTAATTCATCAGTGGTTCCATGCTCCTCAAAACCTGCTGATCGGATGTAGTTTATCATCATGACATAAGAAAGGAAAATGAAATTAGCTAGATATAAAGGGTGTTCCAATAACTTGGACCGACTTTAATGTGAATTAAGTTTAAGCATCTAATGATTTTTTTCTTTTTCTTTCAGATTTGGCGAGCATTTGGACAATATTATTTTTCACACATAATTGCCATGACTTAAATAACATGATCCAATAGAGAAATAAATAAATTTTCACCAATAACACTGATTTATTTACTGCTGATTTTGATCCATCTTAATGAAACACCCTTATATATATAATCCATCTTAATGAAACACCCTTTATAAGAAATTTACATTATTCACAACAATAAAAAAGAAAACAAGATGTCCCTACACATGGACAACAGAATGAGAATAATCTACATCCAAAGATTGAAAAATGAGTTCAGTTCAAACTTCTCTGAAAGTTACACAAATTGACAGATACCTGAAGAAGGCTGTAAGATACAACAACCAAAATGTTGTAATAATTTCAACAAAGATGAGGATATTAGTCAAACTGTAAATAAAGAGTATGCAATTAACATAAGCAAAAATTTTGATTTAGAAATTATTTATCAGATTAACATAAAAATAATAGTCATTTTTTATTATTGCCAGTCAAAAAAGTCATTAAATGAATATTTATTTAAAAATAAATAAGGAAATTAAAAAAGAGAAAACTGGGCCAACATTTAAAATGAGAATATTCAATATGCATGCTGAATGGGAAAACACAAAAAAATTTATAAAATGATCTTTTGTATAAGAGTAGAATACATTTTAATTACACAATAAAAGTACTTCTTTGAATTCTATTTAATTATTTTGTAAATTTATTTCTTTGAAACTATTCTTGATTAATTTTGTAATCAATAAAGCAGTAAATTTATAAAGTTTTATTGGTAGTTACATTATTATTTTTATTTTTTAAATTTTGACCCAATACAAAGCCCAAGAGACACTCAATGTAGGAGGTTACTGTATGAGCATAAGATAAAACAAAAAGTGCAGCTGGGTTTGATGATAAATTACCTCTGGCAACGAGGCCTCTGATAGGGGAGGTTTTGAGGAGCATGGAACAACCTCTTAATTGCTGTTGTTCCCAGGTCCGCCCTGACCCAAACTGGGGTCAAAACACTATGGAAGTATAAAAATAAATTTTATATTAAAACTACCAGCAATGTATTTTTTGTAAATAAAATTTAAAAAAATAAAATTAACAATTTTTGTAAAAAAAATAAAAATATTACTAGCAATACATTTTTGTAAATGAAGTTACTAATACTCCCAAGAAAATTATATTTTGGCATTAAATGGCCCATAAGGAGTTGATAAACAAACAAACAAGAAGTGCATTTTATGAGGTAATGTATGAAGGATAACAGTGAACCGTAGTATTGAAGAGGTTAACATTGTAATGATTGTGAAAACATTGGGAAAACAGCAGTTCTTGAAGCAGCTGTCCAAGTAGAATTTCTTTCTTACTAATGGAATACAAAAGGAATGAGGATGATTCATCTATTGTACATGTAGTATGATGGATCTCAGTTGCAAAGGTCAGGTCAGATCTAGTGGAACCAAGGAATGTAGATGATTAGAACACATGCTATGAAAATGGTGATAGAGTAGTAAGAGTTAAGACATCAGCTATAAACCTAGCAGAATGAAATCTATGTTGATTATTGCTCAGGAGAACACTAAGGAGGCTAATAGTTTGATATTGTGAGCTCTTATCCACATTCTTGAAAACAGGAAACACTGGTAACACTTTACATAGATTTGGGAATCTTCTTTTTTTTCAGGCTGTGGTTAAACAGTTTTGCCAAGATTGGAGATAACTCTGGGCATAGGTTCTTAAGAACTATCACTGGAAATTTATCAGGACCAGTAGCCTTCTTAGAGTCAAGGCTTTTGATATGTCTGGAAATTTTATGTGCTGTTATAGATATTATAAAGTTTGTGCTCTGTAATAAGGAGGTTTATTGCAAAGAGCCTTGTATTTTTGGAGAAAGCTGAAAGAGGAGCTTCTGCAATGTAAGATCTGTAGCTGCCCCAGTCAGCCTTGGTGTATTGAAAGATCATACTATAAAATTGTACATCAAGGGAAGCTTTCAGTTTGTCATCAACTTTAACATTGATAATTGAATCCTCAGAAGTACCCAAGTGAAATAACATTTCAAGATATGATAAAGAGTTCTAGGAGATCCATGTGATGATCTGTAATGCTAGGAATACAAATGTTTTTTTTTTAACTATCTGGGTCATATCATAAGTGATAGATATCAGAAAGTAAAATATGATATTGACTAAAAATATGTATAATTTGAAATAATGAGAATTTTTTCTAACACACAGACATGTATTCACATTGTATCTTCATAGTATTGAGTTTAGTATTGTTGAAATTATCATTGAGATTTTTTTTAAATTTTAAGATTTACAAACTCTTTGTTCAATTTCACAAACCAATCAATAAAATTTGAATAAGCTGATTTGTTTGGAAAAATACTTTGACAAAAACCCTATCTTGCAGTTTAATAATTTCTTTAATTTTATAGGACTTCATGGTAAACAATATTTTTTAAGAAAATTTCTTTTTCTCCATTTTAATAGTGAAGAATAAGTTCTTTGGATTTCTTACTTAGTGTGCAACATACAACTGGCCATGTGTAAATATTTCTTTCTGGAGCCAAATTCAAACATTTTGAAGGGTTTGGCCTTGTGATTTGTTTATAGTTCTTGCAAATGCAGGGCAAAATAGATTCTTGTGAACATTATATATATATATATATATATATATATATATATATATATATATATATATATATATATAAAACTTAAAGAAAAGATATGCAAAAAAACAATATTGAATTTTATTAAATAAATATTTGTTATTTTAATCATTAGATTGTTTTTAAAATAGTGGGAGTATTTTGTATGTTAGATCATAAAACTTTTAATTTTTCAAGAAAATTAATGAAAATTTATTGTACTAAGCTACACACCCTAGTAAAATCAGCTGTACTTTGCACTTATCCCCAAAATTTGGTTTTGATTGGTCATGTATGGCTATTTAGAGGGTGTGATGGGTGAATGGGTCACAGAATTTTATAAATAGATATAAATAAATTATACATTGATATACTGACAAATTAGTGTTTTCATTTTGTTTTTTATAGTGAAAAAACTTTGATTCTTGTAATTTCCAGTTTCTTTCAGCTGCCTAGCATTCTTGGAATTTTGAACTAAATTCTTTATTCAGTCATAACTGAATAGACTGTTCTCATACTGCTCTACATGTTAGGGGATACAATGAACACAATTCTTTGTCAATTCATTAGTTTGAAATCATGAACATAAGGGTACAATTGGTGAAACAATGTGTCTAAAACAACTGAGATGGGATTCAGATTGATAAATATGAGGAATTGGTAATTCCCATCTTAAATTCATGACTGTGTGAAAATTTATTCTGATAAAGAATAATAATTTCTTTTGTAAAAGCTAATTGTTTTTTGTAAATTAATCATAGTTTTAGTTTGTCTCATGCCCTGAACAATTTTTAAATATAAAGATATTGAGAACTTTGTGATAAAATTTCAGATGCTAGTAAACTCATTGTTGGAAAAATTCTTTTGTTCTTTAAAATCTAAATAACTCTGGTCAGGTCAAAGTGCATATATGATGGCTGTAGATGAAATAATAGGAAAATAGTCAACAGAAAGGAAAAGGAGAATATAAGATGTAGTTAAAATTCTTCTAATTATTTTGTTCATGAAGCTAATGGCATTTTGAGCAAAGGTGGCTAAAATTTCAAAGTGAATGAACAACTTCAGCTGCTGCTTTGACTGGTGAAAGGTTCTTTGATCATAGATTGTTTGATGAGCATAAGAATTTTGTTGACTCTGATTGTTCTGCACTGGGAATAAACTGAACTGAATCAAGATACACTTGAGAGGCTTGCAAAGTTATTTCTATTTAGCTGAGTGTCTGAAAATTTAACATTCTAAATAATAAATGAATTTATGCACTGGCATGATATTTTACTAACATGACAAAGTTGTATATAAAACATATTTGTATTGGTTAATAGGAATAGATAGGCTTATTTATTGTCCAGCTAACATTCTTTCCTCATCTATTAAACAGGAGTAGAGGTTTATTCTTTGTTTCCTGTTTAAGATCTGGTTTTCAGTTCCTTCTTCCGAGGCCTTAATGAAATTGTAATGACTTTTTGGTGGCTTTAACTCTTCATTTTGAGGATATTGGATTGGCAGTTGTCTGATTACTGGATTTCAACTGGTTCACAAGCATTTTGATAGTGCATAGAGAGTCAGGCCACTCTGGTCAGCAGTTGCAAACAATCAGGTTTTTGCAATGCCATGTTGCACATGGATAGGTGTTCTGCAAGCATTTCTGGTAGAGAACTCTGAGACCATATTGTGCTGTAGTCTTAGTCACCTTTCAACCAGTTTGAATTGCTTGAGACAATGGATAATAACAAGTATTTTTAACTTTTCATCTTACAATCCAGTATTTGTGGTTTTCATACCAATTTCTGTATTATAGAATCTTTTTTCTTGAAATGTTCTCCAAATATCTTAGCACTCTGTGAAACTAATTTAAATTCTTCCACCTTTAAATTGTCTCTTGAATCACTGGATGATTATTACATGTGTTTTTAAATTTAATTATTAAACTCTGTTAACTATTTGTTTTTCCTTTATACCTCTTTTCTTCCCATCAATGTAGCATGTTAGACAAAATATCTGGCAGTATAGAAATGTTTCTCTCTCCCATTCCTCTGCAAACACTTTTGTGTTTGGTGATTTTAATGCTCATCATATCAAGTGGCTTAACAAGAGACACCTCTTTGTGTGCAATTGTGAATATGTCCTCACTGAGGTTAAGTCATCATTTGCAGATAGAGTGAGATACTGTATAGCCCCCCTTGAAAGTTTGGGTCTTGTAACTACATGTAGTTTGGAATGAATGTGTTAAATAAAGGTACGTCATCATTTGCTCTTCTCTTCAATCAATTTGAAAGGTTATTCACTTAAAACTGAGTCTCTACTGTGTGATATACATTTAACTTTGTCTATGTATTTTTTTTATTATCTCCAAATATTATCTCCACAAATCATGCAGACTTGATGGTATCCCTGCTAGTAAGAAAGGTGCTCCTGAACTGGCCCCTGTTGTCTCTAAAATCTAAAATAGATCCTTATTTTATCTTGTTTTCTAGTTGAAAGTCTTCTTCTGTAGTTTTTGTTATTAAGAACTCTTGTGAACCATCTGATCTTTCAAACTATAAATTGGTTAAGTACCTCACCTCACAGAGTCTTCTTTCAGACAATCTGTTATGATTAATTTGAACAAAAGGCCAGTATGCTCAAACCTTTGGTCACAGTGACTTGTAACTTTGTGCTAGTTCAACAATCAACATCTTGCAAACAGTTCCATCTACACAATTTCACTCACAAAGTTTGGGTTAACATGTGGTGTAGTTCTCATGTATTTTTCAAATATGCCTTGTACTGAGATGGCCTCCCCAGACTGATAACATCAACTATGGTGAGATTTGGAAAATAAAGTTTCTAGCACACACAGACACACAGACACATACAATCTTTGCTTTATCTGGAGTTTTGTGAAAATTTGGATACATTAAAATAAATTAAAATTTGGATACATTAAAATAAATTAAAATTTGGATACATTAAAATAAATTTAAATTGTCTCCGCATTTTATTCTTTGAACATTTTTTAACTGCATCGTCCTTCAAACTGTTTTTGTGCAAATGGTTTTCTTTTATTGAGCTAGAAAAATATTTTTAGAAAAAGAATCAGTTGAAATTTCAGTAAGTATATATATATATATATATATATATATATATATATATATAAAGTAGTCTTTGAGGTTAACACTCAGTGGCAACAGTCTGTTTCATGCTTAAATGCAATCATCAGGCCATGAGTATTACATTTTATTTGTTGGGTGTTGACTACAATGACTAATTTTATATTTACATACGTTCTATCCCTGATATTGAGCATAACCCATAAATATAGCATACGTTAAAACTATAAAAAATATATTTTTATCATATATATATATATATATATATATATATATATATATATAGGACCTGTACTGGTAAGAAATGTCTGAAAGATTTCAAAGAAGCATTAGAGATAAAAGGATTCAAAATGAAACCCTTTATTTTTGGTATTCAGTCCTTTCACCTTATATTTTGTTTTGATGATGTTTCTCAGAATTAGTGACTAGAATAGTCATTATACATTACACTCTGGCAGATTTTATTCTGTAAGTTAATGTTTTCACAATTGATATTCATGAACTTATGTTAGGAAGAGTTTTAGGATATATTTTTAGTTACATGATAAACATATTTGAAATAGTTTATGATATTTGATATTGTAAGAAATATTTGCAACAATGCTTTACAGAACAGGGATTTTATTATACAACTTGAGAGTTGTTAATCATATTGTAAATATAATATATTTATTTATTTTTTAATTTCAGAATTGGTTATGATTATACACAGACAGGAAAGTTTGAATGTTGAAATTTAAAATTTCTTTAAATAATAAAAGTGATAAAAGTAAAATAAACTGAATGAAATTGGCTACACTATAGGTATATCATAAAAAAAAACTACTTAACCCTGATGAAGTCCTAAATGATAAAATGTGTCACACAAAATTTTTCCATTTTGCCATTAATTTGCTTATATATACACATTTAAAAAATGCATATGTATATTCATATATATAATACATTTTTATCTGATTGTGAAAATAGAAATCTTTGCAATAATCAAAATTATTAATCATATTTTGCTAATTTTAAATTACTTAGTTAATAATGATTTCATTTTTTTAAATAATTTTTTATTATTCTCAGTTAACATCAGACATCTAAAAATGTGAACACATTCAGTAATCACATAGCAAGATAAATTCTGTGAATGGTATTAAAAATATTTATTTTAATACAAATCTACTGATTACTTACTTTATTTTTATACTTTTGATTTCTTATTCATATTTTTATTATTTATTTTTATTTTTAATTAAATTAGTTTATATGTATATATTATATTTTTTAATTAATGTATTTATTTACTTTATCTAATTCCAATTTTTTTTTTAACTCAAATTGCTAAATCCAAATTTGTTACTTGTTAAATATGTGGCAATGCTTATAATTTGAAAAGCAAATCTGCAATTTTTTTGTCATTATAAATACTTTTTTATTTAAAGAAATTAATATTGTGAAATATTACTAACAAAGATATTTAAAATTATTCTAATATTTAGATGATGATTATTTTCACATGAAAGTATATTTATTTATATTTTTATTTATTATACTTAATCTTTTATTGGGTTTTTATTTTGATTTTTAAAAGTAATTATTTCTAATTTCTAATTTAAAGAACATGTTTTGAATTATACCCTTTTCCTATTACCCAATTAAATTTCATTCTAATTGTGTTTTGCATTAAAAAATAATTTTATTTATTACCATATAAATTTTGAAAAGTCCAATGAAATCTTATAACTTTTTTTTGACTTTTTTTCCCAATTTTCCTCTTATTTCACTTGTGCCATTTTTTCCTAAATCCACTTTATGTGCCCATTAATTATTTTAAAAAAATTAACCTAAATTCACTATCATCACAACTAATAAAAATTGGATATTTACTTTGTGGCCATCTCTATGCTGTCAGGTTGTAGGTACCAATAAATAAATGGAAATAAACTGATATTGATAAGTATGACTTGATGGATATCAATAGATAAAAAACAGTGAAATAATCATCAATAACATACTAAACCTCTGTCATTATAGGTTTGAGAAAGAAAAACGATATTTTAAAATTTATTTTTACTTTACAGCCATACACACAATCAAAGACATTTTGACAAAAATTAGGCTATTGACAAGTTTATCATTTTTTTCTTTGTTGTCTGCAACTTTGATTTTATTGCTCAATGAGAGTAAAGGCTGTCCAGACTGAGTGAGAGGGGAATGTATTATTCTAATGTTTTATTTCAAAATCAGTCAAATTGTGTGCTTAAGTGTATATTAAATGTAGGTACCTACACAGATTTGCTAAAAAATGAACATACCATGATGAAAACATGCCCTGAACTTAGTAAAAACAAAGTTTGATCATAAAAATTTGTTATTATTAGGAAAGACCAATAGATTTTTTGATTATTAAATTATATTTTTTCATCCTTTTTAGAATGTTAAAAATTTTGGTTAAAAATCTTGCAGTGAAAAGCACAATGATTTGGAAATTCTTATAAAAATCAAATAGTAATTGGATTTAATGAAACTTTCATGACTTCTTCACAAATGAATGAAATTATTTTAGAAATATTTCTTATTTTAGAAAATGTTAGCAAAAACATTTATTTTACACCTGTTACTCATCACTTGCATAATTTTATGAAATTTTGAGAAATTATTTTTGTACCACTTAATCTTTATATTCCTTAGGAAATTTAAAGCATCAAATGTTTTTTTGTAAAACTGGACCTTCAGTTACCAAATATTTGCCCTGAATCATAAAATAAAAAATGCAATAAGACTAAGACATTATTTAATTAAAAAACACTTAATTGCTTTTATGAATAACATATAATATAGACATTATTGTCTTAAGAAAAAAATTTTCAATGAATAATGAATTTTTACAAAAAATGTTTTAAATTTTTAAAATTTTATTTAAAATAATTTATAAAATTTAAAATTTTTAAATTTGTATATTAATTTGTACTATTTAGGTAAAAACTATATTTACTAATCATAAAGCTTACTATGATTCAATGACCCCCACCAATATTTTTTAAGAATTTCAATTTTTTTGTGTATAAATGTATCAGTTTTTAAAAATATGGATATCCATATACAACATTATCAGAACATAAGAGATAACTACAGTAAATTTTTCATACCTAAAATTCAATAAAACATTAGATTAGAGAGAATACTTTCCTAAATTTTTAAGATTTTTACAGATAGCTCCAAGGTAGAAAAAAAATAAATTAACTGTCAGTCAACCTGTCAACACCTTAAATAAACACCTACTTCTGTGTTAAAAAATGCATTTCTGCAATATTTTAAACTAAAAGTAAGTAATATTTGTTTTAAATCAGATTAGTTATACTTTAAATCAGCTAATTAAATACATTTTCAGAAAAGTATATTTCATTTTTGAAAGATTTTTTTATAAAGAATATTACATTGTGCTGATAGATGGCTAAAAATGACACTAAAATTATCCATTTTTAGTGATTTCAAAACAAAAACTCATTCCAGTCTTATGATGCCATACCACTGATAAATGCAGCTCTCATACAGCATGCCAAATGGTCTGCCTACCAAGCAGGCTACATATGGGGCCAGGCAACAGTGTGCAAAATGCAAACTGAAAGCCCTGCTAACTTGGGGTGTTAGAAAGATGGTGAGATCTGGCAAGTCTTTTGGAATGCCAAGGGTGATGTAAATGTTAAGTATACACAGTTGTGTGCATGCAAATGTGAGGACTAAATGATTGACTAATCCACCATGTGAATCAAAAGATAATAATTCCCTATTGTATATGATATATTATTCTTCATTTTTTCTTTTTGCAAAATGTAGTGATAAAAGAGCCTGTTCCCATTTAATTCCGACCATATCATTTTAGTTTTTAATAATTACGATTTTATAAGTACAGAAATAGGTTTTTCTAACTCAAAATGTATATTTCTATCCACAGAACATTAAAACAGCATCATTCCATCAAAATTTAGCTCAAACACAGATTTAGACCACTTCAAATGGCGTCCATCTTGAAAAATGGCGGCCATTTTGTTTTTCATCGTGGATAATATATTTTTCTGAGGGAATGGGTCCTGGAGCTTGTACAATTAAGCAAAAGATTCTTGTGGGATACTGACTTAATCTGCTACATTATATTGGAAATATTAAATTTAATCTATGAGGTTGAAATTAAAGCTAAAATAAAAGCTTAAAGAAAGATTTTTCATTTAAAAAAAAATTATTTTAATCCTTAGGTATTACTTTTCGTGAAGATATTTAATTAAGTGGTACAAGAACATGTAATTTACTTATGCACAGACACAAATACATTATATATGCACATGTAATGTATTGCATATTTCATAATAAAAATTGACACCCTCCAAACAAGTTATGATTAATATTTTTAATAAGAATATATATTATAAACTGAAGTGCACAGGTATATTGTTCAGATATATATCCTGAGTATTTCACCAATATCTGTTGGTTAACAGTAGTTTTATTGTGAAAACTTTTAGTTGTAGAATAAAATTTGACATATTATATATACATATATAAAGATGTACAATTATGTGAATATATATAAACATTATATATTCCCCACTATATAAATTAGTATACCTATGTAATCATATATATATATATATATATATATATATATATATATATATATATAGAGAGAGAGAGAGAGAGAGAGAGAGAGGGCAAACTCCAAAAGACTTACTTTCTTAGGACCAAAACTGACTTTTGCACCATGTGTTTAATTCTTATTATAACTATTCGTGCTGTATTTTTTGTATTGAACACTTCCTTTACAAAAAACTGCATTTAAACATTATATTTTAGAAATTTACCTGTTTTAGATATGTGTAATAGATTTGTGATATTATGTATATTCATTATCATTTTTAATATTAAACATATATGACACATTTAATTAAAGTACCTATAATAATTTCAATTTAAATTCTCAAAATAACCCACTTGAATACATTTCTTTAATTATATGCAATTTTACATGTCTTGTGGTTGTGAAGAGGATTTTTTCTTTTTTTTAATAGAATAAAAATATCAAAGTTGACTGTTTAATGTCATCAATTTTGTTGGACGACATCTTGAATCAACTCATCAAAAACTTAATATTTAAAATGATGCTGTTATAAATTGTGAACTATTTAAATTATAATAATTTTGAACTTATCAAGTCAAAAGATCCATTTTAAATGTACAATTTGGTGATATACGTTAATGAAACCTATTAGATTTTTTCTCACAGTCTTTTATCTGTAAAAACAAAAGTGAAATGACACAATTATAAAAAAAATGCTTCTATGAAATAACAATTTACTTCACTAAAGTACTAATGGAACTTAAAATGTAAGACTTGTTACTTTTTTAAAAAAATTTCCCAAACCTTAACAAAAGAATGATTTTAAAATGAATTTGATAAAGAGTAATTGTGACAATGGAAGAACTAAGGATCTCATGGAACAGAAAGTCATGTTTAGTGTAGACTTTGAGAAAATATTTTAAAAGCATATATACAAATCCCACTAATATAAATATACACATCCTACTGTGTACATTAAAAAGCTGCATATCAACCTTTTTCTTCCTTTTAATAAAAAAATACAAAAAACTGATTTTCTCAATCTGTTTAAATGAAAAAAAAAACAAATTTTCCCAGTAAAAATGATTAAAAATGCAATCAAAATAAAACAGTTTGATTTTTCCCATTTTTATTTCTTAGGTAAAATATCCTCTCACCAGGTAGAGGGAAAAGAAAAGGAACCATTGATGTATTTTAGTATGGGAGACTTGAATATTTCAAATAGACTCTGTACATTTATTTAGATATTGATTTTGAAGAGTTTTTTCCAGTCAAAACAAAGAAAATTCACGAAGAAATGTTCCTCTGTATTTTTATGACACTTTGCCAGTGATTTTATACAAATAGTAGTTTTCTGCTTTATCAGTTTCCCTTTGTGCTGCTTTCATCTGCTTTCATCTGGTCTGACACCTTGTTTGATTTTATTTATGTTAATTGTGATGTGCTATCTTCCCTGCAATTTGTCTGCCATATCAACTCCTGATTCTGCCTCAATGCAGTCAGTTTGGAGACAACAATGATGAATATACTTTGAGACTATTACTATCATGATGATTTCAATGAATCATTAAAAATAAAAACTTAATATAAATAGAAGCCCAAGATTTAGTGGAATGTTGAAATGACTGAAGGTAAATAAATTATGAAAGCATAATTCTCCATTAAAATGTAAATATAGAAAACAAATTTAGTAATAATGACACAGGTAAAAATGGCACAAGTGGAAAAATAGGAAAAAAAATCTCCATCTGATATTAGTTGATCTTATAATCTGTTTTTCATACATGTATCCTTGAAAGCAAATCTTCTCTTTTCCTTTATTACTTGATATGACTTCCCCAATGGGGATGTGATAGAGCCACTGAGATCAATGGTGTGTACTTGACAGTTCTTGGACAACTGAACCAGAAGTAAATACACAGATAAACAACTATCCTCTGATTAGAAATTTAACTTTAAATACCTTAAAATTAAACAGCTACTGGTGTTTTTCACTTCTGACATTTTTCTCATTTTTTCACTTGTGCCATTATTACCATTCACCATAGAAAGCATAGTGCATTAATGTTTTATATATTACAGGAATTTATGCAAATACAAATTTTAGGGAGATTAGAAGTAATTAACTTTTTTAATTTTGAGCAGTTCACATTTTTCCTGTTGACAGTCTATTCTCTTACTTTTATTAAAATGTTCAGTATTTAATAGTACACATATTTTTTATCTTAAAAAAATATTTTATAAATAAAGCTTTCACGGCCATGTAAGGAAGTAAAATTTGAAGGTACTGTATGCTAAATTGTAAAAACATATCATGTATGTTAGATATAACACCATTCTTGTAAGATATTAACATTTATTGTCATATTATGTTTCTGCAATGAACATACCGGTTTTAACTTAGATGTGAAGTAGTTTTTTTAAATATTATTTTTAATAAAATCATATGGTCTGCTGCATATCTTAACTTATAATAATAAGGACTGGAAGATCATTTACATTATTGTTAGATGTAAAACTATATTCTTTGTGTGAGAACAAACCAACTGGATAAGAGACTGTGGTTAAGGTGTATATGGTGCAACTAAGTTTGTCCAGGGAAATGTAGTTGATTAGCATGGATGGTACCAGTGACAAATTTGTATATCATTTGTGATACAGACTAATCTGCATGGGAATTGCAGTTCTTGTTTATTGACCAATCATAGCAGAACTATGGTTGCTTCATTAGGTATATAAGAAATTTGTTTTGAGTAGGCCAAGGAGGTGTAATTGGTTTCTCATTGGGTATGGTAAAATAAAAACCTTTATTGGTGGTACAGTGTGGGCCCCTTTTTGAAAACTCTTTTTTTTTAGTGTGTTACAAAACCTCTGATAGGTGATTGCAACTTAAAATACATTCTTATTCAAATTTCTGGAAATATTAATAATATTTTAACACTGAATGATGTGAGAAGTTATTATTTACACAGTTTATATTTGGACTATTGTCCTTATCTTTGTTGTTATCACAAAGTTGTAGCTGTTGCACTCTCTAGCCTTCCTCAATCTAGGTAAAACTACTGGGAATTCTGAACTGAATCCTTTATTTAATTTATTGGGGTAGACTGTTCTTGTTCTTCTACTCATATCTAAGGATATCATCTAATTCTTTTATTTTTAGTACAGCTCAGTTACTGCTTACCCATTTCCACTGATACACTAGCCTAGTGCATGAAAGTGTTGGTTTGGGAATTTGGTGACATAGTAATCATGTGTTCAATCCCTGGGCTGGATAGTATGTATCTGGACTTAGTGGAAATGGGCAAGAAATAACTCTGCAGTACTAAAAATGAAAGAACTAGATGATATCCTTAGATATCAGCAATGGAACAAGAACAGTCCACCCCATTAGATTGAATAAAGTGTTCAGTTCAGAATTCCCCATAGATTAACCCAGATCAATATACACCTGGTGAAAGCTGGAGGGAAAAATGGCTGAAACATTGTGATGACAACAACAAAGACGAGGACAATAGTGTAGTGTAAATGCTGTTATTTTATTTCATAATAAAGTAATGCTCTTTAAATTATACTGTATTTTTGTGCCTTTCATGAGAAAATAGGTTATGAAGAGCTTTATCATGAAAATAGCTTCATGTTTAAATTATAACCTATTGCAGACCATAAAACAGGGCTAAGGTGGTGTCTGCTTTTCATTGGCATGTATATACAAAATGTGTGCCTTAAACAGTTTTTGTCAGGAGAGGTTAACTGAAAATTCTAGTAAATACTAATGTCTTGGTTTAATCTAGTTCTATTATTACTTCATAATGTAAAGTCTTACTTGCAAAAATCTGATTTAAAGCCTCACAAAAGGGCAAAATAGACAATTTTCTACAAATCTCCTTTCTACCCTGTTTTTGTTTCTCAAAATATTAGATGCTAGGTTGCCATTTTGAAAAAAAGTTGGTTACTTAGGAAGAGTAAGTAGAGCAGTTTCTAAAGATATAATGGGTTAAGATGTTGAACCTCTTGAAGTGGTTGTCAGGAGGAGGTAGGGCTGAAAGTGACGGCGATAAGAACTTGGTGCTATGCTGTCATAACATCAAACCAAAGTTGATATTAACTGCTCTTTTCCAGCACCTAATACCTTTGAGACCAAACCACTCAAGTATGTTTTTTCCTCCAGATCATGTCAAATAAGATGAAGTTACTGTTTGGACAGGAATCTTCAAGTGGTTGCTGTAGGCAAAATTAATTGAGTTTTATTAGTCAGAAGATTAAGGATGAAAGAAGAAGGTCTGCTTTGAAATTATTTACTCAGTGTAATATTTGACTGACAGCATGGTTATTGTAGTGTGTTTGCTTAGGAAGCAGTTTACCTGGACTAAAAGTAGATGCAGTATTTTTTTCTCTTGGCATTCTAGCCAAGATTATCATGATGGAAAGCTTGTGCAAGAGAGTTTCTGACCACTAAGAAGAGTGTGAAAGGAAAGAATTTTCATAATTATTTTATACTTCCAAACTAGAGTGACAGATAAAGAAGGTGGACATTAGGGTTCTTTCTTTTGAAAATGTCAGACATAAAATCTAATGATGACTTTAATCAATTGTCGATATAAAGTGAATGTGAAACTCTACATAAAGAAACTTTGTTAATCTTCATAGAGGTAGTGTTTTAGCTTCAGAAAGTACTTGTCTGATCAGGGAAGTTTCAAACCACATAGGAATGCCAGTGTCATACAAACCAAGCTTAATAAATATTAACAGTTATATAAGATTACTTCTTCCCTGTTTCAGAAATATATTTTTTGTACCATTTATTAAACATTCTTTGGTTAGTAGGATAGGGTTTCTTCAACATATATCTGAAGATTTTATTAATATTTTTTAAGTAATAACCATTTATTTCCATTTCTGGCTTCATTTGGTTTCAGGAGTTGTGAACTTAATTCTTAAGCTGGGTATTTCCTAGTCTCATCAGCTTGCGGTTATATAAATCCTAAAAGATATTGAGGAAACAGATCACTTGATGTGAGACTGATGTAAGTTAAGAAGTTGTATATAAAATATCAATGTATATTATAATCAATTCTGTCCTATAACTAGAACAGTATAAAATGTGAGTGGAATGTTTCTGCTTAAATGTATCTAACCCTTAATGGTAAGATATTCACCAAATGAAGGGCAAATGACAGATACATCAAAATGCTGAGTGAAAAGCAGTAATGATAAAGTTAATTCTTTGAACCATTTAGACATCTACTGTTGAAGTAGACACATTGGCATTGAATAATTCTTCATTCTTCTTTGGTTTTCTATGTACATTAGTTCATAGAAAACCAATAAAAATGATGGCAAATGAATATGATTTTTTAATGCATATTGATAACTAAGTAATAATTATTTCAATAAACAAATAAGTCAACTCTAATTTAATATTCAATAATATTTATTAGGTACCAAGAAGTATTGAACAGTGCCGGAATTTATAAAAGGATGAGCCTAGTCATCTTTCTGTTGCTTGATTTAGATTTGTAACTGAGATCTGCCTTGTTTGCTAGTTTCAGAAATGGAAAATTTGATCTGAAAAACCAAGAACATTAGGAAGACCTGCAATAATTGATGTGACAAAAATTGAAATGCTAATTTTCACAATCCATTTTACATAACAGTTATGTCTATCTCTCATTAAGACTTCACTTCAGATCTCCTAATCGCTTTTTCTATACTCTGTTTGTTGAGCTACCATTTGAGATCATTTAGCCACTCTCAGCAAACACTCTCCAACTCCTCCTACCATCAATTTCCATCTTTGAAAAGAAACTTCTTGGCTGCAATGATACTTTACAGCTTAAGAATATCAGTCACATTTTAGAATGTCTGAGGCAATCTTAAGGAAGGTCTCATATAACACCCAGCAGCTTTCAAAGTGTAAATGATATATATAACACAAGCAACATTAGAGGCGAAAATTATTCAAAACAGGGAATATTTTGACAGTTAGGGTTAAATGTAAGTGTCAAGAGGTTTGAAAGATGCCTGCATCTCTAAAGTTTAGCACAGAATCTTTGTTTGAAGTTTCAGATTGATTTTGCTGACAATATCGAACAAGAAAATGTACTTGCTTAAATCAATTCAGTTGATTAAGTTAAGTAGATTTTTAAAAGATAAATGGACAAATTTATTGTGAGCTGGTTGTGCTTATCTATTGAACTATGACCTTTTAATTCTTCATCAATCAGTTGAGCTCTTCTTACTATTCATAAACATTTCATCAATTTATAAATGATTATCAGTGTTAATATTCAAATCACTTATATATTGTCCTTTCCATACTTTGAAGCCCCACTATCTGTCAAAATATCTTTCACTTTTATTTTTTGAGACAATGCCAATGATTTGTCTCTTAACTACAGTTTAATTACAAAAACAAAAAAGCTTCCTACAAATGATATCAACCACAATCCTTCCTGACACTGTGGGAATAAGAACAATCATCCTTTGAATAGAAACTGCTTGATACTCAAGCAATTAAGGTATTCCAAATATACACTACATTGGGTTAACTGAAGGAGCATGAAAGTACAAATACCATACATCTATACAATACAGATACAATAACCATAAGTATAAAGGATCATACAAGAACCACATTATCTAAATACATATCAAAGTTTAAAAAAAGAATCAGAGCAGGAATCATACAGTGATCATGTGGAGTAATTTGAAGATGGTACAAACTTGTGATGCAAGATTTAGTAAATGTATTCTGTATCTGTAGGAAAAGTTATGTATCCTAGGGTTTAAGCAACAAAATAGACCCCTTAAAAAGCAGACAGAGTTACTATCAAAATTTTGATATATTAATAAGTACCCCTTATGTCATTTGTTGCCTGACTGATGATTTGTCAGTTAAAGATATGAATTTTTTTATAATGTTTACACTTATATTTGGCTGAAATGCATGACATGTTTTAATTAACACCTGAAAATCAATTGGCATGTGAAATGCTTAGCCACAATTTTATGGCAGTCTTATCTGATTTCTTAGTCTTTACATATATATATGTGTGTGTGTGTGTGTGTATATATATATATATATATATATATATATATATATATATATATATATATATATAATGTGCATATGTAAATAAATATGTACTGAATATCTAAACAATATACCATATATACTCATGTATCATGTGACATTTAAAGACATAATTTTAAAATTAATTTTAAGTGGGAATTGCATCATACACAAGATATAAAATTAGTGCATGTACTACTGGTCCTGGCTATACTGGTGATCAAACTATATATCCATTTACTATAATTAAATTAGCTTCAAAATTAGGGCTTCAAAGGTATACTTAATGTGCATATGTCAATAAATATGTACTAAATATCTAAACTATATATATATATATATATATATATATATATATATATATATATATATATATAATATCACATTGAGTACTGGTGTTAAAAAATTACTGCTTGGTATATAATAACAGAGCTAAAATTTATATTAATAATAAATATACATTTTTATCACTAGTAGCACAACTCTGACTTTCATACATAATGTAATTGTCAGGTGCTGAGCTTTCAATCAGTATCTGATGATTATATATATATATATATATATATATATATATATATATATATATATATCTTAGAAGTAATATGCTCTATAACATGTAAATATTGTTTTTTATAAAGAAAAATGTATTTTTGTATTGAAAATGCTTATTCTCTATCCTGATAAAGTTTGCCAACTCACCATAACTCAAAGTGGTCAAAAGAACATTGGCGGTATGTTGAGCTATGTTGTCTTCATAGATGTTCACAACTCCCAGATATTTGTAGATCTTGTATGCAAATTAAACTCTCCACCACATGCCATAAATTTTTAGTTGGGATCATGTCATGAGTCTATAAATGAGTACAAATAGTCAGTGAGAAATGCAATATAGTTATCACGAGTCAATGATATGTTTACACATGCGCAACTCATGCCATATGGGCATTTTCCCACACCATCATGGAACCATCACTAGCTTGCATTGTGCCTCGTTGACAAATAAAATCTATGGCCTCATAGTGTCTGTACTACATCCGAACCCAATAATCAGCCTAAAACAACTGGTGGTATAAATCAATGTGCCATGTAACATGTTGTCACTTCTCTAGGGTTCAATTAGCTACATCACAAACCCAGGTGGGGTGTTGGGGCTGGGTGCATGGTGTTAGCAGGTGCATCTGGCAAGTCTTATACTTCCATATTTCAAGGAAGCTAAAAAGACCTAAATGAAACTATATCAGGTGTCAGGAACATATTCAATGTGCCTGACACCTGTTGTATTGAATATAGATGTGATTTGATCCAATCTCAACTGTTTGTGACCACAGACAGTTCTAGATAGACAACTCTGGTCAAAATCATCAGTGATCTATGGTCAGGCAATACATTGTCTACAGTGAGCAGTAATGTCTTCCATCAGATATTCTTGCTACATATGTGAAATCATAGATAAATGGATATTAATAATATAATACATTTTTAATAATCTAAAAAATGGAATGTCTTATCTATCTGGTATCCACTATCACACACTGTTCAAAGTTTGATAATTCATATTGCTTTGAAATGAGAAAACTTACCAATGTTCACACTGACTTGTCAAATATTCTTTGCATATATAAATTTAATAGAATATTTATGAATATGTGCACAACTGATATTACTATGTACATTTCCTTGATATTAATATATAGTGGTGCCACCTATCAATACCTTCACATACTACCCACCCATAACTTTTGCTACATCAGTATATAATATTTCAAAATATCAGAATTCACATTCTACAGGGACTAAGCTTACAGACACATTTCACAGATTCTAAACTTTCTGAAGTGCAATTAAATAATATTCTGGGAAACAGCCACAATAGTACAAACTTACTACTAATATAGCATACTGTTTTACAAATTTATATCCTAATAGAAATATGATTTTATAATGGTAAATAGTTCTTTTTACATATAAAAAGCAATTTTTTATGAGTTTGCAAAAGGAAGCACATAAGTTCTTTGCCACTTTTATTTATATTCCTTAACTACATCTTTAACTATACGCAACAAATACAATATAATCATAAAAGTGATTTGAGCTTGCCTCCTGGCAATAGTATCATTGCTTGTATCAAAGTAAATTCTAAATCTTTGTTTAAAGTAGGCAAACCCTTTCCACTTGGATAATTGACAAAATATAATTCTCTATTCCCTGACATTCAGCCTTGTAGTACACTAAACACATTAAATATAAGTAATAAAGTCAATTTGAACAAGAGACATGGAAAACTATAGAAACTCACTCATCATCATGGCACATCCTTTTCAAAGTGGTTAATTAAATTTGTGAAGAATTAAACCTAGAATTCTTATCAAGTGAATGCTTTCTTGATTTTAATAAATCTTCTAAGTAGTCTAAATTGACAATCAGTAATCCTAACAACATTCTTTCTATCTCAGGAAATCCTAAATATCTTCTGGGACTACATTTGAATTGACTTTGAAAACATTTTCAAACAATGAAGAATATCATCAAAATATCATTAGGTGTTTCAGTTGCTGATGAGCCTAAGGGAATTCTCTGGCTCAACAGAGCAAAGTTGAAAATCATATAAGCTAAAGAAATATGTCATGAACCAGGAAAATACTTGGGATGAAAGACAAGAGAAGAAAAGACAAAAACAAAAGAGGAAAAAAAGAAAAAGAGAACAAGATGAAGTGGAAGAGAAAGAAGAACAAAGGTGAGATAAAGTATATAAAAAATTATGAAAATGAAAAGAAGGACAGAAAGAAGGAAGATAAGAGAGGTCAAGAAATTATGCTAGAAGCCAAAAGTGAACAGATAAGAGAAAAGAAAAACTGAACAAAGAAAGAAAGAAAAAATGAAAATAGAGCAAGAAGAAGGAATGATGTATCTGTGAGCTAATGAATATTGGCAAATAACTGACTGAGAGTGCTATATCTAAAATAGATTTTCCAGCTAATAACAGGCCAACTGAAGATGTCAAGATTTTGCAAGGTATGATGGGTAAATGGACTTTTCTTTTTTTTTTTTTTTGCAAGATGAGTACATTTAATAATTTGACTGGCGGGACAATTTATAGCTGGCTGGTGCCTGCTTACTGATTGTCAGAGATGATTTTAGCTTGGCCAGTCAGCTTAATGGAGCCCTCACAAAGTACCTATATTGATATCCGCTGCAGGAAAAAGAGGCTGTAGTTGGATATTATGTGGTTACATAGGTTAGCCTTAAGGCTTTTATTACAAGTGACTGATCATCAGGTAGTAGTCTTTGTGAAATGGATCTGATTAGAGAAATGCAGATGACAGAATGGCATTATGTGAACTGTGAAATAAGGAAAAAGTCATCAGATCATTTGTTAACACATTTAACATTGTCATAAACATAAGAAAAAGAAGTGCATGCAGTGGGGGCAATAAAGAAGATTTTAAGGTTTCTTTATTTGCCTCTAAATTGTAAATATCTGTGCACAGCTATTTAGGTGGTTGCAGTTACATATTCTCATAAAAATGTATGCAAATGTTTAATTAAAAATGCCTGTATATGAATGCTTGTAATCTACTCTTTGCGTTTGTTTTTAAAAATCTGTGCCAGCCGATACAATACTAAGACACAAGGGGTTACAGAGTGTGGAAGAATTAGGAACAGAAACATTGATAATGAGTGGAAGAGGAAAGAATAATCAGGAGGACAGTAGATAATGAATGACATTGCATTTAATTTTTTGCAGATTAAAGTTGGCCCAGAAGCATGAAGCTGGAAGGGATTTTTACAAGCAAGAAGTGTGAGAAAAGAAACTGTTAGCATAGAACTTATCATTACATCCAGCCAGCTCAATTGATGAGACTTCAAAGTCAGTCTAGTACTGCACTTAAATTAAAAAAGTTTAGGTATCATAGCGAAGATCTCATCCAAACAATTAACATGAAAGTATTTATTGAAAAGATACTGAGAGGCAACCTTATGGCAGTGGGGAAAGTGACTGAAGCCAAGCCATCAAATCAGGACTAATAATATTGCTAATGCTTCTTTGGGTTTTATCAAGGGGCTCCAGGTAAATAACAGAGACAATGGACCATATGTAGCAGGAATATTCTAAGCATGGGTGAATGATAGACTTATAGATGTGTGAGATAGATTCTGGAGAGAAAAAAATAATCATATATAAATTTTACAGATGATGTATCTATATATGCAAGTGTAGATTTCATGATTATGAGTGCAAAAGAAATATTTTAAATATCTATTGAATAGTAAGTTACATTTAAATATGGTTAACTCATTTTTTTTGTATAAAAATATATATGATAGGATAAGGAACAAATAGGAAATGTTTATAAATCCAAAACCTTTCACGTTTATTAAAGCTTCCTCAGACCAGGAGAAAAAGAAAGAGAAAAAATTCTGCTATTTAAAATTTTTGTTTGTTTTTCATTGGTTAGCAAACTTTATGTACATTTCTCTTATCAAGTAGTGTTAGTGCATAAAATTTATGTGTGTAAGTGTATGATGATTTTAGTTTGTCTATGTGGGATTCAGATGATAATGTATATTTGTGTGTATGTGTCTCGTAGGCATTTTTAACTAACTTTGGTGGTTGTCTGCATGTTGATTTGGGGACATTTTGTGTGAGGGTCCAAAAACTTTATGTAACACTGGTTGTTGTAGTTGATAGACATATCTTAGATTCTTTAAGTATGGATTTTCTAAAAGTTGGTGATGCAATATAATGTGTTTATAGATAATATATTTATCAGAATTCCCTTAAAGTATTTCCTGTGTAAAGAATTATGTTCTTTGTTTAATTAGGGTGGCAGTTATAAAATTTATATATCAGTGTATAGAGAAAATATATTGATAGGTTGCTACTTTAACAAAAATATCCCAAGATAAAAGTGATAATTAACAGAGTACAAAGAAAATTTGAAAATACTTTAAAAAACATTTCTACTGACAATCATGGTTCTCCACAATTTTCTATCTTTTGTAGGTCTTAATAAATTTTGTCTTTTTGTTATCTCTCCTAAACCCTGTTCTGTCATCCATTTACACAAGCTCACTGGGTGGGCTATATGTTGCTTTCCTTTCTCCTTTGCCTTCAATCTGTCCAGTGAGTATCAAATTTTCCAAGCCTTCTTTCCTTATTATGTGTCCTAGAAATTTCAACTTTCTCTTTCTGATTTTAAGTATAAGTGTCCTTTTTGTTTTCATTTTCTTTAAAAATTTGTCATTGCTTACATTTTCAGTTCATAGTATTCACAGTATCTTTCTGTAGAACCACATTTCTGTTGTATCAAGTTTCTTTTTCATCAAAGGCATCAAATAATGACATCAGTTACTGTATCATGATAGCAGAAGTTGTTTATCAGAGGGTAGGGGATTGTTTTTATGCATAATAATATCTAGTAAACCAAAGTATATTAATTTATCACAAAGAGCTTCCTGAGTTTGGCTCAGATTTCAGAATGGGAGCCTTGAATTCCATGTTGAGTAAAGAATTCAGAATTCATATTTGTAATATTGCTAAGAAAATTCTGGCACAGTTCTCCAAATCTGACAATTTTCAAGAACAGGATAACTGAAGACAGTGTTTCCTTACAGCAAAAAAAGATACATTTTTTATATTGAATGAAAAGTAATCAGGATTTTCATTTTTGTGCAGACCTTTTCAGAAATTGGGAAAAATATTTTTTGCTCTTGTTGTTCACAAATTATATTCTAATAGTAGTATGTCTTGGGACAATAGGAAACAAGGTAATTCAACACAAAAAAATATGATTACAGTGAAAGATAATGATTAGGAAAACATGGTGTAACAAGAGCTGAATATGGTAAATAATATTTCAAAATTTTCTAAAATACCTAATAATCTTGATTGTCAAGTATAAAAACTAAATGTGTAGCATTTTCTCAAATCATGTTCTGTTTGCAATTCATAGTTTCAGGTATGAAAAGTACAATACAAAAATTTCAAAACTATCAAAATCAGTTGTACTGAAGTCTTTATAAAATGAAATGCACAAGTGAAAATTAATTATTAAATTCAGATACATCAGCTGATAATTTCTTTTCCAAGAAATAAACTAAATACAAAACTAGTCAGTATGCTTGACATTATACTGTATTTTGATGGGATCATAATACATTATGTCATGACAATTCTTTTAAAATCATATTTATCACACAGTTTTAATGTAGATTCTTATGAACATTAATCATATTGTTAGTTTTAATAAGAAAAAGTTTTTGTCACTTTCTGTATTCACAAATTTGATGTTTTTTGAATGCTTTTGCCATATATCTATGAGGATGTTAGACAATTGTGGCCTGATGCACAAGGCTGGTTAAAACACATTAAAAAAGGACAATTTTGTATAAAGAAGCTAGTTTCTAAAATTATCAAAGAACCACTGACTTTACAAAGTGGTTGCAAGAAAGATTTAATCAAATTTTTCATTATTTGTATGAAGTTACACTGGAATGTAAATATGTGTTTGGAATATATGTGCTGATGTACTAAATAACAAGAAACCATGTCACTTGAGAATTTTCAACAGTAGCAACAAGTTAAATGGACAGCACATGAAACTTGACGAGAAAGTAATAACATAATGAAGATGTAGATGTTTCACACTATTTCAAATAAAAGGTTAGGAAGGAAGCACCCCCCCCCTTCAATACTGGAAAGAGTGACAACACCTATTGGATTTGAGAAACCTTTTTTTTCCTGAAAAATTGTTTTAAGAGAAAGATTTTATAAATTTCAACTAGCTGCTTGGTCAGTGAATGTCAACTGTTTCCTTATAAGGAAATGGCTAATATTACCATTACCATATGTGACTAAACTTTTCTTCACAATGTTCTAGCATGCCCTTTCAATGATTTTCTTCAGGGGAACTGTCTCATTCAGAATTTTCTTGTTCCTGTTTTGTTTTATTATTATTATTATGTCCAGGCACTTTACTGGTACCATGTAACACAGTACTATGTGCCACATAGTTGGGTCGTCAGTGACTAAACTTATTCCTTCACTAGGCTTTTCTGGTGAGGAAGGTGGCTAGATACTAAGCATGATTAAAAACAAGACCTTTGAAAGAGCAGATAAAACTTCTTGTAGGGTTAATGGTCATCTAACACAATAAGGTAAACTGGGGCTCCATAGCTATATATGCAGTGTAGTGATGACACAGTGTAGTGTTGGGTGGAATGTTTCCTGGACTAAAGTCAATGATTTGAGTGGAGGGTTCCCTCAATGGGATCAATAGCCATAGGACTGTGAACAAGTTGAAGAATATCAGCTGTGGTTTTGACTTGGTGAGAGATGGGCTCCACCAGGTCTGCTTACCTAAGACACATTATGCATGAATGAATACCTTTCCAGTTTTTAACCCAATTTTATGGTGGGAACTGGTTATGTGCTCAGCTATGACCACACCCAGTTCATGGGCCTGATGATGAAATGTATTTCTGAGTGTGTTAATTATAAATTAATAGTTGAATATATGTACCTATTCTCTACCATATTAGATTTTATTATGGAAGTCAATGTTTTCACAATAAGATCTGTGTTAAACAAGTAATTCTAGTAAAATCTTCATGTATACTTATATCTTTATGAGCAACGTATGCGTATTTCAGATTATATCTGTCCTCATTAAAAATATTGATAATAATTTGTGTCTGCTTTTATTATGCAATTAAACTAAGTTCAACAAATTTTTAGTGATAAATAAATTTTAAAGATATAAACCATAGAAACAAATATTTGATTAAGGCCATAATTTCCAAGCCTCAAACTGTGATAGTTTTCAATTTTTATTACATATGTTTTCTTTTTTATCAAAAAATAATTTTATAACCATCACTCATTAAGCTTTAGTGCTGATAAAAAAAAAAGTCACTGATAGCTTATATCACCTGGATAAAAATATGAAACCAGGACAATCCTGATGAAAATGGAATGTATAATAAACCTGCATAAATCATTCTATTATTTAACATGTTAATATTCTAGAGCTTTCATTATTTTTTCTCCTATTGATTTTGTTAAATTTTTTAGTGTTTCAATCCTGAATAGCAACTTTCCTAGAGATGGTGTTTTTATAAAAACTTTGTAAAATTGGTGTACTTGGACTACTGTGAGTGTCTAAAGTTTGGTGTCAGGAAGAACTTCTGGCATTGTAAAACACCTTGCCTCAACTCTTTATGGCAAATCCTATATCAGGCAGGACCCACCTTGCTTTGTGTAAGATAAATGCTGGTCCTGCCTCAACAAAAACAATCACAGCTATATATGTAACATTTAATGATGAGCCACACAAAGCTTCTTTTATTGTAGAAGCCAGAGGACATTGCATTAATTTGGTGTATTTGAAATTTTCATTTAGCAAAGTCTTGTATTTGTAATGGAGCATTGTCTTGTATCCATAAACCCTTTAGCATATAATACTAAAAAAACATGATCTCCAAGAACTTAACAATAATTCCATGCATTTATCTTATCAACAATTTAGAAGGCACTTATAAATTTGCTACCTACAATACTAGCCCAGAATATTACACTGACCTGCTGTTTTTCAAAATAACATTGGTAAACTGTTTTCATGAAGGATTTAAATATTAACCAAGCTCAGGTCCATCCAATATAGTTATTTTTCAAGCATAGCTTAGATGTGGCACAAGGCCGAAAGTATGGGGCACCTAGTGAGAATCAAACTCACTTTTCAGTTGTAACTGATCTAGCGAGACAAGCTTGCTAACCATTACACCATGCCGAGGTACCCAGGTCCATCCAATATAGCTCTACATTCATCATTCAAAATTACTGTTAAAAATGGATTTTTATGTACTTCTAAGTTATTTGACTATTTTGATGAAAGACACACTCTCAAGTTTAGCTATCGCTTTTCTAAAGTGTATCTTTACATTCATTACTAAAAATGGAGAAATCAGTTTTTATGTGTGTTGTAGAGTGGTTTCACAGTGGAGGCTTGTATTTGTACTAAGTCGGTCCTAAAATAGGTTCGACATACAAAATGTTGGGAACTTGATATAATAGGTAATGACGCAGAGAAATCTAGTGGTGGTCGCTGATACTTTAATATCCGACTAACGGTCGTCCGACATTGACTGACTGACCAACTCACTGAGCGACTGCTACTACTACTCATACTTATTATAGGTGGGAGAGTCTATTAACTATAGAATAGGTGTGTTCCACTATAACAATGTGTTTCTTATATATTTCTCTATGCGGTATTTACTTAAATGTTGTAGTTTGGTTTCTTGTATATCCTTAGCCAATTTTCTTAATATTCTATATCTTTTCTCTCTGTTTACATTTGCAAAAGTAAATTCTGCAAGTATTTTTGCTTATCAATTTATTTTTCTTCCTTATTACCCTATTAATATTTCTCAAGACAATTTTGTGGCATTCTTAAATTCAGTTATTTTACTTGTTCTGATTTTGCTATTGTTTATAATTCCAATTTTTGATTATTTTGTGATTTCTGTACACTTTTAAAAATAGCTTTTGTATTTCTAGTACTCACTGATTTTACAATATGTTGTTTATCTTTTAATCTTATTTCCCATGACCCATAGTTATCTTTATATATCTGAAATTAAATCAAAAGTAAATATTAATGAATGTACTATTAGATATATTTATTTACAAGATTATGTACAACCCTTATTTTATTTATTATTGTGTAATAAAATCATACACCAGCAAATAAATTAGTTTAAATATTTCTAATAGAAACAGATATTATAACCTGAAATTTGCATGGTTTAGTTATTATTTCAATATAAGTACATCCTAAAAATGGCACCGATATTTTTTGGTTAATAGAATCTTGATTGTGCAAACATTGACCTGTATAATAAAATGACAGTGTAGATAAGAATAAAAATATTGCTTTTTACATTTGACATTGTGTGCTTTTCGCTCTAGATTTGCAACTGACTTAATAAAATGTAAACATTTGCAAATGGGTTGCTGCCAACTTTTAGGTCAAATTGTAATTCCAACTAAACTCCAGCTTACATGCTAATATTAATCATAGTTTTCTGATGTCAATTAACCAACAAAATTTATTAACATATAGCCATCAAATGGCTATGAACAACAAACAAATTTTACCATTTCACAATGAGTTATATATAATTCAAGAAGATGCAAATTGTTTACAATTAGCACACAAAGTTATGGAGAATGATTTGAAAATAATGCCATTTTTATTTATTTTACATTTTTCCACAATTTCCAGCAATAAATGAAAATGAAATTCTCACCTTATCATAACTTTGAACCTTTTAAAAAAGTAGAAATAAAAAAAGAATTCCTCCAAATTTTCAACTATTCATTCTCAACTTAACCAAATAAGATTGTAAAAAAACAAACAAAAAAAAAAACATCAATGAAAGGAAAGGGAAAAGGCAAAAAAAAAACTTTATGAAAATTAATTAAAAATCTAAGTTATTGGAAATAAGAGCCTTTTGGTGATTAGAAATTGGATTTTTCATCAGAGTCACAAAGGTTAAAACATTTTTTTAATTTTCTTTTCATTTTCAATCTTTCATTTTAATTGCATATAACTTGGGCAATTTTTAATATCATCTTGTGAAAATTGCCGGATATGTGAGATTGTATTATGTTTGAGATCTAATGAAATTAGACAGAAACCTATTGTCTTGTCTCTGCCCAGACAGATTTTATGAGTTTGACCCCAACAGCCAACTTTATTAGTCATCCTAAAAGTGAAAAATCCTATACTCTATAATGAGATTTCCATTCTGATCAAGATTTTATATATGAAGGGGTGCTGAAAAACTCTCAGCCTGATCCACTCTGCAAAATCTTGCCAAATGCAAATACATCAGAACATTTTTGGGGAAGTTTTCTTAGTCAGGCCAATAACTTTTCAGTACTCTCTTGTACATATTCATTCACATATTCACGCATATAAATTTATATATGCATATATGCATTCTCTATGCAATATGTGTGCATAACTATATATCAACAAAAATGTTTATCCCATCTAAGTATTGTAGAGTTTACATACATTTTCTATTATAGGACTAAATAAGTGAGGAAGCATTCAGCAACTGAACTTGAATATATGCACCAGAAGCAGGATACTCTGCCCAGATAATATACAAGTCAATGCATAGACGTATATTGGGTTGGGACAAAAGTTCATAGCATTTTTTAAGTGTATTTCAAAGATAATATTTAGATATTTGTATCTAGATTTATTCCGTAACATGTTATGATCCAGAATGATGATATTTCATCATTCTAAAAATAACCTTGCCATCAGTAATGATAAAAAATTAAGGATATTTCATCATTCTAAAAATAACTTTATCATCAGTACTGATAGAAAAGAAGGATATTTCATCCTAACCCTCATCATTATAAAAAAAAAAAACCCTTCCACCACAAGAGAGTCAGTAGAGTCGTACACATTAGGGTACCCATAGTAGTAGAGTAGAAAAGTAGTAGCAGTACAGAAACTCACGTCTTTGTCAGCACTCCGTGAAGATCAAAAACAGACAATGTAAAACATCATCCTCACAAACAAAATTCTCAGAACCAAACAAAGTAAGCACTGACTTTTAAACAAAAGAGAACAGTTTTACACACACCCTATTCTGTAATTCACATCACAAAAAGAAAATACAAAATCTTGCTATTTATGTCAACATGTGTCTCAAGTTTTTATTATTTATGTTATTGTTGTACATTTTAATACGTTTTCAGTATAAAAAAAAGAAAAGGATTCCTCCTACACTACAAATACATATAGCAATGGGGTAATTACTTTAACAACACTCAAATAATATAAAATCAGGATTACTACTACATCAACCTTAACTTACCTACCCCATTACACACATGTGCCACCATCCTGGGTGTGGTGATAAATTACATTCAGCAGTAAGGCTTCTGATTGTGAGATTGGAGATTTTGAGGAGTGTAGAACCACCTGTATAATTGCTGTTGTTCCCAGGACCATCCTGATCCAGAGTAGTAGCACCTTTTAGGGTCCCAGTTATGGGCAAATAGTGAACACCCAAACTAAAATCAAAACACTAGGAAAGTATAAAAATCCATTTTCATGGTAAAGATATCAGTAAGACATTTTTATAAAAAAATGACCAATAATATGCTTTAGAGCAAAATGGCAATACATGGCATACATTGTCAAAAAAGAAACAAAAACAATTTGCTATGATTAATTTCATTTATTGTAAGGAGAAACAGGTTTTCAATCCTCATTTGATTTTGTAAGATTATTTAGTAAAAAAAAGGGAAAAGTAATTATAATTTAATCCTGAAATAATGTCACTCACTTGAATAAATTATAAAATTTGAATTTTTATATTTTGATTTTGGCATTAAATAACCCATATGGATTGCTATTCCACTAAACAAAAACAACCAAACCAAATCAAACATACATTCCATTTTCTTTGAATATATATATATCTTTGAGGCAGTTTCATGATTCCATCCTCACAGAACTTGACATTTTCTGGTTGATGAACTGGTCTAAGTGTTTTTGACAAACCTCCTGAGAATTGAAGCTCTTCTCATTAAGAGAAGTTTGCAAGGATCAAAATAAGTGGCAATCAGAAGGTGCAAGGTCAGGTGAATACAATGGATGTAGTCGGACAAGGTGTACTAATTTCTGCCGGTTCTGCAAACAGTGAAAAGTCTGGTGAAAAGTCTCATTTCCTCCATTCTTACATTTAATATAAAAAGATTTAAATTAGAAAAGTGATATTGCATTGTCCTCTTTCTGAATATTTATGAATGTCATAAATTTCACTCCCATGTAAAATTAAATCAAGCATTCAAATGCCACCTATTACATGCTTTTGCTCCAACTAAGTATATTTTCCAATTATTAGGAAGAATAAAAGCCTTGATTCTTTTATACTTACAGACAATCTTATGCAATGTGCATTACAGTGAAGTATTTGACAGCAAGCTTTTTAACCAACCACATATTTAATACACCTGATGGAATGTCTTATAACTAAAATAACCAACTAGAACTTTATACTCATATGAGTGATACCTCTTGGGAATTTGCAAGAACTCTGTATAAAGTTACAGAACAAATTATTGCAAACTTGTGATAGTGCTCTAAGTAGCTAAGTCAGTAGAAGACTGTAAATGGAATTCCTAATTACTGAAGAAAATATTTTCTCTCACTAACCTTTACATTACAACCTTTTTCATTGCAAGAAAAAAAAACTTATATATAGGAAGGCTTGAACACATGCAACTGTTTATATCCATCTTAACTATATATAAATATCCATTTTTAGGTATTTATTAGTATAATGTTTTATTTAAAGATTTTCAGTATGCTAAATTACCACCATTATTTCATATCTAACTATTTAACTTTCACCACAGATATGTGATGTTAAACACAAGATTTAATTACAATTATCTCAAATGAAACTCATAGTTTTCTCCATGTCTACAGGTACAATCAAGTGGCACAGATAAAACTCTTATTTTTCTTTATTATTTAAGGAAATATATTTAAAAGAAGTGAGGTTTGACCATTTCTTTTATAGTTGAGTAGTTTGAGGGGAGAAAACTATGGTTGCATTTCACCACAATACAGAAGAAGTATGTAAATTCTGCTCTGTAAAATGAATTGTTCCTTTTAAATCTATCTGTATAAAAAGGGCAATATGATTTCAAAAGTTGATTATGTTTCTATACATATGGTCCTATTGAACAGGTACTCCAACCCATATATATATATAATTCACTCTTTGCTTTGTACCACCCTAAAATGAGCACATTTATAATTATAACATTTCTTAAAATTTAGTGTGGTACTTTTCAAAAGCAGTTTCTATTCAGTCATCTATGCAGTTTTTGTATAGCACATTTGATAGGAAGTTGTGGAGAGCCGTGAGGGGATATGACACATAAAAAAGATGAGAATGTTAGATTTATCATTTAGTGCCAACAATTGTTTTGATCTTCTTTCTAAACTTGGTATTTACTTTTAGTCATGAAATCATCCAATGTCAAAATGTGCTGAGATTTTTTTTCTTTTTCAGTTAATGTGTTGCAACAGAATAAATAATTCTGTTTTCTATCAAAACAGAAGACCTTTCTTAATAAATCAAGAAAAACAAAGAGTCAGTGTCAATAGATCTCCTTGGGGGTTCTATTGACAGATATCCAGGATTAACAATCACCTAATATTTTGGGACCAGCAAAGTTCTTGTCTTTGCTATCAGGACAAAAATGTTATCTTCTGATAAACTGGAATTTATACAGGTTACATAGTGCCTAAAGTCATCCATAACATAATAAGCAACAAAAGAGGTCAATAAATTACAAGCATTTTTCCTTTCATCAACAAAATAATGATCATTATAGTGTTAGTAAATAAGTACTATTGCAAATTAAACTGATTTTTTCTTTAAAAACTTCTAGATAAGACAGAAGGCTGTATTTATCTATTATGTCTCCACAGGATTTCTTTATAAGCTAGTAAAAGAAAATGTATTTTTCCTTTTTAACCTTTTGTCTCAAAACCTTGGAATTAAAGAGGGGTGAGGCAAAAGCACTGAATAACCTTCATTTTGAATAGTGAAGTGCTATAGTGTAACACAATTTGTGCTCATCTGTTATAATGTTCTTATCACTGTTACATCTGCTGCCCAAAGTAAAAAGAAGCACATTACCAATAACCCTTTGCTCTCATACCATATCACCATATCTAGAGTTAACACAAATTTCTATAATGCACTAAATGTACCTTGACAGCTAATAAAAAAGAAGTTTATTTCATGGCATTTAACATATTATCAATGAAACAATATTAAAATATGAAAGATAACTCTGAAACACTGAAAAAGTTTGGCTATATTTGAATTATTAATAAAGTGGAGTTTTCAAAAATATTTTCATCTTTATATAAAGAGTTATTCTCTATTCATTGACCTCTTTCTTACAGACACAATACCACAAGCTTATTACTACGCTATCACTATTTCCATGGAAAATGTTTGGACAAGTTCTATTCTTTAGTTCTACCAGTTCAGATTTTTAGAGCTCGGATACACCATGTTAGTTCCATGGAGTCAAATAGTCAAATCTTCCTATCTTTCCTGTATTCCACATTTAAGGAGAAAGTTTTAATTAGACAGCTTTTTTTCCAAGAACTGCTACTTCATGAAATAAAGTTCTGTGTAAATGCTTCCTTAGAAAACTACACTCTTAACCTCTTCAAGTCAAGGGTCAGTCATTATCTTGTAGGCACTTTACCACAGTAACCCTCTATCTCTAGCAGTGATTCTCAATTACCATGCTGAGATACACTAGTGTGCTGCAAAATACTGTCTAGTGATCTAGGGCTCAAAATAAAACATTCAATGGCACCTTTTGATACTTTTTGGATTTCAATACAAAAGGAATACCCCACATTAGCTAAAAGGCATTATCAGTTTTATAACAATTTTCTACTTCTTATTTATGTGAATTAGGCTTTTCAATCCTAAATAACATCAAAAATAGGAAACAAAAAAGAAAAAATGAGGGTCTGCTTATTGCACATTCAACCAAACATTGAAGAAAACAAAAAAAAACAAAAAAAAAAACACCAGACACAGATTTCACACTAAATAAACTGCATAAATAGTTGAATAGAAACATTGAAATAAAGTAAGTTCATATCTGTGTGCATAATTTTTATAAAACTATGGTTTTATTTCATAACATTTAAATGTATACTCTTTAAAAATTTTGCTATGTGTGCCGTGATATTTTCATTTGTGTGTCATTGCTTAAAAGTTTGAGAAACACTGCATTAGAGTCTTGTATTGGATGAACTTTACTATGAAAAGGAATTCCCAGATCATCACCACAATCATTTACCATAAATTTATGTAAAAACAATCTGTTGAATGTTTGAAATACCTGAAAGATTTTTTTTCATCAGGAAGAGTTACTTTTATATACTATAAATCTTGGAGCGTTTTTCTTCTTTCTTTGTTAAAAATTTGTTTTTCCTATTAATATATAAAGTTTTACCATTATATAGTATCCACAGCAGCAAGAGGCTACATGAAGGACCAAAATGACACTTCAAGGATCAGTTGAAAACATCCATAACACAGGCCAACATTGACCCTTAGACCTTGCAAACTATTGTTTCAAATTGGCTTTCCTGGAATAGGACCATCTGGCATGTGGGGCATGTGAAAACATTCAAGTCCAATTGTCAACATGAAGAGGACCTGCAATGTGCTGTCAGGAGGGCCTGACTTGTCTAGCTGCTTTCACCACCCACCCTCCTCTGTGACTCCTGCTCCCAACTCTTAACAGCTATCTCCATCACTGTCACCAGAGGGGAGAAATGGAATAAGGAGAAAGGATAACAATCCCGATGATTGAATGTGAGCGGGTGCTGCCAACAAAATCACAGTTATATTCATGGAAAGGAGAATCAGTGAGCCAAGTTAAAGTTCCATCCATGTCTGTTGTATTCACTTATGCACTAATGCCATTAGGAAAAACAGGGCAGATTGGACTCTTTAGGCTGGGTAGAGTCATATTTACCTATCCTGTAACTCTCCTATGTTAATTGTTTTAACAAAAGAGATAAAGAACACTAAATATTTTCTAGTCAATTTTGACAGACTTCCATCTTCATGGGCCCTTTAACACTAACAACTCCAAAATTTTTCAGTTTTTATTTGCCACATATGCTAATACTCTTGAAATGTAACACTGTAAGCTAATTGTTCTCTTTCCTTCATCACTACTTTTGCAGCAATGTGAGGCATACCTTGATATGAAAGTATATCATTTTTACATATTCCAATATAAATAGCAACAAAAACAACAGTCAAAACAATTAACTTAGATATGTTGTTTCTTTCTTGTAATTTCAGTCAAGAGAAGAATTGAAAATCCTTCTTTTAAATAAGTAATATGTTATTGTCAGTAACAATGAATGCTAGCTCTTGTAAATAGCACCTTGAATTTTCATAACATCTTCCTATAAACCAGTTTTTGCTAATTTATCTATTATTAGACAAGCCATAAAATACAATGCATTGCTATCAAAACTATATATCTGGTGCCAAGGAAGGAACTCAATTTTTGTTAACCTTATAAATTGATTCTCACAACTGTATTTTACATCTTTACACTCCAACCTAACCTACATAGCCACTTTTGAATGAAATAAAAACAAATATTGTAAATACATGGTGCCAATTACTTTCTTGGCATGGTTCTTAAAAAAATTGTGCATATTCCCCTCACCAGCTACATATATTTTTGGCTGGCTTTAATACAAAGTGTACTAAAACCATTGAGTAGATAACCTTGAACATACTCAATATTAAATAGACAATTAGCTATGACTGGCTTTGGCTCTACAATATTAGAACTGGTAAATTTATAGGCATGTATATAAACAAAGGTGTAAAGGTAGATCTTTGTACATGTTGCCCGCTTTGCCCATTCACTGGAGTCCATAGATTCTTCTGCATCCTGGAGAACAGAGAAATCTTTCTGAATAACAACAATATTTAGCCAAAAGTTGCTTTTTACAATTTTCTGTAATGATTCAAAACTAACTGTTTATGAATGAGAACAGTATGCTTTTAACTACAAAGGTTTTTAAAATGGTATGACAATAACATGGGACCTTGAAATAAGGTAAAATAATATTGAAAGAAATTCATGATGAAAGATCTTTACAAACATTTATGAAACTGAAAATTTACTGAAAAGATTTAAGAAGGAATTCTTAGAAATTTTAGCAAAAACCCTATTATGTGCATTATGTTCCTAAAGTAATGTCTCTTATTTCTACAGAAACTACAATGGATATAGAGAGCACAATAACATCATTGGATAGAGCAAATTGTCATCTACAAAGGCTATTTTTCCATATGGTAGCCGTAATTGGCTATGCATTTTTGCAAGTGAACAAAAACCTATTGGCTACATTCAGTGAAATGCATTACCAACTGCCTAACTGTGCTCATCTCCACAGTTTGGTTTCCATAAATGTTCAGTAAGTGTCAATCAATAAACATTGGAGCAATTTTTCCATTTCAGATACCATTTTGCAAGACTGCTGCTCAGCTGTTACATGCAATAAGAGAAAAGAAGTTTGGGTATATGGTGGAAAGTTTCAACCTCTACAGCCCTACTTGCTTACTTATATATATATATATATATATATATATATATATATATATGTGTGTGTGTGTGTGTGTATGTATATATATATATATAGGTACATCAATAAATCTACAATCAGATAATAAAAACATTTATTACTGATAAAATTATTTTTTCAACATAATTTTCTTTTTTGACAATTCATTTTATTCAGTAATGAATATATATTATACAGTGAAAATTTCAGATGAAAATTCTGCCAACAACTACATGTAAATTTCTGTCTGAATTTCTATGATGAGAAATTATCATTATTTACAGTCAAACTAATATTCTCATCTTCATTGTTAATAACACAATGTTTCAGCTGTCATGTCCTCTGGTCTTCTTTAGATGTCTGTATATTTGAATAAATTTCAGGGAATTTTGAACTGCATCATTTATTTAATGTACAGAGTTAGACTGTTCTTGTGCCAAAGTCCATGTCTAAGGACATCTAATTCTTTTTTAGTATTATGCAGTTATTACTAATCCTGTTTCCAATTAGTCTGAGTCTGTTTTCTATTATCCAACCAAGTGATTGAACTCCCAGAACAATAATAATAATAATAATAATAATAATAATAATAATAATAAACAACTCACAGTAATTGTGAGTTCAATCCATGTGCTGAATAGACACTGTAGAAATAAGATTAGCAACAATATCTGAGCAGTACTAAAAAAAAAAAAAAAAAAAATAAGATATCTTTAGTCATTGATAACAACAAGAACACTTTATCTTCATAGATTAAATAAAGGACTCAGTTTGAAATTTCAGGAAGGTTACTTTGATTGACAGATACCTGAAGAAGGCTAGAGGGTACATTTGCAGAAATGTGTTGGAAAATGAAATAAAATCGGTAAATAATAATAATAAAAAAGACAAAAAGAAAAGAAAAAGAAAAGCAAAAGAAACACATTTCTCCATGATGCTAAGAGTAAAGGAACCGGAAATATCATTATGCCAATTGTCAAATGCCATAAGGCAGTGCTGGGTAAGTCTATAAAATGATAAAAATTTTCCTGTCTCACTCTCTTTCTTCCCCTTGCTCTAACATTAGTTTCCCCTGGTTGGCTGATTACTGAACTTTCCAATGCATGGCATTCACATGTGTCTTCCAAAACCTTCACCTATCAAGTAAATCAACCTTTTCTTTGGTTATTCCAACTCAGTGCAAGGCTGACTTGAGCATCTATGCTTAAACCTTCCAATGATGAAGTAAGTATAAACTTTGGAACATTCCAACTCTGCAGAAAGTCTAACTTAAGCTTGACTATTAATATGATCATTATCCATGCTTACCTTAACTTTTAGAGCAAAAGGAAAAGATATTGAGAACATTATTTCTCTTCAGTTTACATAAAAAAAATAAATGATCTGTAGTAGAAAACCAAGTTTTTATTGGTTTTCTTTGTTTACATATGAACATGCATCTCACCTAAAATATACACCAACACACAACCCTTTAAATGTAATAATTGTGAGAGTTACAAAAATTCTGAAATAATGTATATAACTACAGATTCAGCAGTAAACTTGTTGTTGTACCATCATAGAACTACCATCCAACATGCACATACACACACACACACACACACATATTACATTAAACATTATTTTAGTTAATATATATGCTTGAGTAGGCATCCTGTTCTTTAAACCACCCAGGCAAAGAGAATAAAGCATATAATAATAATGAATATACCCTGCCAGATCAGACTGTGGTTTCTCCTACAAAGTTGGTGTGCAAGTTCAAACCCTGCTGGAGAGCATATTTTCTTTATTAAGCCTCTCATTTGTACAAGTTGTTAGATATAATTCAAACTGTTAACAACAAGATATCTACTGAAACATGTGTATCTACTATCATAATATTCTTGGATTAAAAATTAAGTTTATTAATTTCTTTACAAATTGCTTATATATATATATATATATATATATATATATATATATATATATATATATATATATATATATATATATGTTTATGGGTAAAAGTGCTTAATATCAGAGATAGAACATGTAAAAGTCAACACTGAGGCCAACATTGGCTAGCAACTGTGTGTTTCATTCTTGGACACAATCTTCAGGTTATGCCACAGAGTGTCACCACTTAGTGTTGACCTCAGTGCCCACTTATATATTCTGTGTATTTAAAATATAAATGTCATTTCAATCAACTCTGAAGTATGTTTTTGTGTCTTCTCTGTAATATAATTTTGTGCTAGAGTTACTGTTTCAAGTTCTTCTAGATACTTCACTCATTTTGTATATTTACCACCTAAAATGTTTTGTAAAGCAAATTTCCAGAAACATCTCATTATAAAAGTGGCCTTGTATATCAAACAGCTCTCCTCCACCATCAACTTTACCTTGTTTAACAATTGTAATGATTTGCTGAAACTCTTAAAAATAGAAAGTCACTCACTTAAATTCCAGTCATGTCCAACACAGGATGGCTTGGAATTAAGCTCCTACTATGATTCACAAATAGTACATGAATACAGTTAAAAACATGAAAATAAACTAACAACACCAAAAAACAATCCCCTTGGAAATGGCTAAAGAAGGAGCTGAAAGTGCTCGGGACAATCAATGATAAGGACAGTTTTTTGCTTGCTCACTCCCACCATACAGAAAAATGTAAGAATGCTGGTAAACCTAAATAAAAAAAAAATAAAAATTTTCCTTGTTCATCATATTTAATGAAAGATGTCTAAAAGAAAGTTTGCTACCCAAAAATATATATTATATATATATATATATATATATATATATATATATATATATATATATATATATATATATATATATATATATGTGTGTGTGTGTGTGTGAAGAGAGAGAGAAATATTGATAATGGAAAATAGTTTAAGCAGAGAAAAAAACTGGTAAATTGATAGGCAAATAGTAGAAAAGAAGTATCAGGGAAAAATAGACAAATGTCTTAATAAAACAGAATATTCAAAGGAAACACTTTTTATATGGAAACTAAGTTAATAAATTCTTTAAAAACTTGAAATCTCAGCAAAAGGAATCAACATTCTAAAACATACCCTGTCAATTTCAAGAAAATTTAAAATGTTTGTTAAATGCAATTTTTTAGCACAATTTGAAATGCATTCTGAAATATCATGTGAACATTTTATGATTACCAACTTTCAGCAATTAAGCTTATAAGTTATTTATAAATACATTTTAAACTAAAAGATAACTTGACTGGCAGTTCTGAGAATGCTCAACTCTTTTTTTCATTTTCACTCTCCCTATTGAATTATGGGTAATTAGGTTGGGCTTAATCAACTTACTGTCCCTGTCACATTTATCAAATGACATTCAGCATACATGAATTGTTTGGAGATAGCATAAAATATTTTGGAAACTTAATTAGATTTCACTTGCAAATAAAATAAGTTTTTTTTTTTTTCGGGAGAATACAGAATATATATTTGTACAAGTTAGTTTATTTCTATACAGAAATTTCTCTTATCTGACCACAGAGTTTGCCATGTAAAACATATAGAGAGATGGGATAGAGTTCAGAGAGGGGAAACATTTTTTTTTATTCTTATTCAGTTTCAATCTGAGACAATTGCCAATGAAACTGTGCCAAACCTTTCAACATCTATCATCAAACCATTTACAGAGAATAAATATTTCTTCAATGTCTACATACTACTTGAGCAAAGCCTCAGTGCCAAAAACTGATCAAGTTTCATTTGCCAGGTAACAAATGATTTGGATTAAGAACATTACATATATGAAAGCTGGAGCAAGTCAGACTATTCTGTGATTAGCCAGTTTATTTACCAATTGTATCACTTTATACTGTCTTACCAAATGTAGTTAGATGTATTAATATAATGAAGATGTTGCTTTTACTATGTGCTATTTTTCATCCACACTATATAATTAACTTTGGAAGTAGATGAATGTAGAGTTGAAAGAGCAAAACTTTTTAACTAATATTTTCAAAATGATTTGAACAACCATTTCCAAATGAAGTGATTTTTCAGGTCATTTTGAAAGAACCTTGCTTTACATCTATCTATCTATCTATCTATCTATCTATCTATCTATCTATCTATCTATCTATCTATGTAGTTTAGCACAGCTGGGAGATGTTCCATTAAGCATCCAAAATCAAATAATAAATTTGAAAATTAACTCAAAACTTAATATCTCTTTCTGAAATATACAAGCACCCATTGACAGCTGAACTAGATCATCTCTTGCTCAAAGAATTGATCTTGTTATGCAGTTGATGTTCGTACTCTCTATGACCTGCCTCTCTGATAATGGTCAAATTGGAGAGCATGGTTGTGGATTCACATTCATCTGGTGAGGCAGGAAAGCAGGCATAGGAAGAGAGTAGTGTAGAGTCTACAGTAAGAACAAACTTAGTGTCTCACTTGAGTAAGCTACCATTTTGTATAAATGATAGGCTTATAGCACTTCAGTTATACCTTCTGATGGTAGTTGATATGCTACGCTAATTAGTGTTTATGCAAATGCAGAAGGATGTATACCTATGTTTTATAGATTATGCAAAAGCATTTGATAAAGTACTCCCCAAAGAAGTATTTGAGCAGCTAGGTAAGCTTGATTTATTTGGGAAAGATATTAAATAATCTAGAACTTCTACTTGGAGCAAATTGCCCACATATAGACAGAAAATGAATCAAGTAAATATACAAAAATATAGAAAGCCATAAGACAAGGATTCAATGTTTAAAGTGAGAGAATTAGAAATCCTATCATGATTCATTATTGGTAGCCGCAATCATAACAATATAATATGCAGATGACACAGTGTTGATATCAGACATAGAAAGGAAACTACAGGAACTCCTTGAGAAGTTAGTAAAGAAAAGTGAAAAGAAATGACTACACATCAATTGTAAGAAGATAGAATGTAGAGTTGTCAGCAAAAGGAACAACCCAATGTATGAACTACAAATTGGAGATAGCAAAAATGTGGTTCTACAGAAAGAAGCTGAGAATCCCATAGACTGAACACATCAGTAATGAGGGTATTTCAAGGATAATGGAAGCAAAAAGGATTCTTATGCTTAGAATCAGAAAAAGACAATTTAAATTTCTCATAAACATGATGAGGAATGAGGGCTTGGGAAATTTGACAACCACAAGACATATGGAAGGAAAGAGAGACAGGAAAGCAGTAAATAACTTAATGTGCTTGTGTAATTAGTTGGCCAAACAGGTATTAGGATAGATAGCAAAAAGACAAAACTAAGAGCCACAAAGGACAAGAAGTTGTGGAGAGCTATGACCACCCACATCCTGAAGAACATGGCACATAGAAGAAGACTATGCTGGGAATAACTTAACATGTGTCAGAAAAATTGCAGAAGCTGCTCTGGTCTCACCTGTCACTTGGAAACCCACAAGCAACCTGAACATAATTTACAAAAGAGTCCAGGCCCTATACAGAACAACATAGTTTGTTGCATCTACAATAAGCATAGGTCACTTGCTGGCTTAAGAAACATTGTTGTTTTTATGAGAACTAAAACCATGGATCAAACTTCTCAGTAATAGTCATACTCATTCAAGGAGTCAAACACTATTAGGTATCTATGTTCCAAGTAATAGGCCACAGTTTTTCCACTTGAGAATGGTACATATTTTCAAGGCCAAGATCATATGGTTTGTGACTTGTTTTAATGTGTATATAAATAGATGTTTTTACTCAAGTCTTACTGAATCTTTGCTTGTTTTATTAAAACAAATTATCATAACTCCTTTTCTATTCACAGGTTTGCTACAAGAGTCATTCAAAAGGTTCTAAGCATCACCCAGAAACAAGACAGTTTTTCACTATTTTTCCGTATTTCCCCTTGATATCATTGCACTTGGTCCAATGATGCTTAAGCATTGCAATCCCATCGTGGATAAGGGTGGTGTCCTGGTCCCCCAAAATCTCCTCTACAGCACATATGATTACATCATTGTTACCAAAATGTCAACCATGCACATAGGATTTGAGTTTAAGAAACAGGAAGAAGTCAGATGGAGCTAAGTCTGGTGAGTAAGGGGGATGGGGTAGCAATTCAAAGTCACAGTTGGCTGATTCAGCTACTGTAACTTGAGCAATGTGAATGGGCATTTTATCCTGGAGCAAGAGCACACCTGCCCTAAGCTTCCCTTTGCATTTCAACTAGATTACTTCCTTCAGTTGTCTTAATTCTGATGCATAGTAATGTACATTAATTGTTTTTTTTTCCCTTTTTCAGATATTCTATCATGATTACACTTTCAGAAGCCATCACCTTGCCTGCTTGCTTGAACTTCTTTGGGGGTACTTTGATGCTTTGATTCATGTTCGAAATGGTGAACCCAGGTTTTGTCATGTGTTACTAATCTGCAGTGGAAATTCTCAGGGTTAGACTGGATGCATGTGAGAATTGTCCTGATGATGTCAACCCTTTTCACTTTCTGCTCTGGTGTTAGCATTCCTGGGTTCCATCATGCAGACAGTTTGCTCATCTCTAAGATTTTAGTTAAAACAGTATGCACTAAACCAGACTTAACTATTTGCTGTTCAGTTAATGCTTTCAACTTGTTCATCAGTGGTTGAGGGGGGGCGTACAGCCCCTGGTGCCAGCACAGGAGGGGTGACACAATGTCACCCCCAACAAAATTTTCCAACCAGGCTAATGTGCCAAAAATAGTCTGAAAACAGTGGTGGAGACACAGGGTTTTTGCAGGCGGGCATATGACCCCCCCCCGGAAATAATTTATGACTCCCCGGCCAGAAAAAATTAAATAGAACATTTGTCAAGAAAAATACTTTCAAACATCATTGATAATTAAATGGTACCCAGAGAATGATGCAACAGAAAATTGGACACTGGAAAATTAGCAACAAAAAATTACGTCAACCATGAGCCAGTTGAGACTGTCGGATCTGGCTGTGCTGTCCATTGAAAATGAGCTTACAAGACAAACAGATTTTGACGATGTCATTGACTAGTTTGCCACAATGAAAACAGGAAAACATTAATTCTAAGACCATAGTATCGAATGTCATTCTTTTGTGTATTGCCGGGTTTTGTATTTATTTAGTTGTTTTGAAAGTGAACAGATGCATTTTAAAAATCTTTTGATTTGAACTGATTATTTTGTGGTCTTGGATCATACATGTAAACAATAACATACTGGTCAGTAGAGTAAAGTAGAGGTAGAGCATGTATGAAAATTTAGCTACAGCTACCCATTCAGCATAGGGTGAATCGGGGTCATTGGGGTGACATTTGAGCGGACCGCCCTAGGTGACGTTTACTCTAGCTACGCCACTGGCTCAGGTCTCTGTTTTGTCCATTTATGAATTTGCTGCACAAATCTCACATTTGTTTGGGCCTCATTTGCACATATTAAGGCAGAAATCTGAATTATTTTTTTCTATTTATATAAGAAGTAGTATTTTCACAACAAAAATGTTCAGCTATGGCTCTTCTTTCTGAGTGAGGCTTAGAATGACTCTTGTAACATAACACAGCAAAAAAAAAATCCAAGATCTTTGTCAGTGTAATAAAATGCTCTAACTTGAAGAATAAAGCAAGAAAGGCACATCATAGTGAGATTTTTGTTAGAGCAATACCATTAAAATGCCTTAACATGAAGAATAAAATAATTTCCAGTCAAAATTTGTAACATATATATGTAAATGAGTATGGATTGTTGTGTAATACATATAAACTGATAATGCCTTCATTATAAATAATATTTTTATAACATATGTTTGTTTAGAAAACTGTTTCATTCTTTAATGGGTGTCATGATTTTATGTAAAATTATTAATCTCCTCATTTCTTTATCTTTTCCATCAACAAACTGTGACGAAAGACATGACTTACCTCGAAGTTCAAACCGAGTGCGAACGTGTCTTGCCTGCAAAGTAATGAGGAAAAGAAATATGGCCGCTATCGAAGACGTAATTTATGCGCACCGATCTAGTCCAAAACGAGACGATATTCGCACACATGTAAATTTCGGTCGTATCAGACTGGCATAAAAAGCGAGATGCCAGTAGCACGGCCAGAAGGTTCGAGTCATTCGGAATTTCAACCTGCGAGCTGTTTGTGTGGGTTTTAGCCAGAGCTCTCTGACGACGGTTCTTGTTATTTGCGAAGTACGATTTTTGGACCAACTTACGCTTCATTGAACCAATAAGTTTTTTCCTTTTTGTTAGTCTTTAGTTTCGAAAACCCTTTAATTTTTCAGTTTTCTTATTCTTCTTTAGTTGCACGGCGTTTCTGTTTCTTTCCTGTTTATATTTTTTTTTTACCCTCCCCCTGTTTTTTTTTATTTACCGTTTTTGTTTAAATTGCTTATTGTCTTTGGTTTACTCCTTTCCTTTTGCATTTAATTTTTATTTTGTTCGTGAATATTTGCGCTTATGCCTGAAAACGTAAAAAAAAGGAAAGAAAGTATTAGTTCGTTCGACTTTAGTGGGTACAACACCATGATCGACAAAAACAATGATGTCACCCGAGAAAACGGCCGCTGAAAAAGGATGGCATATTTTATACTAACCAAAGAAGGAAATAGGAAGAAACCTTCAAGGATAATGAATTTCTAACAATTCAGGAAGCCTTAGATGCAATAAACCCGCGCACCATTTCCTTGCTGACCTCCGATGTTAAGACTCGGAAACTAATTGGGTTCAGCAGGGAAAGCATAGAGGAAGCCCTAAAGGCTTTGCACCCCAGAGTATTAGCGAGAAGGACAAATGCCTTATGGGACATCCTTCTCCAAACAGAAGATCAAGCGAAGTAGTTGTCAGGGAGCACCTTAAGCACCAAGACCTTGAAGCTTCAGACGGAATATATGGGCACATGTAGGAGAAATGTGACCGTCCATGGGGTGCCCGTAGATAATCCCAGCGGACCGAATGGGGGCCTTCTTCACCAAATTTGGGGAAGTAAATGAAGTGAGGGCCCCTAGCAGCAAAAGCGGAATTGAGACGGGGGACATAGAGTTACAAATAACCCTGAACAGGTGTTGGTCATGTGGGGTGTCGGGCCACATGGCAAAGGAGTGTCCCAGTAAAAAAAAGGTACACAAGCGTCCAGCATCTATAACAGCTAAAACGGAAACAGTAGCTAGTCAACCAGAGGAGGGGACTTCAAAAACTGATGGAGACTGGAAGGCGGTCACCAGAGGACGGAAGTCTGCAAACGTTTCGTCGCCCCGCCAAAAAACGAGACACCTCAGGAAAAGAGGCAGTCGCCACTTGAAAAGCTGAAGGAGGTGCGACCATAACAAAAAGAGGGACAGAAGATGCGGACGCAACAAACGCAGCAGCAGTGGCAACACCAACAGCAGAAGCAGCAGTCACAAACTGAGATGCCTATGGAGGTGGATAGTATGCCTCCACCCCGTGCTTCATCGCTGAAAAGGAGCAGGGAGGAAGAAGACGAATCACGGCAAAGCCACTCTGGCCGTAGCAGGTCGGAGAAGGGCATGGATAGAATCAGGTCACTCTCTGTCCCTGCTTCACCAAGAGAAGCTATTAGCCCCCCCCCCCAAGCTTAGGAGCCTCCCTACTTCCCCTTACTGTGTTCCGTCACCCTCTCTCTCCACTTCCTCCCTAAGTTCATCAGCTAATCCACCTCACACATCTACCTCTTCCCCTCCTCATCCTTCAAGGGAGAAAAAGATGTTCGCAGGCCCTGAATCCATTTGTAAGGTGGACAGGGAGGAGTACAAAAGGGCATGATTAAACAAAGAAAAGCACTATTAGGAGTGCTTTATAAAATGGACTCCGTAGACGGCAAAAGTACCGAAGGCCCCCGAAATTTCTCACAAGCCCCAGGGGTAATAACCTGCGTGAGGGACACTGGGGGGTATTTAAAAGTGTGGAGCCACTTATTTGAGGCTAAAGAAGCATTCCCTAACATTAGAGTCTTCGAATTGGAGAATTCAAATTTAAGAAAACTAAGGCATTTTTGTGCTGGGAGGGTCCCTGTGTTACTCCATCCCTCCTTATATAGGGCAGTGAAATTAATCTACCCCACGGACGTCGGCGGGATTGTCTTGGATGGTCGAATGACGACGGAGTTGGGAACAGGGAGCCTGGGACAATCCGTCGGGGTCCTTACCAACGCAGATTTCCGCCCGGTATGTGAGTAGATTTTTGCTTTTACTCTTTTTATTTTTTGCAGACCTAAACGATGTCTATCAAGATAGCTACTTTGAATGTGAAGGGCCTGAGGGATCGGGGTAAGGCAGCCCGCCTGCTCTGGGATCTCTTTCCTTTGGCGTGGATGTCACCGCGATCGAAGAGACCCACCTTGTTTGCAGTTCCGATGCGTGTGTGCTGTCTAACGACTTTGTCGCTTATTCAGCATATGGGGACCGGTGTGCCAGAGGAGTTTCTTTGCTGGTGAAGCGGACTCTTGATGCGAAGGTGGACCTTGTGCATACCGATGCCGAGGGACGGTTGATCGTGGCCGATATTGCCGTGAAAAGTGGTTCGTTCCGAGTCGTTACGGTTTATGCGCCCAACGACCGGGAGGAGCGGGTCTCGTTTTTTCGGCGGTTGGAGCCTTTCTTGGTGGATCCAACGCGCTTAGTTCTAATGGGGGATTAGAATGCCATCCTGGACCCCAAGTTAGATCGAGGGAAGGGTGCTAGCGGGAGAAGGGGCTTGGTTGATCTGATCAACGATTTTGGTCTCGTTGATAGATACCGGGTCGATCACCCCCGGGGTGGGGAAATGTGGACGTGGGCTCTTAGCTGGCCTTGTGACAAGGTAGTTAGCTACCTTGACAGAATGTTAGAAGAGCCGACATAGATCTATTAGATTGTCCCACGTTCCACTGGGTAGTCTATACGGACCACAAACTCGTTTGTGCCCGCATAGCGTTAGATTGTAGGCCTAGAATGGCTGGTTACTGGAAGTTCAATCTGTCTTTACTGGACAGGAGGGACTTACAGGAGCAGCTAACTAGCTTAGTGAAGCGGGAGCTAGTGGGGGCGGTTATAGGTAATAAGTGGTGGGATCGACTTAAGAGTAGGATTAGGTCTTTCACCACTGATTTCAGCAAACGGCTCGCTCTAGATAGAGCTGAAAAGGTAAAGACGCTTAGAGCTAGTCTTTCCCGGGCGGTGGCTGGGAGGGGGGTCCCCTAGAGATAGCCTTAGCTAGAGAGGCCGTGGAGCGTTCGAATAGCGAGCGTTACATGGACCAGGTAATTAGACATAGGTTAAGCAAGATGTCTTCCGAAGCTGTGAACATGGGCGCAAAAGTGCGCAAGGAAGAGGTCCGTCGAGGTGGCGATCGTTACATTCGTGAAGTCAAATCCCCGTAGGGGCATACTCTTCGGGCCACTGACGACATGTGCGAGGCGTTTCGACGGCATTTCGAGAGCCGCTTTACCAAGGAGCCTGGTCTTCGTGAGGACGAGTTTCGCAGCTATTTGGCTGACTTTCCTCGGCTTTCGCCGACTGAAGCGGCTAGCAGCGAGGGAGAGATCACGGAAGACGAGGTCTACGCGGCATTGAAGAAGGTCGGTAGAGGCAAGTTGCCCGGTCTGGATGGTTTGCCCTATGAATTGTACTTGAGGCTGTCGCACATCTTTGTCCCAATTTTGACAGTTGTGTTCAACAACTGGTTCCGGCAGGTCCACCCCCGACCGGTTCACCAGGGGTGTGATCACGCTGTTGAAAAAGGGCAATGGTGTTGGGGGGCACTTAGACGATTACAGGCCCATAACTCTGCTAAACACAGATTTTGGCCAAGATCCTGCAGGAGCGTTTGCAGTCAGTTGCCGAGTCTCTGTTGCGTCCTGAGCAGACTTGTGCTGTGAGGGGCTGAACAATTCAGAGCAACCTACATCTGATCCGCACGACCATAGATGGTGTAAAAGACGATGATGAGGCCACGTTGATCAATTTAGATCAATCCAAGGCATTTGATAGGGTTGACCATTGCTACCTTGCTGCTGTCCTGCAGGCCGCCGGATTCGAACCCGATTTCTGCCGCTGGATTAGCCTCCTGTATCGCTCCCCCAGTGCTATGGTACAGGTGAACGAGAAGCTGTCGGACGCTATTGCGCTGTCTAGGTCGGTTTGTCAGGGTTGTCCACTGTCGCCCCTACTTTAATAGTCCGGCTTGCGGTTCGGTGCTTGGAAGGTGGTCGATCTTCCGGGCCGCTTCGGTTGGACGGACACTCCTGTCCGCATTCTTGGAGTGTGGTTTGGACCCGACCACCGGCTGGAGAAAAATTGGTCTGAAGTACGAGCAAAGGTCGATGCTGCTGGCCAGACTTGGCATCGACGGAGGTTGTCCGTGAAGGGCAGGGCGGTGGTGTGTGTTACATACATTTTCCAAATTGTCCTTTATCGATTGTCCGTACTTCCTCTCTGTGACGACCATAGGAAGCCGCTCGAGCGCTCGCTAACCTCCATTTTATGGAGGAGACGCGGGAATCGGGTCGACAGACGAGTCTGTGCACAACGTCCCTGTCATGGTGGGCTGGGAATGCTACACTTGGCGAGCCACAAGCTCGCCTCGAGGTTGGCTTTCCTACACCGCGCATTGACAGGATATTAGATTATGGTGGGGATTGTTAGGACGCGTTCCCTTTCCTTACTATCAGCCCCCCCCATCTCGCGGAATGAGCGCCATCTTAAACCCCGGGATCAATCGGATTTCCTTCGCGAGTGTCGGTCGACCTTGTTGGCCATTCCTCGGTCCAGTGACCTTTTACAGCCTAGGAAGGCCTTCTATCGTTATTTTGTGGAGGGGGTCGCGAAGAATCCTCTACGTGAGCGGCTCGACTTCGCTCTTTCTGGTCTTGGGCGCCAGCAGCGGATTACCTCAGTAACCCTGAGTTTTCGCTTACCTGGCGATTGATTCGGAATCGGGTCTTCATATGGGGCTTGGCGGATTTGCCAGACTGTGAACAGTGTGGCTTTGGTCTGGAAGAAACGGCTTCGCACGCCTTCTACCATTGTCCCCGTGTCCGCCTCTTATGGGACCATGTCGGCGTGTTGACGTCTCGTCTCGTTCCCGAACAGCTCGTGCTCATTGATCGCGCATACGCGTGTGACAATGTGTCGCCCCCGTTTTCTGGGGTTGAAACGAATGGTGTTTCTCACGCTGCTGGCCACGGCCTGAATGGTGATTTGGACGACGCGATAGGATGAAGTCTTGCGAGGCAACCGTCTTTCTCATCAGGATCTAATCCGATTCTTTGTGCATCAGCTCAAGATGAAGATTAGAACTGATAGAAAACGATTGCACGCGACAGTCTTCAGCGAAAGGTGGGTGAAAGAGGCGAGCTTGGTTCGTTTGAACGGGGCTAGCATTGATTTTCTCTTCTAGGTCAACCTACGTCACATCGGGGTGGTTCCTGCGGAGCCCTCTCCTTGGTTAGGTTAGACAAGCTTTTGTGTACCTAGTTAATGTAAGTGTTGTTCCTGGCCTGTTCCCGGCTATCTCTTTAGTTATGATCCAAGTCGGATTCCCAACTTCCCCAGTTTGTTCTGGCGCCCTTTTCATCTCGACTGGGTCAGCTTTTATATTTCCCATGTCCGTCTATATTTTCTCCTTTTCCACTCCCTTAGCAAGATAGCCTCTTGATTTTGTCCCCTGGGCAGAATACAGTGGCCTCTCTGTTTTTGAGGGTTGGACGGGCCCTACTAACATCAGTTATGTTTAGTTTGTTGTATGCTAATTTTAGTTTGTTATTGGGTTCATCTCCCTTCCCTATCATTTTATTCATCCATGAATTTTTAAATACACATATAGAATCATTAAACTTTTATGGTATGGAGCGCGTTTTGTAAGTTCCCCTTGAGAGGATGTGGTATTATGGTGGATGAACGACTGATGGTGACGGACGAGTTCTTGTGGTGAATGTGGAAATTGTAATGTATGAATGGGTCGTGAATCGAATTAGCTAGGTATAAGATAGTTAGTGATGACCAGCCTCAACCCCTCCCCATTTTGGCCTTGTGTCGTAATTGTGTATTTTGCACGATAAATAAAAGGTTCGAGTCATTCAGCGGACTTCGTGCAATAGAGTTGGACGTACGAATTGACTGACGGACAAAGAGGAAGTCGAAGTAGGCGCGGCTGAGTTGGTGTCTGTTTCACGACTGCCCGGTGTAACGGCCGAGAAAGGGAGTCTCGCGATCCATTTCCTTGAGGCGACCGAAGAAGAAGAAAAAAACAGCTGGTCTGCCGGCGAACGGTGCACTGCACTTTCTGACCCCCCTCTCGTCACTTTCTTCTTTTTGTTTACTACACAAACATTTACAAACTTTACTATAAAAACAATTTTTCTAAAAACTGTAAGCTTGTATGTTTAAAAGTCATTTCACACAATACTCTTACTGATTAGTAAAAATACAAGTAAAGCTATCAATTTTAAATGTAGTTTGAGTTTGGTAGATCACAGAGTAGAATCCCTTAATAATTGTAATAAAATTTTTATAAATAGTGAGTTGATACTGACCTTAATGATAATAGATGTTTCCTTACAAGGAAACATTTGGCATTCATTGACTGAACAACCAAGTATTGTTTCTCGTTGAAAGTTATAAAATTTTTCTAGTATGTGTTTTTTTTTTAAAGTCCAATAGCTGTTATTGCTCTTTCTATTACTGAGGGGAGTTTCCTTCCTAACCTCTTATTTGAAGTAGTGTGGAACATTAGCATCTTGATTATGTCATTATTTTCTCTTAGAGTTCCATGTGCTATCTATTTTAGTTTTTGAAGCTGCTGGTAATCCTCAAGTGAGGTCGTTTCTGTTATTTGGTACAGTTTTTTCTTTGTGAATATGTAACACCAGTCCACAATATTCAAAAAAGTATGATCTTTGACAAGACCCTCAGCTACTTTAAAAGGCCTTACTTTGAAGAGTAAAGCAATTTTTAGTAGATTTGCAACTTTTTCATAATAGCATGTGGTTAGGTATATTTACTCAACCTCTCCACTGAGGCAGGATGTGACACAAGGTGGTTTTAACGTGTGGAGTGCCATACATATATATATATATATATATATATATATATATATATATATATGCTTATAGCCAAAGCCAAAAATATTTTGCCCTGTCACTGTGACCACTTTTACACTGGCATCGATATTACACTGACCCTACCTCTCTTTTACTGTAATGAGAAATGTACTACTGTAGAGTTGGAATCCACGGAACTGAGCAAGTTTTCCTATCTAAAATGAGGAGAAACTTTTAATTCACTCACGTCACAAAAGTTAACTCCCGGTTCAGGGGTCACTATTCACTTCAACCATATGCATTCAATTTTTAAAGGGAGATAATTCCAGGTATATTGAATGATACATATTGAGTAGCTTCCCTTATTTATTTGTATTTAATTATAATATAAATTCTATAAATACAAAGTGACTTGACATTGAGCTTAATGCCGACTAATGGTCGACTTTAAACAAACTATTTGCAACAATTAAAATTTAAATAAATTATTTACGGTAATTATAACTAAATTCACTTCAGAAAAGAATGTATAAGGAAATCCAAATTTTCAATCTGGTGTTTTTTTTCTGAATCAATTTCTTAGTACAGGGATCCAGCAGGTCAATGATAAGTGTGTTCATTTATATCTACATTAATTATAGCCAGATTCCAAGAAGATAGTTAATAAACTGCTTTTTTAGACCATACAAGACTGTATGATACGTTTTATTGTGCTGGGTAATTAACTGGGATCATGCTCTTAGACTTCAGCAAATACTAAAATCTGAATAGTGTCATATTTTTATGAAAATCTGAATGTTGTCATATATTTTATATACATATGTATATTTGTATCTACACATGTTCATTTGTCTTTTTATATATAGTTTAGTATTTATATTTTTCATTTATGTTTTTGTAAATTTTTCTAAAACAGAATTATCTTCTGAATTTCTTGGCTGTAACAATTTTGATTGAATTCCCAAACTAAGAGAAGAGTGTTGATTTCCTTTTAATGTGATAAGTACAAAGTATATTGAACTTAAGTGGTTGTTATAATTTGATAATTAGAAACCTCAGTCTGATTTTAAGACGTTAAGATAATTCAAAAAATGTATAGCAATTTTTGCTATATCTTCTTGTACATTGGTTAACTCAAATGGAAATGCTCATATGACAAAAACAGACCATAATTATGCCTGACTCTGTACACTTACTTCCAGAATACCACACCAAAATTCCAGGGTCATAAAGCATCTTTTGTGACCACTCAGAAAATGTCCCATGCAGTTTTTTGCAGCAGCCATTTCTGAACCAGATTGACTATAAAGCCAATGCTGATTTCACCTATGAAGGCAGATCCAACCCAGCTGGCATTTATGATGGAAATCACAGCAGGCAAGCTTAAATAAGCACAGTAGACTACATGACTGTCCAAGATATCAGCAGTAACTCCAAGGTGCTTCCATCAATGTGGATATCTTTGGTCAGCAACAGCAGAGGCTAACTCTACCACATATGCATGTTTCTAAACATGTCTATCTCAATTGTTACCTTGTGTTATACTGCAAATGAACTTTCTGTCTTCCCAATCATTGTAAATCACAGGGAAATAAAAAATCTTTTTGCTTATCTCAACTATGTCTTATCTCCATTTGTTTTTTCACTTCCACATTTTTTCCTTGTTAATGGTAAGTCACTGTTAAAACCTCCTTAAATGCAAGACTCAAATTTCTGTAAAAGCATTTGATAATTTTTGAGGTTTTAGTGCAGTTGTAAAGATGATCACTATTTATTGATAATTATTCTTATTAATAAATCTTTCTTTTAGCAGATCAATTTGCCTATCTGCCTATTCTAATTAATTCTATTAAATCATGGTAAAGGCTAATGATAGAAAGAACTGAATATTTAACATTTTTAATATTAGAATTCAATGGCAATGTAGATTGCATATATTTTGTAAGAAAAATTGAACAGCTAACCCTGAATTTTTACATGTAATCTTAAGATTTTCTCAGCACTTATTTTTTTTGCTAAAAGAATAATTTTTTCTGTTTTTCAGGAAATGGACACTGACAAAAACCGTTTGCATTTATAAAAAAAGTTTTGAAATGTTTCTAATTATTAAGGTTGAATGAGTAACCAAAATCAATGAAAATGATAAAAGGTTATAAAAAAATAAGTAAATTAGATTTGAAAGTTTATGTTAAATAACTGTACTTTGTAGATATTATGGGTCAGTGACAAGTGGTTACAGCCTTTCTTTGTTTAATAATTTTCCAGTTTTATCTGTTGTGCCATATGTATTTTTACGTGAACTGAGGTTAGACCACAAACAATAAGGTCGTAACTAGTTTGTGTCTGTCACCAGAATAAATGAAAAATACAAAATAAAGAATACAAAGATAAAAGAGAAATTACCAAATAGAAACTTATCAATTTAAAAATGACAAATTGCTTAGCAGAAAAGTTTTCTCTTTTTTCTCTCTTTATATTGTTATTATTGGTTTTTCTTTTTGTTAAAATGAGCAGACAACTATCTTTCTCTTTAAATTGGTCTACTTTACAAATCCTCTTTCTCCAAATGTGTAAAAAAATATATAATTTATGAGATATCTTTTAATTATCAAGACTTACATGGGGATCTGTAAAAAAAGAATTTGAAATTCTTCTTTCACGATGTGGATAATTATAGTTCTCCACAATTTCCTGTCTTTTGTTACTTTAAGCAACCCTTTGCCATACCTCATTCTTCCATTTATTTACACAAAACTTATTAAGTAGATTACTTGTTATTTCCCTTGATTTTTCTTACTTTTGAAATGTTTTGTGAGTGTTAAATTCTCTAGGCTTTCTTTTCTCATTATGAGTCACAGAAATTTCAACTGTTGTTTCCTTGTAGTTTCTATGTTCCTTAAGAATTATTCCTTAACTTACCTGGACTTAGCAGTTGCTTTTTTAGCATGGGTGAGGCAAGGACCTTGCCCAGATAAAAGCTAAATCTGCTTCCCCCAACTGGCTCCAATGTGGTGTAGTTTATAAGCTAATGGTGCTGTTTACCTTTGGAAATACATCTTCCCCATATATAGAGTCATCATGTTAGGGAAAAACTGAAGACTAGCTGTTTCCAAGTTTGCAGAATATTTACTTGCTTAGGACATAGCAGATGAATCTAGCCCATTCAAATCTGGAATTGTAAATATGGCTTCTCCAGAAACACAGAAGACTCTTCATATTATCCTTTCTTTTTGTTTTCTTTTCACACTGCTTGTTTTGTAGACATATGTTATATTTTCTCTATGTGGGACATATGTAAATATGTATATATAATTTTGTATATGATTTTGTGAGGCGAATAAAGAAAACAATAACCAGCGAGTAAATTCAAGCTCTCCCAACTGGTATTTCAACCTTGAGTCATTCCTTCTTGAGTTCTGTGTCAAAATCACACTCACTGCCCGTTCTTGCCGTCAACCGTGAACGTCCCTCGAAGAACTCCCTGACTCAGAAAAAAGTAGTTGCTTTTATAGTTGTTCATATACCCATAATCCCTTGCGTCTTCATGTGATCCCATAATTCATTGCGTCCATGTCCCATAATGCATTGCATCTTTATTGCATAAAAATGCAATGCCAGTCCCCCCTCATTCTTTTATGTTATCTGGCCGAGGATGGATTACGGCAGAGCGGTAAGTGCTTTTTTCTCTCCCTCATTTCAACTGCAGTAGCTTTACATGCTAAGCAAATACGGGCTCTTTTTTGGCGGGGACAAGGCAAGTCGCGACCAGTTGTGCTCGTCCCAGGTTCTGTCTCATGTCCGCCACATTTTGTTGTATAAAATTCGCTCTGTTTATAGAGCATATTTGTCATTCATTTCCCTTTCAACCATTCTCTTTCGTCCATGAAATAAGGTGTTATTATATCATGGATATAAGAATGCCCATAATGGGGGAAATGTAAAAGGGAGAATAAAACTTTCTTCCATAGCTCACCTATTATCTGGGTCAAGTTGATGTGCCAATATATTATTTACCTCTATTAACCATTCAAAACCTTTGTTGCCTTCCATCAGCATGGCTGATGGTAACATCCAGGAGAGCAACTCATTGCACCTTCATGGGCTCAGGTTTTCTACTGACATGAAGTGGAGTGAATATATTGAATCACTTACTAGATCAACTACTTGGAAAATCGTTTCACTGTCATACCAGGCATTCTTTCTCATCAGAATCCATCTTTAACTTTTATAAGTCTACCATTTGCATTGAATATTGCTGCCATATCTGGTCTGGTGCTCCAGCTATATATCCCAAGATTCTCAACAAAATCCCAAGAAGGTTCTGGCATCTCAACTTCAGTCATTTTCCCACCACCAAAATGTTGTTTCCCTCTGTCTTTTCTATAAATATTTTCATTGTAGTTTTTCTTATGACTTCTCCTCATTGGTACTTCTATTGCATGAATTTAAGTGTACTACCAGTTGTTTTACTGTTGAATTAGCTAGATGTAGACATAAGTTCTATCCTAATAGTTTCTTTTCTCAAATTTCTTGCCTGTGGTACTTTCCAGTTTCTTACTTTCCTTCAAAAGCCAATTGCAATCTTCTGTCTTCATGAATCCTGTTCTTCTATTGCCCTTTCTCCTTACTAAAGGCTTTTTATTCTCTTTCACTCCTAGTAACCCCCTTTTACCTTAGTGGCATTATTGATTTGTTTGGAGTGAAATGATTAAAAAAAAACAATATAGAATAACATCTCTCACTTCTGGTTTGTCTAAACCTTTGGCCATAACAAAAACAAATTAGGTTAATTTTTATTTTTCCCTTTTGACTTGTGCTTAGTTTAAGGTAAAAGAAAAGAAGATCCCTCTTTTCTCTATTACAATCTCTTTCCTTTCACTAACTGAAACTTTTAGTTAATTGTGACCGTTTTTCTCTCAGAGACCATAAAAACAAAACAAAATAAACTTCCATGAAATATCTGAATTTAAGAAGAGAAATATTAGTAGTACTAAATTTAAGCCCACAGCAACCAATTCTTCCACTTCTGGATCACCTAAACATTTATCATAATAAAAAAAAAATGTGTGTTGAATTTTAATTTTTTTTATTGTTAATATGCTATAATCAAGCTAGTGAAGTGATGACTGCTTTTGGTACCCAGTTTATTGTAAAAAAAAAAGACCTATTAGACAGATTTTATTTCCAGAAGATTATAAGAGACACTAGAAACCAGAGAAGTTTTAACAACTTTAGTTAAACTTAAAACTATTTAAAGCATAATATTCTTTAGTAAACCCTACATAATGAAACCAAGGAATGGAACATTCACTTTAATCCCTTCTGATGTGAGATTCACAACAGCTATTTAGTAGATCAATCCACCTATTCTCCTTTTTTTTTCAAATTATCAATGACATAACCAGTTCCATGTTCCACTTGAAAAGGGACAAGGAGGATGGTTAGCCATCACGTAGGATGAAAAATAAGACTTACCAAAGGATATATGAACTCAAGAGTCAAAAGCTAGTTAACTAGAAGTAAATAAAGTCACTTTGGAGAATGTAATGTGAAACCTATCCATTATACATCCAAACAATAATCATGGCAATGCATGACTAAAAATACTTGACAATATAAGACTGAAAAACAAAACTTTATGTTAATATTATCTGTAAAAAACAAGATATAGTAGTCGAATATGGAATATCATAGGATCTCAACTTTGATATATGTAATTTAATTCTAATTTCACCTTAATTTAAACAGATGTATTTCTCCTATTTTAAACCACACATTACCAGATTTTCTACTTCTATACCTATTTTATTTGTTATGTCTTATTATCCTATATAACTGGCAAAACAACTATTCTCAATAGCTGATGATTTCAAACTTCATTTTCACTTGAAAAATATTTCTTTTTTATTTACATTAAGAAATTCAGGCATAACTAGGATGCCATTCATACTGCTATTTCAACATTTTAGTTTTTATCTGTTTCTGCTGTCAGTGGTGAATGACAAGGTAAGGACTCTGGTTTTTGAAGACCAGGTATGAAAGATGAAAAATTTTGAAAACTGAATGTAAGTATCCAGCTGATTTACTCTTATTTAATGAAAATTATTTCCATAGATTTCAAATAAGTCTTACCTACATTTTATTTATAATATCTTTAAAGCAGTTCACTTTCTTTTTGCAGAATTATTCTTACTTGTTTCCATAAATATTCAAAGTAATTTACCTGCTTTACAATCATAAAATAATATATTTTAGGTTGTCTGACTTCAGTTATTATTTTTTTAAACTGTTATCAATGCATTCTGTAATAGTCTCTTAAATGACTAATTGTGATGAAATAATTAACTAGAAAATACTAATTACATACAAAAAATAAAATATTATGGATGAATTAGTATACTATAACAGTAGATGAACACAAGACAATAAAAATATCATAAGGCTAATATATTTTATGTTTTCATATTCAAACTCACATTCTTTTCTTTTCCATGCTTAAATTCATATATCCTTTGTGTGTGTAGTGTATTGGAATGTATTTGATGTTGGTCAGACAAAGAGCCATAAAAAGGAAAGATTGAAGATTAAGTTCTAGAAGAGGTACTTTAAGAATAATGATAAAAAGCAATACTTTTTACAAGTAGTAATAAGAACAATTCTGAATGATGATGAAATAGCTATTGATAATCACTAATATAAAATGAAAGCTAACAGCATTTATGATGATCAGAAAATGATAGTTTTATAAAGTAATGAAACTGGGAATCATAAAAATAGTGATGATTATGTTAAAGATATGAAAATAGATGTAAAAGACTAAAGACGTTAAAAAGATCTTGCATTTGACAAGGTGAAAAGATTAGGTATTGAATAAGGAAAATGGCTCTAAAGAATTCCTTAAGTAAAACTGTTATTGATCAGAGCTTCTCCATTGTTCATCTTCTTCTTGACATATTCACACTAGACTAATCTGTCATTGATGTTCTATGAGCTACCATGTTGTCACATCTTCAGTGTTGGTTGGAAATACTTCCTCAGATTATGATAATAGGAAATTCTTCAATGAGTTTATTGCTATTGATTGTAGCTGAAATATTCTTGTGGTGAATTTTGTAGTGTGTGCTTTTTGATTTTTTTACATGGTATCTTATTTGGTTTTTTAAATCATGACTTATGAAAATGCTGCAAAATATCAGAACACTAAAAGTGGAAAAAAACAAGTGAAAAGTGCTTCCTTTTTTAGTGGAAAGAAAAAAATAAATGATCCTTTTAACTTTTTAGAACATTTACTTTGCAATGAGGAGGCAAAAAATGAATTGCTACTAATTCATATTCTATTTTTGACTACTTTCCACTATAATATTCCCCATAATATATATATATATATATATATATATATATATATATATATATATATATAAATTCATTGCTCTTATCTTATCCTCAAAAATCCCAATGAATTTTCCTTATACACGGTTTTGTCTTTCATTCCAACCTGAAGAAGCCAAATAAATATGTGTCATGTAATAGCTTTTCCACTGCCTCAGCAGCGGCATTATGATAACTCTTTCTCTCCAGTTTTTCCCAATTATCAATTGCACCTGTCTTCAAGTTGGCACCCTGTATCTTACTATATTTGCTGAATGTATATTTTGCCTGGGTGACCAATTCTAGTGTGTCCATGTTTTGGTGTCCACAACAGAATGTCACTGATAATCCCATCCTTACTTCTCCAATAATACCCCAGAAAATTTGTTTGTCTCACTTGTATGACTTATGAGATGGAAAATAGATGGCTGCAGAGTTGCTTTTTTGTTGGGTGCTGTTTCCAGGATATATTCGATACAACCCATAGCATCCTTGTATAAGTGATATCTACCTTATAATTATAATAGTTTCTTTCCAATGTCCTTATGGTGCTATCATTGCACAAGACAGATATGACTATGGCTTCAAAGATGTTTCATTTCATCTTATCCAGTAATGTAGATTTCCAGTTTATCAACAGCTTATCAACTACAGCTTGAGGTTTGCTTCTAATTAGATCTTATTCTGATTCACTCCACACCGAAACCTATTGGCTGGAAATTATTACGAAAACAAATTTTAAAATAAAAGCATTGCATCTAGCACAAAACAAATCCCAAAAATATAAAGTAAAATCTAAATATTGGAGCAAAATCATGTAAAAAAAACATTGAATCATGTATCCATCCTGACTGCTTAAAAGGACCCACTTGACAACATTCAAAGTTCACCAGTGGCCTTACAGTCAACCAACCTGACACAAGACTCAATACCAGGCCTGTACACAACCAACCCTTCCATTTTTGAAGTTGCTTCTCATGCCCACAAAGAAAATATTCCACATTGATCCATTATACTGGCAAAACAGATAATTTTTATTTTAACAAGTCTTGTTTCTTTTTCTTTCCACCTCACCGACAATACATTGCCATTTTCGCTTGTTACTCTTGCAACCATACACGTTATATAACACCAATGGGAATTTTCACAACATTTTAGTGGCAGAAATGTTACTTTCAAAATATATGAACTGATTGACATTTTTAATGACTTGTCAGACAGGGAATTGTTGGAAGCTTGTTGATTAAAGCACATGAAGTCTGTTTTGTCTACATTTATATAAAGACTGATTCCTTCAGCTACTTTCTTTAAAATGAAACAGTGATACAATCAGTGTATAATCTTATCTGTAAAGAGTGACATGTTGTTGGCCTAATCTGCACTGATGATAATTTCTGATGGATATCTTCTACTTGTAGTTTGTTTGCTAATAAATTTATTTTCTTTGATTCTGTTCACAGATGTTGGTAATTTGGTAATTTATAATTGAGACATTCATCTTTATATTTCTGTCTGGTTATATATATATATATATATATATATATATATATATATATATATATATATATCCTCTCTCTCTCATATATATATATATATATATATATATAATGTATCTGTCTGTCTAGCTATCTCTCTCTCGATATATATATCTGTATATCTATCTACATATATATATTTATATATATATATATATATATATATATATGTATATTTATCTATATTTATATATGGGCATGTGACCGAGTGGTTAGAATGTTTGCTTTTTGACCATGAGCCCCATGTTTGAATCTCACCAGGAATGTAACTTGATGTTATCAGCCTAGAGGTGGAGATCCCAGCACGTGGCACCTTTGGAAAGTGCCTGAAAACTGCATGATGTGTTGTGAGTGAAACTGGGTAGATGGAACCCTTGAGGAGCCATCAGTGGTTGTCCTAGCATGAAGTCACAAGTCATTATAATGTTGTTCAGATTGTTGATCTCACTAGATAATGTGCTCTCTCCCAAAAACTTTAACTAAGATCCACTCAGCATAGTTACAGTATAAACGACAGGTGGGCTCTGAGGGTGTTAAACAAACACAAATGTGCCTGAGCAAGCGTCTGCAACAAGGATTAACTAACCACCCCATTAGACAGGCATCCTCAGATATGAGTGGTATATATATATATATATATATATATATATATATATATATATATATATATATATATAATGTGTGAGTAATGGGTAAAAAGTTAAACATTATTGTGATTAGAGGGAAAGATAAAATTCTTTTTTTTTATTCTATTCTTTATGTGTCTAAACAAAAAAGAAATCATGAAAATTTGAAATATTAATCTCAGTGAACACACACCATTGTGCAGAAACTTGAAAGATGATTTTACAAGACAGTTGTAAGGATCTAGTTCATCTTCAGGTGTTCTGTGCATATAACCCTACAAATATCTTGATGTTATTTTAGACTAAGTTCTACCTTTTATCTTTACTAGCATTAAATTGTTAACTTTTATCAAATTTTATGATGTCTTTATATTATATTAAGATAGTTTAAATGTCTTAAGACTTTTTTTTGCCATTGACTAATAGCAAATTCTTAAATAGAAAGATATAACAGAAAGATCAAGAGTATTTTTCATTCTCAGTCGTGTTATTGTGAAATGAGTTATTCTCTCCTCTAATCTTTATTCTAAATAGTTGGGTTACTATTCTATTCTCAAGCAACCTGATAATAATTCTTAATAATTCTCAGAGGTTAACTGCCAATTTCAATTACTAAATCTTTCCTTTCATCCCATTGGCTCTAATACTAAAATAAGAATATCTGACTTTGTGACATCAGTATACTTAGCCTGCAAACTAAATATACAGCATTGAGTTTCATGTCGAATTAATTGCTTTCAGAAAAAGTAGTTAATTGCACCATTCCACAGACCAAATGATATTAGTAGTCATTTTCTTTATTTTCCTCTTATCTATGCTGGTATTTACTTGATTAAGCTCCTTCTAGCACAGGAATATAAAGGGTTATGATTTTTAGGACATGGTATAAAGCCATTTTCATAAGCAATGAAATTTAACTTTTCCAAGAAATTGTTTTTTTAAGAAAATGTAATCTAGACATTCAAATATACACCCTCATTATTATGATAAAAGTTTACATAACATAGAGTTCACTTCATTTTTTGTGAGAAGAGAAATTAATTTTCAAATTGATTTTAGATGCAATAAAATGGAAGCAATAGAAAAGCCCCCACCTTATTATATTTTTCTCTATAGTTATATAGCACTTGATAGATTTTGCCCCTCTTCAGATGATTATATATCCTGAATGAATTGCAGCAAAGTAGTACTTATTGAGAATGATTATTTAATCTTTTTTATAGTGACATTTAGTGTTCATAAAATTTGACCCAATCATGTTCTCTGCCTTATAAAATGACTTATTTCACTTAAAGTCGAGGAATATTACTCAATATTATTTTAGTTGAAACAGCAAAGAAATTTCAATGAGACTCAATCTGGATTCGAAGAAAAACCATTAATTTAGATCTTTATCTTTCCAATATTACTGTCAACAAATATAAATAACTCTCTTTATAGTCTCCAGTGAATGTTAAACTCACTTGTCTTGTCTTCTAAAGGCATATATATATATATATATATATATATATATATATATATATCACACACATACGCACAACTAACATTAATAACAAATACAATATAACACCACAAATAGACACATAAATGTGATATTTTGAAAAATATCACACATCCACTGATTCATAAAAATGTAGCACTCAGAAATCACCAAATAAACATAATATATACTTAATAGACATAAGCATATCAACACACACACATAAACAAGATTATGGCCTAAGGAACTAAAAATCCTCAGATAACATTGAAAAATGTATACTCAAAGTTTACTGGGGTGCCATAAAAGTGGTCTGAAAAAATCATGTAGAACTTTTGCAGGTCTTCAACCAAATTTGCATAAAGGAGAAATTACTGCTCAAATGCAGCCAATATAATAATAATAATAATAATAATAATAAATATATATATATATATATATATATGGATGCTAATAAGTTCTCTGTATGGCCCACTTGCCAAAATCTGACCAGATGACCAAATATTAGAATCTTCTTGAAAGGATTCTTGGTTTGCATGAGAGCTTTTTAGTATCTCTTCATATAACCACTTTTTGGTTACATAAGAGTTATTTATATTTATTAGCACCTAATCTTTTATATATGTTGTTTTATTAGTAAAGGCCTAATTGCTTCATTCATCTCTTCATATCTCTTTTGATTGGCTCTTTCTGCTGTTGTGGAGTTGATAATCACTTAATTTTAACCTACATAAATTGTTTTCCACCAACAGAAATATAATGATAATTGAGTAAAAACAAAGAGTGAAATGATATTCAAACAATGTGTGAATCCTCCAAAAATATAAGAAGACAAAAGTTGTGGTTTTAATAACTGTTGAAATAATTATTTTTATGATACAAAATCTTTACCTTTGAAGACAATGTGAAGTGGAATGTAACTTTTTATTAAACAAGAAATTACAGTCAGTCCTTGAAAAAAAGCATGCCATACAAATGTTCTCAGTGTAATTATGTGTGTGTAGGCTACAGAGTGGACAGTTAACTCTCTTTGGATGACCTGTGTCTTTGATGAGAGTGAGTATATGTATTTCTGTGTGTGTCTACAGCATGAAAGCTAAAAAGAACAGATTTGACTCTAACTCTACTGGGTCCTTATATCAAGGTCAGTTGAATCAGATAAGCTGTTTTTGAAAGTTGTTCTGATTGGTTCATAAATCTGAAAACATTTCTTTCCAAAATACAGCAAATTATTAGAATCTTGTTAGCTGAATCCCTTGAAGTTCAAATTAGAAACTTGAGTTTAATAGCAATAGGGATGTTCAGATAAAAAAAAATCATAAGACTGAAATTGTAATTCCAAGGGTAAAAAAATCAGTATTGCATTTCTAAAGTCAGAAAATACAAGGCCCCTAAGTCAAAAGGATAAAAAATTCACAGAACAACTTGCAATGCACATCTTCCTTTTCACTTGCAATGATCTAAAAACTATGCTGTGATCCAAAGTAGAGTTCTTTTAATGGGGTAAAAAGTTTATGATTGCTCAAGATTAGTAGGGAGGAACAAGCAATTACCATATTTCAAGACCTACTAAAGTTGTCCTAATCTTGATTCAAATTTTCTTTTTCAATAGCTAGTACAAAGAACACAAATTCTTTTCTGAGGTAAAACTTGGTTTTCAACTTCATCACCATAAAACTTTTAGTTCAAAGGGGGCTTTTATCGGCTCTATAATAATTGTTTATTAGATTTGAATTTAGATTTGTTTCAAGATACTACACTTCCATTATTAGGTTTCTTTATCAGTATAAGAGAGTATAGCAGAAAAATTATTCATACAAATAATTGACTTTGGTGCACAATCATCTTAACAATTTAAAGCATAGAGATTCTTAAAGCACACTCCTTTGTATTTTAGAAATGTTAATAGCAAGCACAACATTTTTATTTTCATAATGGCTTAAAAACATACTGATCTATCATTAGATGTCCTATTATCACTATAAGATTCACTTTTACTATGACTTGTAAAATTGTCAAAGTTTGTTTTATTTGTAATTGGGCACCTAACACTTCTTCTTTTCATTGTTACTCAATCTTTTGATGACAGAATTTATTTTGAATTTTTTTTGTATTCAATTTCGTTTTTATCTTGGAAAAAATTATAGATATAGATAACCTTCATTGGATCTTGGCATATCTTTTTATAAATCAAATTAAACCCTGTGAGATTCTTTCAGCCAACTCACATATCAGATCTTCATTTATCTTTCCACAGTTCCAGTTGACCTTCAGAGTTCCTTTCAACAAATATCAATAACCTTTACAAAGACATCTTTTTAAAAGATTGTGATCTTTGAGAAGCAATTTAACTTTTCTTTGCTTTTCTGGCATTTTCAGAGAATAATTATTCTTATTTCCCATCAGTTATTAATCAAGCATCTGCAATTATTGATTCTTTTTTTCATGTCAGTAATTTCTGGTTCAAACTTGGCAGTATCCAATTTTTAACCCATTGTACACAAAGTATGATTTATGGTGTAAATAGAAGCAAATAAAACTGCAAATAATTTCCGTCAGTTAGAATGAATTTACTCCAGTCTAACTTAAAATGTCTTGGGAATATTATTCAGTTTTAAATTTTGATTTTGTAGTACAAGCTATAAACCTAGAGTGGTTGCTTAATGGTTAAACCATTGAACTGAAGGTTATGTAGTCAGAGTTTCAATAGTCTCATTCTGAATTATTACTGGTTTTAATGCTAACAAATATCTTAATATAGTTTGAAGAAAATTTCATATTTGTTGTGTATTAAATATTTGTCTCTGATATTTTATAACTCCCATCTTTTGAAGTGTTAAGTATCATGAAAATCCCTTTTGATATTAAACATTCTGTGTCATATGGCTTTATGCCGAATACTTAGAATAAAAGACTCTCCTTTGAACAGGATTTTCTTCACAAAAAACCACAAATATATTAGATAAGTAATACAAACATTCAGCTTATACAGTGCTTTACTTACATATTATTACATTCAATGTCATCATAATAATGCTAAATACTATTGTAGAACGTGCACAGAAATTAGTAAGAAGAGTTACACCCCTTGATTTGGGATATTTTCTGAATGAGACTCTGACATGGTATGAAATAAAAAAAAAAATGAGAGCTCAACATGAGACATGTATGCTGTACACACTTTTGAACATGTGAACATTGGATAAACAATTGTCAAACCGTGTCATTATGGGAATCTGGAGTGACAAGACAAGAAGACTAATGGACTTGGAAAATCCAGATTGGGAAAAAGTACTAAATATCTGCAAAAATGATGAAGTCGCTACAAGTTTGGCTCTAGAAGTTTCCAACACACTTTCAGTAAGTGTGATACATTCCACCCACAAAACACAAAAATACAGTCAGCCACAGGAAAATATACATGAAGGAAGAAAACACAAACAAAAACAGAGTCAAATGAATGTGGCAGGTGTAGATATCGCCACATGAATAGAGTTTGCCTGGCAAAAGGTCAGACGTGTAGAAAGTGCCTAAAAGTCAGAAATTTTAAAAACATGTGCCAAGCACTGTGTAAACGAGTTTACTAGAAGTGAAGACTTCTACTATCAGTCATATGTAGTTGATAATATAGAGAAGACATATGCAGCACCTGAATCACAGTGGACAGTAAACTTACTACTTCAAGGCATCAAAGTGCCACTAAAACTTGTCACAGGGAATTATGTCAACAGCATACCACTGAATTATTTAAATAAAATGAAAACCATGCACAAAATATACACAACAAAAATAACTCTAGGTCTCAGTAGTCAGTAAATTGGAGATAATAACTCAAAGAAAAGGTAAATCCCATAAAATTCCTTTTACTATAACATCAAGGAATGTACAGCCCATATTAGGAAAAGACTCTTGTGACCAACTTAACAAAATCAATCGAGTTAATATCATCAATAACTCCCAAAAAACTAATAACTGAAGAATGACATATATCATCCAAGATTGTGACATCCAACAAGCATATAGAGATGCACAACCAAAACAGCCACTCTTAAGCCAGGAAGTACCCATGCAGCTCTGGCAGAAGATCTGGGACATCACAACAATAGGGACTATCTCATTGTAGTGGATGCATCTTCCAGTTACCCAGTTGTATACCAAATACCATCATGGAGCTCCACAAGAAGGATTCATGGACAATATCATGGACATGCTTCATATCAGTAGAATACCAACAATTTGCAACATTATCCTTGCATTACCCACAAGTGAATGGCCTCACTGGAAAAAAAAACTGTTGATGGAGAGAAAACTATGAAGCAACCTACCCACAACAAGTGATGAGAAAGCAAATGTAACAAATAAGGGCCAAACAAAAATATTATTTTGACTGATGGGGAGTTCAGGAACTAAAAACTAAACCCTGGGGATGCAGTTCATATCCCAGACCCTGTGCATAACAGATGGAATGAATCAGTCATAATAAAAGCAGAAGCTGCACCCAGATCATTTACCATTCAAATCAAGATTCTTCATGGTTTTCACCGCCACCAGACACAGGTGACGTTGACAAAAATCAAAATCTGTAAGTATTGCCTGAACCAGCACCAGCATGCCTAGATGAACAGACACTAAAAAAAAAAAAAATCATTGGAACAACAGAACTCAGTAACAGCAAAAAACAGAAACATCACATCAAAGTTGTTCAAATCATAAGTTAAAACCACTGAGCAGGTTAGCCTTATAAACCACTAAGTGAACTGTTATTTTTTTCTCTGCAGGAACTCTTTTTTGTTTCCACATATGTTACTACACATATATATATATATACATATTTTGTTCTCTTTTTTTCTTTTGTTTCTCTAGTGTGCCTGTTTTAACCACACATCTATGTTTTGTTACTACAAATATCTGTACTGTCATCTTCAGGGTGAAGAGGTACCATGTGCACAGAAATTAGTAACCAGAGTTAGGCCCCTTGATATGGGATATTTTCTGAATGAGACTCTGACATGGTGTGAAATAAAAAATAAGAGGTCACTGCGATACAAGAATAATATACACAATTTTAAACATGTAAACTTGAGATAAACAACTGTCAAATATATCTCCTTGTCTTTCATACTGAAACACACTATGTGGAGTATTACAACTATAATAATAATAATAATAATAATTTAATAACATTCTAAATTTCTGTTCTTGAAAATGACTGGCTGAACAGCTGAAGTGCTCAATATCACAATTTTCTATTTTTAATAAATGTTTACTCACTACAAGGCCTAAAAGCCACTCAAGGTTACTGAATAAGGTGGATGTCTGAATGTAAGCAGAAGAAGTAAGTACAGATTATGAGGATATGTAGGATAACAGTTAAGCCTAGACATGAAATGGCTAAGATTGTAGTGATTGAGGAAGCATCCTCTTGGGAGTCTGTTCTACAAAATGGCACTTATAGATGATTTTGAAATTCACTGTATTTGTATAAAGAAGAAACTTTTTGCTAAAATTAGCAAACAAACATTGTTATTTTTAAAAATGAAAAAGTATTCTTTGTCTGACACTTTTAATCAAACTTCTATTGAATCTATTAAATTTTTTGAGGTGCTACCCAAGGCACGTATCATGCAAATTGACAATTGGATACAATTCATAGAACGTTTGTAGCAGAGTAACTGGAATGGGATGTGTGAGATGTTCAGTGAGACATGAGAAACATAAAGTAAATTGACAGATGAACAACTTGGTCTATTTGTTCCAATTCTTTAACTTTTAGCTGGCATATCATAATATATACCATACTGACCAACCAGCAAAACAAATGGTTTTCAAAAGCATTTGGAGAACTGCTACTCATTCAAGTCACATGGCTGTCACTATATCACTGCAGTTGAATACAATGTAACATTTGCATTTTTTTTTATCTAAACATTCATCAACTGCCAGGAAATACTGTAGATTTATACACACACATATACACACACACACAATATATATATATATATATATATATATATATATATATAGATAGATAGATAGATAGATAGATGAAGAGAAACAGAAAAGAAAATGTAATTACATATATTTCCCAGTATAAATGTTTTGTGAACTTTTTACCATGGTACACATTATTTAGATTTAGTTCAACTGTATTTCACATATGATCCATTTATTGTAAAAATTACATATAAAAAACATTTATAGAAATTTGATAGCTTTAAAAATATAAATCTAGGCAATTTATATACATCTATCATTAATTTTCTTCATTTAATATTTATTTTTATTTCTTGTTGCCATAAGCCTTAATATTAGAGATGTTCATTCCTGCAGAGAAGAATTCCTCTTGTTAATTTAAAAGTTTTAAAAAAATGAGCAGTTAAAAAACATGTGAATTCTAGGATTATATGTTTAAATTGAATTTATAACTATTTTGCTGGAGGTGTATCCATGGAAACAGCTACAGTGTTTTGAAAATATGTGGTAGATATTTTTTAAAATTTACACACGATTTGCATAATGTTAAATATTTTAAATTATCTAAAATCCAGGCATTGTTTGTTATTCTATTTTCTTTAAGGAAAAATGAAATAGAATTAAAATTAAATTACTAAAATGATAAAATTTACAGTTAAGGTGCACAATATATTGTTGGCATTCTGGCAATGGCAGGCATTATATCACCGGCATTCTGGCAATGGTGGACAATATATCATTGGTATTCTGGCAATGGCAAACAATATATTACTGGTATTCTGGCAATGGTGGACAATATATCATTGGTATTCTGGCAATGGCAAACAATATATTACTGGTATTCTGGCAATGGCAGACAATATATTACTGGTATTCTGGAAATGGTGGACTATATCACTGGCATTCTGGCAATGGCAAACAATACATCACTGGCATTCTGGCAATGGTGGACAATATATCATTGGTATTCTGGCAATGGCAAACAATATATTACTGGTATTCTGGCAATGGCAGACAATATATTACTGGTATTCTGGAAATGGTGGACTATATCACTGGCATTCTGGCAATGGCAAACAATACATCACTGGCATTCTGGCAATGGTGGACAATATATCATTGGTATTCTGGCAATGGCAAACAATATATTACTGGTATTCTGGCAATGGCTGACAATATATTACTGGTATTCTGGAAATGGTGGACTATATCACTGGCATTCTGGCAATGGCAAACAATACATCACTGGCATTCTGGCAATGGTGGACAATATATCATTGGTATTCTGGCAATGGCAAACAATATATTACTGGTATTCTGGCAATGGCAGACAATATATTACTGGTATTCTGGAAATGGTGGACTATATCACTGGCATTCTGGCAATGGCAAACAATACATCACTGGCATTCTGGCAATGGTGGACAATATATCATTGGTATTCTGGCAATGGCAAACAATATATTACTGGTATTCTGGCAATGGCAGACAATATATTATTGGTATTCTGGAAATGGTGGACTATATCACTGGCATTCTGGCAATGGCAAACAATACATCACTGGCATTCTGGCAATGGTGAACAATAAATAACTGACATTGGTGAGTAGGATAATAGAAACTTGAATTTAAATATTTAAAGTCACAATAACATTACAATTTCTCTTCACCAAAAAGGCATGTTTAAAATTCAAAAGAAATTCACTAGTACCTCTATAAATTAAATATTACTGAGAGATTTCTAATTTTGATCTCCACCAGCTACAAATATATATAATGAATATATACATATTCAAGGATAATTATATGAATTATAATTAATGACAAAAAGAAAAAAATATTCTGTAAATTTCTATATACCTACATATACTTACTATATTCTATATACCTACATATTTTGTTCTGCTTAGAACAAGGTACTCATAAATTTACATATATTTGAACCTAGCTGTGGTATTTTTGGCAGTGCTGTGAATTTTTACTAGATTGTTATAATGCTACTTGGGATATATGTCCGAATAAGCATAAGACTTAAAACATGTACAGGCCATGGGGTGAGTCCTTATCTTGACCAGGGACCTCTTCTGTCAATGTGTATCACTCAACCACTCATGACATAAAAACTTGAATGCACAATGAGGAATGTCTCCTTGTATTCATAAGGTTAACCTGTGTCAGTCTGAAATGACAGTTTGAACCAAAAATATCTTTTTATACATATGTATCTTGTTTGTTTGCTTGTATACACATACAAGTAGCATATCTATTTATCTACACACACTTGTATTTCTTTCATATTTTCAGTTACAGACACAATGGCATAAAAATGAGACAACTGTTTTTAAAACAGATAAAAAATGCAAGGGAGAAAACTCTTAGATATAAAGAATCATTTTTGTGATTTACTGTGAATTTGATGCATGAAAATATATTAAAATCATAAGTCGCATTTCTTATTATGGAATTTGGGAATAGGGCTTTTTGAAACAGATATATTCATGAAGAATAACATGCTATTCTGAGAAATACATGTAGCAGAAACTGAAGTATAGTTTATTTTATTCTAAGCATAAAAGATAATACAGTTGAAAATAATATTTCTCATTGTCAAAGACAATTCTATTTATGCAATTTTGATTTTTCCCAAACATAATTTTATGAGTTACTTTATTTTTATTCGCTAACATTTCACACAGACTCATATTTATATATATTATATATACATACAATTATATATATATATATATATATATATATATATATATATATATAAGAAGGCATGGTGGGGTAATAGGGGCTTGAATTGAGGAATCAAAGTGCCACGTTTGAATTCCAGTTGGCTTCATTACATTCACTTATACACTAAAACCCTTGGGAAAGGTATGAAACCATTTCTTCTCCCCACCCAGCTATGGGTAAATAGCAGGAAAGACTGGGTTCAATAGCCTTGGGTGACAACCTGTCTAGGTGAAGATAACTCTTAATTAAAAAAAAACAGCCTGGATAGTGTTGGGCTCTGTCAGGCTATCTTGTCCAAGAAACACCACTTCTACTGCAGTTGCAGTATAAGTTCCTTACAACCCAGATTTTTCATGGAATTTGTGATATATATATATATATATATATATATATATATATATATATATTCCAGATTTTTGTTGAGAGACAGATTTTCTTTATTAAGACTTCAGATCTCTAGGCCAGCAGACATTAATTTTACTGTTTAAAAATAGGTATATTTAATGAAACGGGTGTATGCATTAAGTATTTATATATATCATACTTATTATAAAACCCAGGTTGTGTGTGTGTGTGTCTGTTCGTTTATATATTGGATCGGATTTGCTACATTTTTAACCGATTTCAACAAAACTTCACAGGACTACTTAAAATTACCTTGAGGTGGTAATTCTGACAGTGCCACAATTTGGAAAAACACAATTGTTTTTGCACGAAATCAATTTGAAAACAAGATTAAGAGGCATCGCTGTTTCAAGAATGAAAGGGGGACAACTCATATCGAGTTATACTTATAAAACCCAGGTTGTTTGTGTGTGTGTGTGTTTGTTTATATATGGGATCGGATTTCCTACATTTTTCAACCGATTTCAACAAAACTTCACTTATTCTTTTGGCAGGTAGTGTTTTTTATTGTCTTGCACACTTTTTTCTTTATTTTTACATTCAGAATGCTTTAAAAATTCCATTTATAAGACAATTGTTTATAATAAAATTGAAAAATTCTATTCAATCGGTAGACTCATAACAATTGAAAACAATGTTTTTGTTTGAGTTTGGGTTTGACCAATTCGTAAAAAAACAAAAAAAAAACAAAATAAAAAAAAAACTAATTAAGACATGTATGTCCGTCAACCTTAAACAATAATCTTTGTCAATTTTATTTTTCAGTCTTTATGATGGTTGATACTTGATCTATCTCTTACTGTTATATCCCTGGGCTCTACTGCTAGTAACTGATAAAAGGAGACTTCTACATAAGAATCTTTTGACTGACAAAAAGAATACTGATTTACTGCCTAATTACATTGTGTATATATATGTATATACATGTGTCTACTTGAGTGGAGAAGTGTGCTGATGTTTTTTGTTTTATTTTAATTAAATACTAATAAATACTGAATAATATCCTTTTCTTATTTCCTTATCAAAAAGAATAGATTCATAAATGAGGAAAAAGCAATAAAAAAAATTACCTGAGGTCTGCTTTTTTGAAAAATTTACTCACCTGCAAATATAAAAAAAGTTGTAAATTAGAATTAAAAAAATAAAATGGAATAACAGTATTTAAAATTGTAAAGCTGATATATTTACTATACTTATTTTGTAGATGCTATAAATCAATCTAGATACACACATAAACACATCTCTCTTTATCTCTTTCTCTCTGAATTAAAAAAAAAACACCTGGAGAGGGTTGGGCTCTGTTAAGCTATCTTGCCCAAGAAACACTATGGTAGTACAAGTGCCCCTATGACCCAGATTTATCATGTAATTTGCGACACACACACACACACACACACACACACACACACACACACACACACATTTCAGAATTTTGTTGAGAGACAGATTTTCTTTATTAAGACTAACGCTGATTGAAGGAATGTTTGACATCTTGTACAAGTGTAAAATTCTAGTGCAGTTTCAAGCTTATAATATGAATCTGGATGCATGTGTGGAGTTCTTACAACAATTAGAACTGATTAAAAAATTTAATGCCCCCCAAGGCAGTATGGAGATTTATAGTGTTACTAAAAGCTTACTTGTTTGCAGATATTACAATAAGGAACATAAAAAGAGCAAAAATATGAGCTTGACCCTTGGAAAATGGTGTTTTATGTGTAAAAAGAGGAATCATTTCCAGACGATATGCACATATGAAAAGCAAATGGGAAAAGTTGAAAATATAGATTTTTCCAATTGAAAGTATGGAAGTATTTGAGATAAAAGCACAGGATAAAATTAGGGAAATGGTGAAGTTGAATAGAGTAACTTTACTCATGCAGGTGGATAATGGAAGTGATGTAACATTGATATCGAGGAATTTTTTGGAAAGAATGGGTAGAACAAAGTTAAAGAAAAGTAATCACATCAATTTTAGGATGCTTTTAAGGCACTTTTTTTTTAAAAATCTGATCATAAGCCTTTGGAATTTATATTCAAGAAGAGAGTTGCCAAAGGTCACATCTGCCAGGATATTAAGATGGGCAATTAAGCTTATGGCTTTTGACTTTGACATCATATATATTAAAGGAAATATTATTCTATATCTGGATGTATTATCTTGGTTAAATTTTGAGAGTAAAAATGTTGAAGCAAGTGAAAATTGTGAGGATAAGGTTTTGGACTGGATAGAAACGGATGTATTACCCTTAAATTGGCTTAGTTTGGGAATTAGGAAGGATCCAGTGTTGTGCAGAATTGTGGATAGAATAAAGAGCAATACATGGAGTAATTGCTCTATGGATGAGAGTCAAGACACTATTTAACAATAGCAAAAGAAATTATATGTAATGGAGATATCATAGTACCTCCACAGTCTCTGAGAAAAGAAGTAACCAGTGTGCAGAAATAAAGAAATTTAGGTAAACTAAAATTCACTCTTGGCCAAAGGAAATCGAGCTGTGCACATGGGTACATATGGATCATGCCTATGTTAAAGGTATAGGGTTATTTCTGATATTAGTTGACTCATATTCAGGTTGGCCTATAGTTATTAAAGTTGCGGATAGAAAGGCCACTACTGTGAAGCAGGTGTTGAAGATAGTGTTTTCGAGAAATGGAGTTCCAAAAATCTTGGTCTCTGACAATGCACCTGAGTTTTGTGAAGAAAGTTTATGTGCATGGTTAAAACATATTGGCTGCATTCCATACAAAACATCACCTTACCACTCACAGTCAAATGGAATTGCAGAGAGAATGGTTCAAATGGTAAAAATGGGATTAAAAGCATTCTCCCCAGTGGATTGTGATATAGAGAATTATTTACCCAGAGTATTCCTAAGTTATAGAGCTATTCCATATGCAGGCAGAAGACAAAGCCAATCCACATTGTTGGGAAGACAAATACGGGCTCCAATTACCATTTTATTTGCAACGAATGAAAATATGTGGTACAGAAAGTCCTGAAAAGGCGAATTTTGTGATGCAAAAGGGATTTAAACACAGCTGTGTTAACAAAGAAAAGACAGGGCATACTGGCTCATGAAGACCAATTTAAAACCACAAGAGTGCATGAAGTTATGGAAAACATGGAAGAAGAAGAAAAAGCAGAAGAGCAGATGACACAAGAAAGGATGAAGGAATCTAGTACTGAGAGTGATCAGGAAGACCACAAATGATATGAAAGGGAAGAACAGGAGAGGGAGGAGAGAATGAGTGTATCCAGTAGTAGATAAGAACAATCTGGGGATGAGAGTAACTGGAAATATCATGACAATTCAAATATGGAGAATCAATTAAGACCTAGATCTCCTATAAAATGAAATAAAGAGACTCACTCTGAGAGATGAATTATGTCTCCCAGGGTTGTTCGTAGAAGTCAAAGATCAACTAAAGGTATAAAGCCTCTTAGGTTCAGGGAGTACTGTATGAGGTACTGTATAAAATGCAGTATTGCTATAGCTATGGGAAGCCTACCCCAATTGTTGCAGGCCCTCACACATTAGTAAAAGAAATTTCTTCACTTGTGCAAGCCTTGTGTTTTGTTGCTCTAAGTAAATCTTTTGAAACTCTACCATTTCACTTTGTCCTTGTCCTGAAACTTGTTCAGTAAGTTACTTGTTTCTTCCCACTTCTCTTGCATTCAATATGCACTGTGAGTGTTAAATTCTTCAGGTCTTTTTTCCTTATTATAGATCCTAGAAATTTCAACTCTTTTTGATTGTAAGTATAATTTTTCTTATTCCTATTTTCCTTAAGACTTCCTCACTGCTCACATTTTCTGTTAGTGGTATTCATAGTATTTGTCTGTGAACAGATTGTCCAACATTCACTGCAGGTGATTAGATATTAAATAATAGGTTAGCACTCTACTTGGTTTCACATTAAATCTTCCTATTTCTTAATACTTTGCTTAATTGTTATTCAGTTTTAAACGTCACTGCAAATCTTTTCCTTTCATGCTCTCTCATTTCTCTTCCATGTCATGAAAAAAATATAGATGACTTTTACAAATTTATAAAAAGAGAAAGATTGCTGACAGTTTTGTCAGTTAAGCATGACTAATTATCAATGAATTATTAAAATGAAAATATTGTATCAGTGCAATTTAAATAATTTAGCAAAATTTGTTTTGAGTAGTTAGTAATAATGATCCTTTTTAACTCTACTTAACTAATCAGGTTCATGACATTTTCTGTCTAATGATTTTAATTACAACAGTTTTGTTTCATTTATTATTATTTTTTCAAACCTGTTTGGCACTATAACTTTAAACAACTAACTTCAACTTTCATTTCTTTACAACATTAAATGATGTATTAAATGATGTACTTGATGTATTTATATCTAAATACCTCTTACCAAAAATAAACCCTAACCAAAAACAATCATATAATTTTTACAAAAGTCTTGTAAGAAATGGAAAAAAATTTTTAGCTTAGAAAATTTCAGCCATCAGTCTACCATAAAATTTGAAACTGATTAATTTTTCTTTCAAGCAGATAACTCCATTTTTATAGGACAACAGATATAAAATACTAAACATATTTTAGCATTTGTATCAATCCTAGATGAAAATTTTGATGTTGCAACTGTTCCTAAATGTACAAAAAGGAATTATGATACATTTGAAGACAAAAATAAGCAATGGTTTTCTAAGAAATACTATTTCAGTTGTGTATTTAGCTTGACATATAAAGAAAATTTCAGGAATTTGTAGAAAAGGTAGTAAAGGAAAGAGGAAAGAAAGGACTAACATCAATTGTTAGAAGGCAAAATGTATAGTTAGCAGCAAGAAGAAGATCCTAAGTTTCAATCCATGAGTTGGAAATGTAAAAATCAAACAAATATAGAAATTTAAATATTTGCGAATTATTTAATCAGACAATGGAAAATATGTCACTAAAATTTGGAGATTCATTGGAATAGCAAAAATGTTTCCCAGAAGCTACAGAAAGTATTAAGAAACAGGAAAATTTCATTAGAAACAAAGAGAAGAGTACAAAATTGCTATGTAATGTCATCAATCCTCCTCTATAGCATTGAATACTAGAGAATGTTCTCACAAATGAAGAGGAGATTTTCTGCAGCAGAGATGTGGTTCTACAGAATGATGATGAGAATACCATGGACAGAGCATGTGAATGACAATGAAGTTCTAAAGAAAATGAAAACGAAAAGGATGTTTATATTTAGAATCAGAAAGAGAGAGTTGAAATTTATGGGACACATAATGAGGAAAGTGGGTTTGGAGAATTTAATACTAACAAGACACAATGAAAGCAAGAAGGAGAGAGGGAAACAGTGATTAACCTACCTAATGAGCTTGTGTAAATTGATGACAGAACAAGTAGAGGGCATGATAGTGAAATGGCAATCATTGCTAACAGCAACAAAGGACAGAAAATTGTGGAGAGCCATGCTCACCAGTATCTTGAAATCTCTGTTACATTAATATGTTAAATGTTAGTAATTGTGTAGATATAGACCTATATATAAATTAGTCAATTCTTTACACAGAATAAAGCAACCAACAATAAAAACTATGAAAGCAACATGTTCTTGACTATCAGGATGAGAAGCATATTTATTTTTATATATTTGTTTTACTTCCTTACTAATACACCTGCTTTACTTTTTTATGGTGGAATGGAAGTGAACAATATAAGGGGTCCAGCTGTTACAGTCTTGTCTAGTGGTGCACAAAATCAACTACAGACATGATCTTTAATCGATTTGTAATTACACATTCAGATGAGCATTTCCAGAACTGAATGCTCTGAGCTAAACATCTCAGGCTTTTGTTAAGAGAGAAAAACTTAAAGAAACAAAAGGAAAACTTTTGAAAATTTCACAAAAATGGATGAAAATAAAAAAAAAGTTAGGTAAAAAAATCAAGTCATATGCATTGGCAATATTGATTTGATCTTTTTCTTTTCTTTATTGTTATACATGTGTAGAAATTGAATTTTGGGGACCAATAGTTTATGTTTTGCTTTGTATTATTAAAAAAAACACTGTAAATTTTAAAAAGCAATTCTATTATAAGTGCTATATTTTATCTTTTAACTGCATTAGAATTAATACATTATTGTTGTATGTGCATAGGGAATATACATTAATATATATATATATATATATATATATATATATATATATATATATGGACAGAGATAAAAAAATGAAATGCATCATTTTTATAAGATGTATAAATACTCATTAAAATATATTTTAATTCATAACACACATCAACTTATAACAGGCAGAAATTTATTGATTATATTATATTTTTTTATATATATATATATATATATATATATATATATATATATATATATATATATATATATAATGTGTTTGTCTGTAGAGTTGTGTGCATAGTTTATACTTTTATTGACTGATTTTTATGGCTTATCAACCTACCTATATATATATATATATATATATATATATATATATATATATATATATATATATATATATATATAATAATAATGAATATAATGAACTTGACTGGAATTGGAAGTTGGTTCTCTGATTTCCAATTCTGAGCTGTTATCCATTACACCAGCTGCAACATTCATGCTTACAGCAGCTGGTATTCCCAGGTCATCACTCATCTAGGTTCTGACTAGTATTGACTTTGCTTAACCAGTAATCATACAGGAACTTGTGTTTCAATGTGATAAGCCTATACACTAGTAGAATAATTATAACAAATATCTTTAGAATGAAAGATATCAATATTAGTATTCTCTATAGATCATATATGTACTGATATGTAAACCACATATGTAAGTGAGGCACAAATTTATATGAGTGCTCATATTTGGCTTTATTATCTCCCTCTCTCTCTCCCTCTCTCTCTCTCTCTCTATATATATATATATATATATATATATATATCCTCACAAATGTAGATATATACACTTTTAACATAGAAACACACATATAAATTCATCTGTATGAACTCCTATTTTATGCATACACATACAATCAAGTATGAGCCATTTAAACATGTACACATATCTACACATGTACACATAGACTTTATGATTTATCTCATACTTATTTCTACTGAGACACCTCCCCCTCCATTTGCCTCTTCAGCAAGAAGCCTGTTTTCCAGACATTCCAGTTTTCTATGATGTCTTGCAACAAGCCAAATAAATGCTAGTCATGAAATTCTTGTAATAATGTATTTTAATTTTAATTTTTTTCTTTTCTTATTTTTTCAATCTTATACTTTTGAGACTAAAAAATAAATGAATGAAGAGAATTTTCTAGAGATTAATTTTGTAACCATTTAAAAAAGGGCCCTAAAAGATTGAAATAGAATGAGGAAGAAAAATTAAGAAAAATGCAGCTAGATTAATGTTATCCTATTTCTTTCTATATGTTTTAAATAAGCTGTGTATGTTAGTTATGTTTGAAAGTTTATAATTCTACAGGTGTGAGTGAATAATTACCTGAGAGAAAGAGAGAGGGTCTGTGTATGTAAATGTAAGTAAATACTTGTTTGAGAGAGAAGGTGTGTGTATGTAAATGTGAGTGTATGTAAATATGATAGATAGGGTTTATGTATGTAAATGTACACTTGTGAATCCTAACATAAATGTAATTCTTCCTTTTTTTATGAAGCATTTGCAATGCAGGCAAACACTTTTGTTCCAATTATTGTTTTATTTTTCCTCCTCCATCTTTATCTTATGCCTCTCCTTCTATTTTCCATTCTTTTTCATCCACTTTTATGTTTGAAGCTTCCATCTTTCACATCAATCTAACCTCTTCCCATCTCCTCATTTCCTATAAAAAAACTAGTCTATCTTAGTTTTTCTTTTCATTGCACTGAGTGTGTGTAGGAAATTAGAAATACATTGTATGTTGTCTTTTTGCACTACAAAATACCACTTATCAAATCTCATGCTCAAATATTAATGCCCATTGAGGATTAAGGTTCATTAATTTGTTGGTTATATGAACATAGTTTGGTGATGTGAATGTCAAGACTAGCACTTTGTATAAGTTTTATACTTAGAAAGAACAAACTCAGATTAGTTATAGTTATCTTAAAATTAATTCCCATATCACAAATATAAATTGAGTTGCCATGCATAAATTGACACAAAAGAAATGTACTCTTCAGAACACTGTGGCAGTAATGGCACATTGAATGAAGAAGTTGCTACTGTTTTATTACTCTTTGATCATATATCAAAATGTTTTTGACAAATCCAGGGACCTAACTCTGTATAAGAAATTTTTATAGCAATATGATTTTTGAGGTACAATGATGCTTAAAAATAAGGAAACCAGCAAAAAAAGGAGACAAAAAGAGGAAGAAATCAAAATGGAGGAGAAAAGTGTGAAAAACATTTTTAATAGAAGATAAAATAAATATAACAAATGCACAAAACAGAATGGGAAATAGAAGTTCGGCAAAGATGACTTTTTGTATGTATTTGTAAGAATTCAAAAGAGAATAGAAGTTTCTTTGTTCCTGTGGCAAAAAAAAGAAAATGCTATTGATCAGATATTGCATCGGTTATGTGCTTTGTGAGAGAACCTAGCAAAGGAGATGATAGAGGGCAGAGTGCAAACAATTCTTTACTGCTCTTCTCCTAACTTTATTCAGGTCTGAAAATTAGATGTACAACCACTTTACATAAGAGAAAATATGACAGGAAGGAGAAGCAACAGAAGGAATCATATGACTATAAACAAATAAGGTATGGTTGCAGAGAGTCAAAAATTGAAGCTTTCCTCTTTTTAAGTTCCTGAAGCTCGGCCTTTAAAAACCAGAATCGAGCATTTCTTTTCTCAATGTTGGCATGCAATTGTATTCTATATGTTTAGTATTTCTTTTTTTAAGTTTTATACATATACTGAATATGTTAGCATCTGTAACCAATACACTTTTGACCACCAAAATAAAATTCTTAATTCTCACCTTTACAATATAGCATCTATCTATGTTTCCATATTCAGGTGTTTTCTCTCTTTGGAATTCATCCACCAACACACATCAGTTATATTTATTTATCAAAAGACCTTCTTAAGGCATTGATAAACATTAATTTTTTTTCTCAAAAGTACATTATAAATCAAACATGTGAGGTTACATTTAAAACAAAAATTTTGATGAGGTGTATGATAATAAAATTATAAATGTATCCAAAAGCTTTGTCCAGTCAATTTTAAGACATAAAGAATGAAGATAATTCTAAAGAAATAAATCTTTGGAGATAATCAATTTGAAGGAATTAATCAGCATCAAATGTTCTGAGAATGAAGTAAATAAACATGAAATTCAAGACAGAATAAACCAAGACTAATATTTGTCAATTTAATATTGGTTCACTACATGCATATTTGACAGAGTGACCTTTATTCATTTAATGATAAATTTATTGCAGGTAATCACCAAACTTAATTGACCTTTGTATCCACAAAGACAATTCTTTTTTTCAATAGAAATTACCAAGTATCATTCTTTCAAAGTGTTAAGAGTAGCATTCTGGTATTGGAAATGAGCATAAGATTTCTAATGATTATATAAAATAAAACTCCAATTGTGTGGAATTTTAGAGCATCACAGAGTACAAGTTGTTTTCATTTTACTGCATATATGACATGACAACACTTTGACAAGCCTTTTAATGAAAAGGCTGAATAAAAATATGATAAAATCAAGATACAGTTAAGTTCTAAATTATGCATACCCTTGCAAAAATTCATGATTTATTTAATATTTTCATTAAAAGTCTATTTTTTCTGACTTAAATTGACATGTAAAGTAAGGACAAAAGAAAAAATATGAGAAATATTGAAAAAAAAACATTATTTCATTGAAGTATTATTTCCAATTTAACCACTAAATCTTTCACTGTCAAAACTGTTAAATGTAACTGTCTCTTCTACTCCAATAGCTTCATGTCTTGCACTTCCCATCTGTGGAACTCCCTTCATCTTACTTGCTTCCCTGATAGCTATAATCTTCAATATTTCAAATACAATGTCAATTAACATCTTCAGATGCCTTGATCTAATTCCCTGTCCTTCTCTTCATCCTTTCCTCTATCACACCACTTTACTCTTGCTCCTACCCTCTGTAACCCCTTATGTACTAGTGGCACTCCCACCTGGCTTGGGGTGAAATGCTTAAAAAAAATGCATGTTAAGAAATATGTGTTTATACTGATATCTTAGAGAACAGAAATGAAAAATGCAATTTTAGTTTCTTCCTGATATTAGTGAGTTTTTAACTTCATTTTGCCTTCAGTATAGCCTGTCAGTGTTAAATTCTCCAAGCCCTCTTTCCCCCTTGTGTCCAAGAAATTTCAACTATCTTTTTCTGCTTACAAATAAAAGTCTCCTTTTTGTTTCCATTTTCCTTAAAACTTCCTTGTTGCTCACATGTTTTGTCCATGGTATTCTTAATACAGGAATCCCTCAATTAGTGCAGTTAATGTGTACATCGGTAACTAGAAGAAAATCAATTTTTAATAACTATGGTTAAATTGAAGAATGTTTTACCACACTAATCAAGTATTATGTAGGCATTAATCAAATTTTGGTATGTAAAAATTTTAGCGCACAAATCAAAAACACATTAATTGAGGGATGCCTGTAATCCGCTGTAGAATCACATCTCCATTGCTACACATCTTTTCATCTGGGATTAAAAAATTGTCCAGTGTTCATTTTCATATTGGACGATTGATATTACATAGCACTTATTTTGTTTTTATATACTGGAGTTAAATAAGGAGTAGCCTTTGTGGCCTTCACCAATTATCAAGAGAAAACAGTCAGTCACCATGGTTAAGATTAAAGAACTTAGGAACTTCAGATTAAAGATAGTGACATTCCAGAATGTGGAGAAAGGCTTCAAAGCCATATTTAAGCAGTTTAAAGTGCCAGTTCCAAAAGTTCAAAGCATTATAATGAATCTTAATCCACACCATGGTAAACATCAGTAGATGAAGAATAAAACTCAAGTTATCATCTCATGTGGCAAGAAAAGTCCTCAAAGTCATCAAGAATAATCAACACATCACACCAAGTATATTGTGGGCCAGTTTGAATGATTCTGGTATTGAAATATCTTAATAGAAATTTTAGTGAACTTTACATAACACTGGCTTCCATGGAAGTTGAGCAAAGAATGTGCTAAAACAAGGCATGCAAAAGTTTATCTAACTTTTGTTTGTTGAAAAAATCCAGATCTTTTGTTTGAGGGATGTTGCTTTTGTTTGGTAAAAAAAATCTGAAGCTTTCAACTCAAAGAAAATTCTTCTGACATGGTGGTAGCAGTTTTATGTTATGATAATATTTTTTTCTCAGTGGGATTTGTAGCCTGCTTAACATGAATGGCATCATGAATAACATTATATATTCTGATTATAGGACAAAATTGGTATGACCTTTGAACAACACAGTAACCAAAAACATATACAATAAAGTTGGCCAAGAAATGCTTCATAGACAATAATGTTGATGTTTTATAGCATCTATGACAGAGTTCAAGCCTTAATCTAATTAAGATCTTGTAGAGACATAAGCAAAGAAGTCATCTAGCCTTGAGGACCAGAAGAGAACAAAAGACAAGTGGATGAAAATCCCTGTTGAGATTGTTTGGAATTTAATGATAAATTATAATATCTACTTACAGACTATGATAGTTTCTAAAGATTTTGCAACTAGTTATTATTATGAATAGGTTTAGGTATCAGTGGGGTGTATAGACACTGATCAATAAAATATGTAAAATCTTACTGAAAGAAAGAGAGAGAGAACTGAAGAACATTCCGGGCTTTTTTTCTCA